>VZTZ01104342.1:222115-372877 GCA_013400955.1 Drymodes brunneopygia
AGACGGCGGCCCCCGGGGCGAGGAGGACGGGGTCGGGACCCCGCTCGGTGCCCGGGTCCGGGCCGGGGTCCGGGCTGACCGACAGCAGCTCGGAGGTGTCGGACTGCAGCGCCTCGGAGGAGGCGAAGCTGCTGTCCCTGGAGCTGGGGCTGAGCGGCAGCGATGGCGAGTCCCCGGGCAGCGCCCCGCCGCCGCCGCCCTCGGCCGGAGAGGCGTCGCCGCTGCCCGAGGAGCCCTCGGCCGCCTCCATGGCCAGCAGCCGCCTGCAGCTCAGCACCTCGCTCGCCTTCTCCGACCTCACCGAGGAGCTGCTGGACGCCGGCACCGACGGGCTGCTCCGCGAGCTGGAGGACCTGCGCTCCGAGAACGACTATCTCAAGGTGGGCACGGCGTGGCGTGGCATCCCAGGCACGGCTCGGTGTGGAGTGACATCCCTGGCACGGCTCGGTGTGGCATGCTGTCCCTGGGCAGTAGTGGCACAGCGTGGCATCCCAGAGCATGGGTCAGTCAGGGTCGGCATCCCTGGCTCTAGCGTGGTTTAACGTCCCAGAGCTTTGCAGGGCATCTGAGGGCAGGGCTCAGCATGGTGCAGCATCCCTGGCCTTAGCATGGCATGGTGTGGAATCCCAGGGCAGGGATCAGCGTGGCTTAACATCCCTGGGCACAACACAGCTTCCCTTGTCATCACAGCATGGCATCCCTGACACAGTGCAGCATGGCACAGCATCCCTGGCAATGGCACTGTACAGCATCCCTGGCAGTGGCCTGGCACAGCATCCCTGGCAATGGCATGGCATGGCACAGGATGGCATCTCAAAGCATGGCTCAGTGTGACACAGTATCCTTGGGAATGGCATGATGTGGCATGACACTGCATCCCAAGGTGTAGCTCAGTGTGGCACAGCATCCTCGGGTACAGCCTGGTGCAGTTCAGCATCCCAGAGTGTGGCTGGGCATGGGGCACAGCTCAGCTCAGGATAGCCTGGCTCATCCTGGCCTGACTCTGTTGGGCAGCACAGCACAGCATGGCTGGGTGCAGGGCTAGGCATGGCTCAGCCCAGCATGGCATCCCTGAGCATGGCACAGCCAGAGGCAGCTGGGCTTGACTTGGCACAATGTGTCATGACTTGAGTGTAGGGCCTGGCTTGTCTAAGCCTGGCATGGCCACACTGGACTTAGGACAGAGCTCAGCTTGGCAGGGCATGGTCCAGCATGGTGTGGCATGGCCAGGCACTGCTCAGCTCAATGTGCCATAGCATGGCTTGGCACAGGGCAGCCTTTGGCACAATGTGTGCCAGGTTAGCCAGGCATGACCCAGCTGGGCTTGGCCTGCCCTGGCACGGCACATTGGGTGCAGCACAGCCAAGCCTAGCACGGACCCAGCTTGGCATGGCAAGGCTTGGCACATCCTGGGCTGGCACAGCTCAGCATGGCATGGATGTGCTCAGCCTGGTTGGGTATTCTGGGACACAGTATGACATCACCTGACCCCGTGCAGTTGGGCATGGCCTGGCAGCTGGGCATGGCTCCCTGCTGCTGTCCCTGCCTGCTGCTGCTGCCAGACCCTAGGGACATTTTCCAGCTCTCTTCTTCCCGCTGGTTCCTCTGCTCCCTGGGGCCTTTTTCCAGGCCTGCCTGGTTCATGGGGACATGGCTGAGCCAGGGCAGCCATGCTGGGAGGGGACAGGGCACAGAGCTGTCCCACCTCTGGTCACACATCAGCCTGATGGGCACCAGCACCCACCAGGTGCCACATCCTGGGGGGGCTGCAGGCATTTTGTGCCCTCTGCTCTCCTTCAGGGTGGAGCTGTGGCTGAGCTGCTTGGGCAGTCACCTGGGGAGCTCAGGGTTGGGTACCAAGGCTCCCCAGCTGCTCTTTAGGTGCTGCAGGTTGGAAGTCAGGCCAGCTCTCCTCTGCTGCTGCCTAAGTTCATGGAAGTGTCAGGATTCCAGCCCCGAGGTGGGCAGCGGGTGATGCGCTCGGAGATGCTCAATCAGCCCCTTTGTCCATTAGCAAAGCCTCAGTTCACAGCTGGTGTCCCAACTCCTGCCAGAATTAGCAGCAACAGCTTAAGGGCTTTGATTTACTGGGAGCTGGAAAAATACAGAAGAGGCCCCCGGGTTTCCAAGAGCACTCGTGCGAGCGCTGCCATTCCTGCAGACAGAGCGAGCGCTTCCTCCGCGCTTCCTCCATTTCGCAGGGATCTCCTTCCTGGCAAGCTGCAGGCAAGCAGGGGGGCGAGTGATTTACCTGCCCTGAGGGCTGGCAGCTCAAATCCCCTGGCCAGGAGCAGTGGGAGAACGGCCATGGGGATGCTGGTGGCATCGTCCCATCTTTGCCAGCACTTGTGTCTCCTCCCTGGCATGTGCATCCTGCTTATATCCGTGTTTCCGTGTTGGAGCTCGCCTCTCCTGACTCTGGAGCAGGAGGTGGCTGGGGTGGTACCCTGGCTCCAGCTGGGCAGAAGCCCAGAGCACACGCCTCTTGTGCTCCAAAAAATGTTGGAAGGTTTGCCTAGTTTCTCCAGCAAGGAGCAGAAAACTGGGCTGGGCTGCAGCAGAGTGCTGGCTTGTGCCATCTGTGCTAAAAATTCAGGCATTTCAGGACTCAGGGCAAAAATAAAGCCCAAACCCAAGGGTTTGGCACTGCCCATCTTGCCTTGCAGCTCTCCTCTGCTCGGGTGTGGATGAATCAGGCTTATCCCAGGTGACTTATTTCCTAGGACTCACCCAAAAAGCTGCAAATGGATATTTTTTCATGTATTCATCAGCGGCAGCTGATACCTGGTGCGCATTTAGAGCGAGATGAGGATTTTTGGGGGTGGGAGGGCTTTGGTGACGTTCTGGCACGAGCCAGACGTGTGTGGTGCTACTACGCCCGTGTGATGCACACTGGGTTTGGGAGCTTCCCAGCACTGCTCCAGCAGTGCCAGCTCACGTCCCATCTTTCCCCTGCTAATAATAAAACCGATTTGTTTAAGCACACTTTACCCATTTCCCTTTGAACCCACATTTGTGCAGGGCTCTGCTTTCCTCCTCCCACTCTGGGTGTTCTGGGCGGGCTGGGATCTCCTCTTGCCCCTTCTCCCAGGCCTGTGCACCTGCTGTGACCCCCCTGCACGGGTTATTCCAAGCGTTTCCCCAAAAAGGGCTGCATCTCCCAGGCAGGTTGGCAGCCTGGGGAGGGAGGAGGTGTCTCGGTGTCCTTGCCCCATCTCGCTGTTGCTGAGCCGTGTGATGGAGAGCAGCTCCCAGCCCTGCTCAGCAGGCTGGAAAATGTGAGATGTGATACGGCAGCAGCTGCGGAGGGACAGGCAGACAAAGAGTGGGCACGGGAGGGTTTGGAGCGAGGGGAGGGGATGCCTGCAAACCCTTTCCTCTCCTCTCGGCGGGAAGGGGTTTGGGCAAGAGCCGTGTAACGCTGGGAGCACAGTCCTGCCTGCCTTTTCCTGCTGCCTGTCCCCCTCCTGCTGCCTGCCCTGAGTCATCCCACGTCCCTTGGGGCTTGCATGCATTTCCCAGCTCTCTGGAGAAACATTGAGAGTGGCTGGATGCCTCATTTCCCCCAAGGCACTCATGCCACCAGCAAGAGCTCTCTGACAGCATCCCACAGGGGATTGGGGGCTGCATCTGGGCAGCCTGGTTGGGACTGAGTCCCTGCTCTGCTGCTGCCCAGATCCTGCCTGGCCACAGGGGCAGGGACCATGCCTGGGAGTCCCAGTAGCCACCTGCAGAGTGGGGGAGCAGGGCTCTGTCAAGCAGCCCCCCTGGAAGGGGTTTTGCGGCCTCTTGGCTTTTTGGATGGTGCACAACATAGGTTGGGCTGCAGAGAGTCCCCAGCTGCTTGCCTGGTAATTTATGGGAGCAGGTGTAAGGCTGAGAAATGTTGATTTTTCCCTCACTCCCATTGCCAAGGGGGAGCTGCCATGCCAGCCAGGGGCAGGGATCAGTGCACAGACTGAGCTCCAGTGTGACATGGGAGGAAGGATGGCCGGTGTTTGCTGTCAGAGCTGGCCAGAGCTGCTGTTAATGCACCCAGAGAAACCCCTGTGTGTGACAGGAATGTGCCTTGTGCATCCATGCACCCATTGTACCCTGGCACGGGCTTGTAGTGTGCTGCATTTTCTGGGTTCTCCTTGCTGGCAGGGGACATGCCCGAGCACCCTGGGCAGTTTCCTTAAAAAATCCCCTCTGGTTTTTCTTCTTTTCCCTTAGCAAATTCTAGCATAATTCCCTGCGCTGCCTGACGGGCGCTCGGAGTTAATTGAAAGCTGCTGCTTTTGTGCTGTAATCTCGGAGGAAGCCGTGCTTGTTGCTCTCCTGCACGGTAATCCCCGTCTTTGCACGGGGATCGTGGCGAGCCGCAGGCACACCCGCTGCCAGCACGGCACAAAGGCGGCTCTGCCATCATCCCGCAGCTCCCACCCTTCCTCCTCCTCCTCTGCTGCGGTTTGGGGTGCAGATGGAGGGTGCAGGCAGGGCTGTGCCCCCCAAAATGCTGTCCATCCCCCACGGGCAGGCTGCTGCTGCTTGGCTGTGCCCCAGAGCCTGGGGCTGCCAAAGTGGAGGGGCTGTGCTGCCAGCAGCACCACAGGCAGCCATGGCTGCACTGCACAAGCCTGGTTTGTGTCCCTTGCTGTTTTCTGCTTCTTGCAGAGAGCAGGTCCTGCTGTGGTTGCACAGTGTGTGTCCCCTGCTCTGCTCAGAGCTTGCTGCATTCTTGCAGGCACCAGAGTCAGCGTGTAACTCCCTTGGGCAGGAGATCCGAGGGTTTAATTCTGCTTCTGCAGCCTGGAACGGGTCTGGTCTGCATCCTGAGGTGTGCTCTGCCATCTCCACTGGTCCCTCTCCTGCCCTGTCACTGCTCAGGGTCATCACCCTGAAGCTCAGCCCTTCCTGAAAGAGCTGATGTCCTTCAAGTGAACGTGTGGACACAGCTGTTGCCTCCTCCTGCTCTAAAATGCATGGTTTCTTTTTCCTGAACTGGAAACAGGCAGTTTGCATCCCACCTTTCCGCTTCTTAGTTTCCTTAATAATCTCCCCAGGGAGAGACAGTGTCTCCGAGGTTTGTGCGGAGGAGGTTGAAGGTAGATTGTCCCTTGAGCTTCTCCACCGAGCATAACCTGGCTCCTGCAGCCACCAAACGGTGTGTTTGCTTCTGCACACAACCCCTGGGGCATTCAAATGAGTCTCCCTGGACTGCCGATTCCCAGCGTTTTTTTCCAAGACAGGGGATTTCTAGCGGAAAAACACCGTGAAATCTTTGCTGCTAGAGAGATGGGATGAGCTGGATGCAGTGGTGGGTGATCCTGGAGGACAAAGCAGGGAGTAGCCCATGGGTGCTGGGAGCCTGTGGCTCTGCATAGGGATGGGCACCGTGTTGTTTAGAGGACAAATGGCCCAGCAGGGCAGACCCCAGGGGCATTTGTGTTGGACAGAAGTAATTTATCTCCTCCTCAGTATTGCCCACCTGTCACCGTTTCATTTAACATCACTTACAGTGCCCCATGCTCATAATGCCACCCCTGAATTTGGGATGTTTTTATGGGGTTCCTCCCAGCTCCTGGCTCTGCTCTCACCTTAATCCAAATGGATATTTTGCTGAATTGGGCATCAACTCCAGAAAATGTGCAGGTGCAAAGGGTGAGGCTCCGTGACTGTCACGCACCCCTGAAGCTGTGAGGGGACCCCAGTGCACCCCATGTGCTGCCTTTGCAGCTCAGCTCTGTCCTCCAAGCTCTCTTCCAGTTTGCTGGCATTTTTCTGCTCTGCAATCCTAATCCCTTTACTGTGGTTTAGCAGCATGGCTTGCCTCCGTGGGGCAAACTGGGGCAGGCTGTGCGCCTGCCTGGCTGCATCCACTCAGGGGATTTGTTGTTGTTATGGGATGTGGATGAATTCCTGCAGCTGGAGAGAAGACAGGCACTGCTTTCCCAGCCCCCAGTGCTGCAAATTCCCCCAGCCCCACTCCATGACTGTTATTCCAGGCTTTGCCCAGGCTGGACATGCTGGACACAGCCTCCCCCTAAAATACCGGTTGCTACAACCCAGAGCATAAACAAGCAGGAGCTCTTAGCAGGGCAAGCCCAGGCTTCCTTCCAGCAAATGCAAGATGTGGTTGGGTTTTTTCCAAGGTCCCTGCTCCCTGCCCTGCTCAGCTGCTGCCTGGGAAAGCCACATGGCAAATGAGAGCTGGAATGGTCAGCACTGAAGCAGGATTGCAGTTGTATTGCAGCCACGATTCGTCTGGCTTTGGTGGTGAAAGGCTGTTCTCCCCCACTCGCTGCAGCGCGCCTGCTCACCTGCAATCCACAATGCCTTTGCTTCCTAGGAAAGCTCCCAAGGAACAGATGCCACAAACCAGCTCTCTGGGCTGGTTTGGGTTATGGGGGTTTTGCTGGTGCCCCCAGGGCTGTGGCCCTGCCACAGGGAGGAGGTGGCAGTGCTGGTGGTGAGTTCCCATCCAGTTTGTCACCCCAGGGTGCATCCCAGCCCCTGTAGAGTTTTCTGCCTGGACATGTGGTTTGTCCCTGAGGGGGTTTCACACCTGATATGTCCAGGGGGTTTTCTCAATCATGTCTGCAGTGATGCCCCTTCACAGGACAGTCTCTGGCTGTCCCTGGAACAGCCTGGCCGGGTGTCCCCAGGACCCCCTGTGCTCATCTCAAAGCCACGGGGCTGTTTCTGTTGTGAGACAGAACAGAAAGAGGTCTGTTGTCCAGACCCCCTGTGGAGAAGCAGAGCAGTGGAGGGTGACAGGACACTGGTGGCCATGGTGCTGCTGGGCTCCAGCAGCCCAGGCCAGGAGATAATCCGGGATTGTCTAACTGAAGTTCCTTCTTTGTCACAAAGTGTTTAAAGCCAACAGTGAGTGACTGTGACTCGTCCCTGCAGCTGCCGGCCCTTTCCCCGGGCTTGGCTTCTCCTTTCGGGGAGTTCTTGCAGCTGGGCCTTTGTCAGGCCGGGTGAGTGTGGCAGCCACTGTGCCAGAGCCTGGCAGAGCTGGCACAGAGCTGCCACCTTGGGCTCTAGGTCACTGTCACAGCAATGTGGGGAGCAGTCCCCTGTCCCCTCTGCCCAGAGTGGATCAGGACTGAGCACTTCCGATATCTGTGCCAGATCCTTTTGTCCCTTCCCTGACTGTGCCATGGTGCAGGGTGGCAGTGTGAGCCCCTCACTTCTCAAATGGCAATTGCATTTGGCAGTGTCAGGAGGTCTTTAGTGGCAGGGGTTTCAGCAGAAAAGCAGATGCTTGATCCCTTCTGAGGAGTGTGCTGGTCCCACCAGGTCTTGTCAAGGATAACAGCTGGTGTGATGGCTGGAGGGTTTGCTTGGAGGATTTGGGTTGACACCATGTTCATGGAAAGAGGTTGGTCAGTCCCCAGGGACCAGAGGGGACAGTCCTTGAGCATCCCCAGTGACCACAGTCCTGTGCTGGATGGGGAGGTGGCAGTGGGGACCCCACAGTAGTCGTGTGCCACAGTCCTGGAGGAGGCTTTGGGTCAGTGCTGGTGCCAGCAGGATGTCATCCTTGGCCCCGCTGTGACAGTGATGCAATTGCTCCATGCCAGAGGCTCTGCTGTGCTGGAGGAGGTCACTGGGAGAGCTGATGAGACTGGAAAGAGGTGGAACAGAGGGCCCAGCCCAAGGACTGCTGCTTGGTGGCAAAACAAGGGGCAACCTATGGTCCCCAGCACTGGTGGCATCTGGTTCATGTCCCCACGCTGCCTCCCCTAATAGCTGTCCTCGCCTGCCATCTCCTCCTTCCCTCGCCTGCCTTCCTGACACATCTTTTCCAAAGATAACCTAATTTTTCTCCCTGTGGCTGCCGCCTGAGCTGCTCCTGCAGCTCCTCTCCCTCCCCCACCTTCCTCTTTCTTTTACTGCAGTTACTCTCAGGCGCTTGTGTTGGCTGTTCCCTCCTGGGTGACTGGCTCACCCCTGCGTGACAGCACCCAGCTGGCTCTGAGCCTTTTCCTGCAAGGTCTGGGCTTGGCCCAAGGGGTTGAAGACCTGTGAAAATGGCTCATGGGATGGATGGATGGATGGATGGATGGATGGATGGATGGATGGATGGATGGATGGAGAGCCACGGTGGGGAGGTGCCCCAGGGGAAAAGAGGGCAGAGCAAGCTGCAAGGGTCTAACACAGCATGTCCCTGCAGGATGAGATCGAGGAGCTGCGCGCCGAGATGCTGGAGATGAGGGATGTCTACATGGAGGAGGACGTGTACCAGCTGCAGGAGCTGCGGCAGCAGCTGGACCAGGCCAGCAAGACGTGCCGCATCCTGCAGTACCGGCTGCGCAAGGCCGAGCGCCGCAGCCTGCGCGTGGCACAGACCGGCCAGGTGGACGGAGAGCTCATCCACAGCCTCGAGCAGGACGTCAAGGTCAGCCTGGGGGGGCACCTCCCCGCCGGGAGGGGATTTTGATGAGTTGTGGGCGTGGAGGTGGCAGGGGATGTTGGTGTGCAGGGAGATCTGTGAGGATGCACTGGTTGTGGGGATGTGCAGTTTTGTTGGAGATACCATAATGCCCTGGTGTGGGGAGTGGGGAGCAGAGCTTTCAGCTCACAGGTGGTCTGAGGGGATCCTGGTGGTGGAGAGGGCCAGCACTGCCTGAGAATGTGCCATATGAGAGGATCATCCTGTGCAGGCTGGAGCCCAGCCCTGTGCCCTGGGGCTGAGCTTTATCCTGTTCCTATGGGGATGTGATGGGGCCACCACTGTGGAATGGAGCATCACGAGTGTGCAGGGAGGGAGTGTGGGGACCAGGAGCCTGCAGGCTTGGGAGCTGCTTCTCTCGGCCATCGGGAAAACCTTGCAGAGCCCCAGGCATGGTGGCACTCAGAGCTGGGGCAGGGACGAGGGAATTTCTGCAGGGTGACGTTGCTTTGCCCTGGAGGAGCCTGGTGAGTGTTTGCCGAGGGCTCTCACCAACGAGGCTGCTGCCAGGAGGGGGGGTGGTGGCAGTCGGAGACAGCTCGGGATGGATGTGCAACAGCTCGAGGACTGACATTGTTTTTTGAGCAGAAAACAGCCGGTCCTGGAGCCAAGACGTGCCACAAGTGTGGGGCTGTGAACCCTCCTCACTGCCCATCCCTGCTGGGGCCCCAATCCCCTCCCCAAACCGCCCATCAGCTCCCCCCCAGCTTGGGTGGCTGCTGCCAAAAACACCCCCTCCTGCTTCTCCCTTTCTGGGAAAGAAAGCACAGCCCATCCTCGGGGGAGCAGGAGCCCAACCTCATGGCCTGAGATCCCCCAGCCCTGCAGCAGGGCTTGCTGCTGCCTCCACAGTGCTGATATCCCAGGCTGTGCAGGAGACACAGGCACTGGGGATAGTTTTTGCTGTCCTGCAAATGCAGGAGCAAATGTTTTGTGTTACTAAGCTCCCTTTGTACTGGAGACTGCTCCCGTGCAGGGATCTGGAGAGGGGCAGCTCTGGGGTGGATGTGGGCATCATCCTGGGGCAGCTGCTGGTTTTTCTGTAATGTGATGCAGCAGCTCGCCTTTCTCCTGGGCAGCACAGCTGCTGCCTGCAGCGACAGGCTGCCTGCTCTGCTGCTGCCTACCAGCTCTTCCAGCCTGCTGGGGGCCTTTCCAGCTTTGTGATAAGGGAGAAAAGGTGATGAGCATCCCCCAGCATCATGCTAGGCCTGGGGAAGGCAGGATTTGGCCAGGGGATGGGGAGGTGAGGCAGCCTTGCAGCTGGTGAATGAACAGCAGCAGGCACAGCACACAATTGAGGGGACAGACACAGAGGCCAGGGGGTCACCCACCATAGTGTCTCCTCCAGAGAGTCTCAGTAGCTGCCTGGTGATCTCTGCATGAGGACTGTGGGTGCCCAGGAGCTGTGGTCTCAGCCCCCTGCACATTGTGCCCAGTCTGGTGAGAGCCCCGTTGTGTCCCCAGGTGGCCAAGGACGTCTCTGTGCGGCTCCACAATGAGCTGGAGGTGGTGGAGAAGAAGAGGATCAAGCTGGAGGAGGAGAACGAGGACCTGCGGCAGCAGCTCATCGAGACCGAGCTGGCCAAGCAGGTGGTGCAGAACGAGATGGACAAGCTCCGAGAGGTGAGGGGGACACGGGAGGGGGACTGGGAGGCGTCCCCAAGGCTCTGCTCATAGCAGGTGTCCTGGCCCTGGACCATGGGATCCCCCAACCCTGCCTGAGTCACTGAAACCCAAACCGTGATGCAGATGCTTGTGAAACCCGAGCAGCGCCTGCCCTCGGCAGGATTCATCCCACCCTGCGGGCACGGGCTGGCTCTGCCCCATCCCGGGGGGGCTACAGGGCTTCCCTACTGCACTGGGGACACTTTATATGTCCCTGGCCACTTGCTCAGCCCGGCCCCCTGGGCTGTGCCCAATTCTATCTGGGCAAAGCTCTGCACGATGTGTGGGGTCCCTGTCCCTGGCAGAGTGCCTGGTGCTGGCTGTATCCTGGCCTCATCCTGCTGGTTCAAACTGGGCTGAGATGTCCCAGCAGTGTCCCAGTGGTGTCCCAGTGGTGTCCCAGCAGTGCTGTGGAGCTGGGTGGGTGCACAATCCCCACTGTGTTCTGAGCAGCCACAAATGTGCAAGGGCACTCATGCCATGCTGTGCTTGGGAGCAGCTTCTGGCCGGGATCAGTGTCAGCCTCGGTGACAGGAAAGGCATCCTGGTGACAGCATGGACTTGAGATCCATTGCAGCCTTGTAACCCACTTCCCTACTGCCTGGGATGCCTTTGGTCCCGGGGGAGCCTCGGGATGCATCTCTGGCTGAGCCATCAGGGCAGTGTGGGGGAGGAGGCACAGCCGAGGGAAGGCTCTCACTTCCCCCACCGTGCTTCCTGCACTCGGCCTGGGATCTCTGAGGCCATCCCTGCTTGAAGCCGAGCCCGGCTCCTGGGAGGCTGCAGGATCCAGCTGTGGTTGTACCCACCCCTCTGCAGGATCCAGCTTTGGCTGTAGCCACCCCTCTCAGCCATCCCCGTGCTGGTGACACAGAGCAGCATCCCCCACACGGGGTGGCTCGTCCCCGGGCTGCAGCCCCCGCTAACAGCCGTGAAATGGGTTTTTGAAATGGGTTTGTGAAATGGGTGTGTGAAATGGGTTTCCCTGCAGCCGGGAGCGCGGGCTGAATAACAAATGGCAGCAGCAGGAGCTGGGCTGGAGCTCTCCCGTGCTCGCTCAGAAAACAGGCAGGGGAAATGGTTGTGTGGTCAGCGAGGGGAGCTCCGAGAGAGCCACTGCCTTGCCCTGGCTGAAGAGCGTGGCACAGACCAGACTACAGCCCCTCGCTGCAGCTGCCTGAGCCCACGGGGACTCTGCTGCTGGCACAGGCTGGGAGATGGTCCCCAAGCTCAGCGTGGCACACCCCCAGGCTAGCAAGGGCGTTGGGGTTACTGGCTGATTGCAGAGTGCTAATTAGGCAAACATTAGACAAAGTGAGCTAAAAGCCCTCCTCCTCCCCGCTGCTGCAGGGCACAGAGCCTGGCAGAGCTTGTTAGCAGCCAGAGCCAGGGCTGCACTCACCCCTCGGGGCTGATTATTCCTCCCTTCCAAGAGGTTTCTCCCATAATTGGATAATTGTCTGGGGATCATCCCCGAAGGCACAGGCATTTCCCCCTCTTCTGTCTCCTAAAGGGGGTATGAAAAAGTGGGATCAATCTGGGTACCCCATGCCAAGCCTGCCACGCCAAGCTCGGCCATGAAGGGACCCCCAGGCGTGGCCACCCCAAGGCTGCTCCCAGGAGGGAGCAGTGACAGCCACATCTGCCCCAGGGTGCTGTGCCTGGGGCTGTGTGGGGCTGGCACTGCCCTTTGCCAGCACTGGCAGTCCCCAGCACGGTGGGGGTGAAGGGTGAGGGATGTGATGTGGCACAGCCAGCCCCTGGGAGAGGCTCTGCAGCTCCAGCAGCTCCAGGGATGGTCGTGGCCTTAATAGGAAAGCCTGGAGCCCGGCACCTTGGCACAGGCAGCAGCTTACATTTCACAGCTGCTTTCTTTGGCTGTTGGGCCTCAGCACCAGCTTGGAAATAGGTCCAGGGCAGCTGCATGGATCAGCCAGCACTCACGGGAGGCTGTGTGGATGTTCTCGAGGGTCTTGCCCCAGCTCCCTTCCCCAGATAACTGGCTCTGCTCTGGACACCTGCATTTTTACCGTGCTTTTGGTCTCCCTTATTGCTCTGTCTGCCTTCCCCACCTCCCAACTGTGCTCACTAGCCCGGACATTGTCCCTTGTGTCCCCTTGTGACCTTGACAGCAGTCAGCAGCATCGTGCTGCTGAGGGACCAGGACATGTCCTTTGCTTGGGGAAAAGGCGATGGGGAATGTCATCATCTGCTGCTCCCACACTGGAATGCCATGAGAGCTGTCCCTTGGCCTGGGGGTTGGGTTCCCTGCTCCATCCAGCCCTGACAGGGACTGTGACTCAGCCTCTCCACTCTCCATGGCTCATTTCCTGCTCACTCCTGCTTTTTCACTGCTCGTTTGCCTGCAGGGGGAATTTCTGGCCAAACCTCATGATGTGATGCCAGTCCAAGCAAAGAGCCTCCCTCAGCCCACGAGGGCTCCGGTGTTTTCCTGGGGTCTATGAGCATGTGGGAATGTCAGCAACGATGTCCATCCACACTGCTTCTGTCTGTCTGTCTGTCACTGCTGGGGTGCAGTGCCATCACTGTGGGTCATAACTCTCTCTTCTTCCTGCAGAATTCCCTGAAGAAGCGGGGCTCTCGCTCCATGGGCTCCAAGACTGAGAAGAAGCCGTCAGTGCAGGTATCAGCACCTGAGCACCCAGGGCACGCCACAGTGACCCACCAGCACCCCAGGTCACGGTGCCAGCTGGAGACTGAGCCCAGACCAGGAGTAAATCCGGGCATGGCAGCGCCATCTCCTCCTCACAGGGCTTAGCAGAGCTTCCCTGCCTCTCAGAGCCCCTGCATAAGGGAGGGATTGATGTGCTGGGCCATCCTCTTTGTCCTCAGCCGCTCCCTTGTCTCATTTATCAATGGAGCAGCAGTGGCCGGGCGGTGGCTTTAACCCTTTCCCCGTGTAAGGAGCTGAAGGAATTTGGCTTTGACATTGCTAAGCTTCTTCTGCTCTTGTGGCTCTTGCAGCCTGTGTCCCTCCTGCCAGTGCCAGCAGCTGTGCCTGAGGGTGCTCTGGGAGCTTCACGGGGTCTGGGGGAGCAGAGGGTCTGTGTGGGGATGGCTGGAGGCCACTCCTGCCCCTCACAGGCTCCCAGGGCAGCACAGGGAACAGGGGATTTGCCAGTGGCAGCAGGATTTCAGCTGTCACTTGCTATTGAGCTGAGCTGCTGTGACTCGCTAATGCTGTTACCAGGGCTCGGAGGGGCAGAGCTGCTGTTGCAGGGATAGAAAGGCAAGAGGAAAAATCCTCTTTCAAAGGCCAAAGACTTGAAGGGTTTATTTTGGGGAACAAATCTGCTCCCCCAAAGCTAGGACAGGGAGGCAGACCATGTAAAGACACTCCTGACATGCTGCTCAGTGTCTCATGGCAAACCCTGAGCAGCCCAAGGGTTCTGGGTCACCTGTATCCTTGCTGGTACAGCCCACTCTGTGCAGCTGCAGGACAGGGACTCCCAGGCCCTCAAAGACTTTCCCCTTCAGTCTTTATTTATCATTTCCCTTTAACTCCATTTTTGAGACCTGCTGCTGGTCCCAGCATCCTTGCCCTCATTTCCCCAGAGAGCACTTACAGCCAGCTCTGCCCTGGGTTGAGGGGGCCCCTCCATCACCCCCTCCCTGAGGCTGAAGGCCCTCATCTGCCTCCTCGGGCAGGAAACAACCCCAACTCCCTCTGCTTCCCATGCCCCCAAGGAGCCATGACCCTTCAGCTTGGGGTAGCAGGGTGGCCCCAGTTCTGTGGTGGGACCAGTGCTCCAGGAACACTGGGCTTCCCTGGGTGCAGATGCCCCTGGATGTGGCCCCCATCCTCTCCCTGTCCCTGTGCAGCCATGGCTGCTGGTACAGATGCTGTGACTCATCAGTGGCTTCCTGGGTCCCTTTCCTGCCTGGCCGTGCTGGATGAGCATCAGCACTCCCCAAAAATGGATCTGGGGGGACAGACTCAACACCAAGGTCTGTCCAGACCTCAAGGAGCACTTGAGGTGGTCTTGGGGATTTGTGTGTCCCTCTGCTGATGCCAAGGCATAGAGGGACACACTGGGTTGCTGCTTTTATTTTTTTTTTCCTCCTGGAAAAAACAGGAACTGAGGTCATGTCTGCCCTGCCTGCACCAGCCCTCCCCTAATCTCCTCACCTAATTAGGGGGGCACAGCTTTAATGCGCTTTAGTGAGGTCGTGTCCTGGTGCACGAGCATGGAAGTGCAGCATGGTGGCTCCTGTGGTCACAGCAGGACATTTAGGGAATAAAATGGCACCCCAAACTCATGGGAATCCCCTTTCCATCACCCCTGGCCTTGTTAGAGCAGTCCAGGAAGTCTGCAGAGTAAATGCTGCCTCAGTAGGGTTTGGGGTGAGTGTGGGCATGGCTGGGGATCCAGAGCACCCAAAGAAGGGGACAGTTTGACTCTGCCAGACAAGAAAAGGAGAAATGGGGTGAGTTCAGCCAGGCAAAGGGTGCCAGGGCCAGCAGCCAGCCAGCCAAAGGGCTTGGCCACCTCCAGCACTGCCCAGCCCCAGGGGGTGCAGTGGGGTGAGGGTCACAGTCCAGCAGGTCCCCTCCTGGCAGTGACCATGCTGGAGCTCAGAGCACTCGAGTGACCCCAGGGCACGGGAAGCTGCGAGCTGGACGTCAGGAAATCCTGGTCCTCCATCCAAAAAGCTCCCAGAGCAGAGAAACGGTCTGTCTGGGCAAAGAGCCAAGATCCTAACTGCTAAATAAAAAAGGAACACATGGAGAAACGGTCCTGGGAAGCAGAGGGGCTTGGGAAGGGACTACTGAGCTGATGCTGAGGCTTTGCCTGGGCTTTCAGTGCTGTGGCAAGGTGGGGGTTGGGACTTTGAGAGGTTTTCAGCTGCTTCTCTGCCTTGTCATGGGGGGCTGAGTAAGAGGAGCAGAGCCCTGATGAGGGGGTTGCAGTGGCTGCAGTGCCAGTTTTTAGGAGGAAACCTTGGTGACCCTGTGGAGTCTCGAGAGCTTTTCCTTTTCACTCTGCCTTGTGGTGGATCAGGATGGACTTGGTCCACACATCCCTAGTGGTGGCTCAATGTCCTTCTTGCGGCAAGGCTCACGGGTCTCTCTTCATCCAGGGCATGTTCTCCTGTCTCCAGGCTCATCCTGAAAGTCTCCAGAATGGATCTCAAAGCTTTTCCCCCTCCAGGAGCAGAGCCAGCAGCTTTCCAGTGATGGCTGGGGGGAGGGTGGCATGTCCCCAGGGCTCTTTGTGAATCACCGTGGCCCCTGGGAGCATCTTTCTCATACCCACCCCCTCTCCATCCCCAGGAGGACAGCGCAGACCTGAAGTGCCAGCTGCATTTTGCCAAGGAGGAGTCGGCCCTGATGTGCAAGAAGCTGACCAAGCTGGCCAAGGAGAACGACGGCATGAAGGAGGAGCTGCTGAAGTACCGCTCCCTGTACGGGGACCTCGACAGCTCTCTCTCCGTGGAGGAGCTGGCTGACTCTCCCCATTCCCGGGAGGCCGAGCTGAAGGTCCACCTCAAGCTGGTGGAGGAGGAAGCCAACATCCTCAGCCGGAGGATAGTGGAGCTGGAGGTGGAAAACCGCGGGCTGCGGGCGGAGATGGACGACATGAAGGGCCAGGGGGACAGGGAGCTGCCGGGGCAGGACACGCGGTTCCTGGTGGGCGTCTCGAGCTGCGGGGACGCGGGGGACACGGTGGCCGAGCTGCGCCGGCACCTGCAGTTCGTGGAGGAGGAGGCCGAGCTGCTGAGGCGCTCACTGCTGGAGCTGGAGGACCAGAACAAGATCCTCCTGAACGAGCTGACCAAGTACAAGTCGGACCACGAGCTGGACGTGACGCTGTCAGAGGACAGCTGCTCGGTGGTCAGCGAGCCCTCGCAGGAGGAGCTGGCCACGGCCAAGGTGCAGATCAGCGAGCTCAGTGGCAAGGTGAAGAAGCTGCAGTACGAGAACAGGGTGCTGCTCTCCAACCTGCAGCGCTGCGACCTGGCCTCCTGCCAGACCACCCGGCCCATGCTGGAGACCGACGCCGAGGCCGGCGACTCGGCGCAGTGCGTCCCCACCACTGGCTGGAGGGATGGTGTGGGTGGCAGCGAGGCCGACGGGCAGGACAGGGGGCTGGGCACTGGGAAGGTGCCCGATGGCCCTGCCAAGCTGCTGAAGCCCAAGGACCTGGAGACCTTGCTGGGCATCCGGGACCAGGCGACGCTGGTCAGCAAAGCGATCGACGTGTTGATTTCGGATGCCAATGGATTCACCTCGGGGCTGAAGGCTTGCCTGGACAACGAGTGCGTGGGGGTGCTGCTGGGCGAGGCGGTGGGCAGCAGTGGTGACAGCCCCAGCGATGCCAAGCTCATGAACGTGCTGCTGATGCGGCTGGGCGTGCTCCAGCAGGACCTGGGCTGCTTCGTGAGGAAGGTGGACCAGCTCACCGGCGGCTTCAGGGAGCACACGGACTCGTTCCCCTTCTCCAGCCCCAGCAGCCACGACGTCACCAAAGAGGGGCTGCAGAAGGAGCACACCTCTGACTTCCAGGTACGGCTTCTTCCCACATCCCTCACAGCAGCTGCCGCTTTATTTGCCACCACGTTTCCTCCTGCTTTAATGGAGTAAACCCTGATCCCCAATGTAACCTCCCTCCTGCCTCTCCAGAGCAAAATCCAAACTAACACTTCACTGCATGCCAGTGGCACCGGGGACAAGGTAGGACTCTGCTCCAACAGAGTGTGCCCAGGGCAGGAGGTGCTGGACATCCTGGCACAGGCTGGTTGTGCCAAGGCTGCCCTGCCCATGGCCAGGGGCTCTCAGGTGCAATCCCACCTTAACAGGGGCTGATGTTTTGGCTGCTCTCCCTGGCTTTGCCCAGCATTTTGTTTCAGAAGCACTTTGCTTGTTGGTGATGAGCTGGGTGGGAGGAGAGCAGCCTGCAGCCCCTGAAAGCAGCCCAAATTGCAGGCACCCCACTTGCAGGAATCCTCAATCCCCAGAGATACCCAGGCAGGGTAATTTGGAGAGCAAAGGCTTCAGGGCAAATCTGCATCCAAGGGAGAACACCTTTGGAGCAGTGGAGAGCAGCTCATGCCCTGCTGTCCTGCTGTTCTCAGGGGTCCCAGCTCATGCCAGGGGCCAGAGATGTCAGTGGTGGTTAGGGCTGCAGGCACAAGCCCCTTTCTGGAGCACACTCACTTGTTCAGAGTCCTATTGTTCTGCATGTGGTCCCCCCAGCCCGAGGTCCCAGTCTCCCACAGTCACTGCATGGCACCGTAACTGGTGTTTGCACATTTTTTCCCTCTTTCTCTCTTTTTTCCCCTTTCCCCAAACAATCCAGGCCACGTGTCTCCTCATCCTGTGTTTCCTTTTGGTTTCCACATTGTCTCCCACCGTGGTGATGAAGCTCCTTCTCCTCCTCATCCTTTTTGTTGTCTTGTAGTTCTTTACTGTTTCGGAGACCCATTGTTTTGTTTTCTGGCTTTTTTTTCTTCCCGCTCTTTTGGTTTGTTCTCATTAACTTGCCCACGCATGCAGCAGCCTGATTTTAGGGACGCCGACCCTTTCCGCATCCCCCACGCCAAGGACACGGACCCCGCCCATCCCCGGAGCTACAAAACCTGCCGGGCTGAGGAGAACGATTCCTACGCCACCGAGGTATGACACGGGCAGGGAGCCACATCCCCCCGGCCCGCGGGGTTGGGGACAGGACTGTGGGATGGGGTTGACCCTTTTGAGAGCTGGGGACAAGGGAAGCTGCAGAGCCCCATTGGGGAGGGACACAGGGAAGTGCAGCCCACATTGCCCATCCTCTTCCTGGGCTGTTACAGATGAAGGAGCTGCAGCTGGTGCTGTCAGAGGCCAACGAGAGCCTGCGGGGGCTGCAGGAGCAGCTCTCACAGGAGAGGCAGCTGAGGAAGGACGAGGTGGACAACTTCTCACAGAAGATCTGCCAGGTGAGTAGGTAACAGCCTCTGCCCTGGGAGACAGGTGTCCTCACACCCGTGGTGGTTCCATCTCCAGCCCCAGCCCACATGACCCATGTGGGGACCTGGGAGCACACACAGTGTGTCCCATTTTCAAGGCTGAACACACTTCTCCTTGCACATGGGCATGGAGCCATGCAGGGACTGCCTCAATGGCCTCCTGTCCCCAGCATGCTCCCGGGGTGCTGCAGGTCCCCTGGATGGGGGTATGGGGCTGGCGCTGGGCTCAGCCCAGACCATGGCAGGGAGGCATCACATCACTGCCACCAGTGCCTGTCCTGGAGCCACTCATCTCTCCACAGCTAAAGGAGGACCACCAGAAAGCACTGCTGCGACGGGAGTTTGAGCTGCAGAGCCTGAACCTGCAGAGGCGGCTGGAGCAGAAGTTCTGGAGCCAGGAGAAGAACCTGCTCGTGCAGGAGTCGCAGCAGTTCAGGCAGAGCTTCCTCCTGCTCTTCATGAAGCTCAAGTGGTTCCTCAAGCGCTGGCGCCAGGGCAAGGTGGTGCACAGTGAGGGCGAGGACTTTTTGGAGGTACGATGGGCTGCCGTGGAAGGGAGGCCACGCTATTGGGCATGTCCCTCATGCCTATTTGCCCTGCCCAGGGCTGTTTGGGTGTTCCCCATCCCTGACCAGGGGCTGTGGGTCCTCATATCACCCAGCCATGGTGTCACCCACAGGTGAACAGCATGAAGGAGCTGTACCTGCTGCTGGAAGAGGAGGAGCTCGCCCCGCAGCAACAGGCAGACAACAAGATGTGTGCTGGGGACACCTGGACCCCCAACACGGTGAGCAGGATCCCCACAAGCCCAGGGGGTGGATCAGGGTAGGATCAGCCCCTGCTGTGGCTATGTGGCATGGGGTGGTGGCTCCTCTTGGGGTACATGGCTGGGTGGGGATGCTCCTCCCCAGCACATCACCCCTGAGGATGGTCCCCTGCCCTGGTGGCTTCCCGTGTCCCTCACCCTGGGAGCAGCCTGCAGGGCTGGGATGCAGAGAGAGCAGCTCCCAGAGAGTCCCACCCTGCTGGGTCCTCTCCTGCTGCCTGTGTTCACCCCTGCTCTCCTGCAGCCCAACGAGTGCATCAAGACTCTGGCGGACATGAAGGTGACCCTGAAGGAGCTGTGCACGGAGCTGCGGGAGGAGCGGCGCGGTGCCAGCGAGCTGCAGCAGCAGTTCACCAAGGCCAAGGCTGCCTGGGAGATGGAGCGTGCTGAGCTCAAGTGCCACATCGCCCAGGTGGGAGCCCCGGGCACCCCGTGGGCTGGCAGAGCTTCCCCAGGCCTGCTGGGGGGCTGGGGGCCTGCCTGTGCCCTGTGCCAAGTGCTGGCTGGGAGCAGGGTGGCACTGTGGGAATCTTAATTAGCAGCCACTCAGGCAGGAGAGTTTCCATGGCAACGGGGCTGGCATGGAAATCTGACTGTGGAGCAGCAGAGGATGCTCTTTATTCCTCTGCTGGGTTTGTCTGGGGAGGGTGGGATGGGATAGGGGCTCAGCATCCCTCCTGAGGACAGGCAGCTGAGAGCAGCATCAGAGCCCACCTCTGCCCCACGCCGAGTCACAGCGCAGGATCCCTGCGGATGCTGCAAAAGGGATGAAGGGAAGGGAGGAGGTGGAGGCAGGGCAGTTGGGCACTGGGGGAAGGTCCTGCCTGTAGGATGAATCCCATCAGTCCCTCAGGCCTGCCTTCCCTGTGCTGAGAGGTTTCTACTCACTGTGCTGGCAGCAGCCCATGGCTGTACATCAGCTCTGCTCCCCAGCACAGGCACCAGCACCTCCCAGGCAGAGCATGGGTCCCCAATTCCCACATCTCCCCCTCAAAAGCGAGCAGAGCTGCTGTGGTGGCAGCACCCCAGTGGTGCTGCATCCTCAGGGGCTGCTCTGGCAGCACTGCAGGTGATGCTGCCCCTCTCCAGGAGCTGTGTCCTGCAGGCAAGAACACAGGCGGGCAGGCAGGTCATTCAGCCTGTGTCCTGCTGGGTGACCATCTGCTGGGCCGGCTGGCATGACATGGCTGCAAGCCATGGTTTGGCTGTGGCATGGGCACACCGTGCTGGGTGTGTCACATCCTTGGGGACATGCTTATTGCCCAGCCTGGCAGCATGGGGCTGGCACTGGCAAGTGGGATGCCCGCAGCCCTGCCCCTTTGCTGGAGATGTCCAGGTACAGGTCCCCCAGAGCCACCACCGTGTCCCCACAGCTGGAGTCAAAGGCAGGCAAAGGGATTGCAGAGCGTGCACTGCCAGACTGGAAGGTGGCACTGAAGAGGGAGCGTGAGGAGCACCAGCATCTCCTGGCTGAGTCCTACAGCGCTGTCATGGACCTCACCAAGCAGCTGCAGATCAGCGAGAAGAACTGGAACCAGGAGAAGGTGGAGCTGCTGGCTCGCTTCAAAGAGGAGCAGCAGCAGGCAGAGCAGCAAGCAAAGGACCTGCAGAACAAACTCAACCAGGTATGGTGTCCCCCATCCTGCACGTGTCCTCCAGCCTCTGCTGCTTGCACCGAGGGGCACGTGTGGCACCTGTTGAGTGACCAACACATTCTCCAGTTGCAGAAAGGATCCAATCCATGGGCATTGAAGCACTCTGAAATGGAGAAGCATGGTAGCAACTGGAAAGAGGTGGGTAAGAGAGGGTGGAGTGCTTTCAGGATGCTCTTAGGGCTCAGGTCTGTGCCAAGGGTTAGATGCAAGAATGTGTGAACCCCAATTAACACCCCCTTAAACAGCAAATGAGGCTGCAAGAGGGAGTGCCAGGAGAATGAGAGGGTGAAGGGCATGGCTGAACCCCAAGAGCTTCTGCAGGGTTATAAAAAGCTGATTTAAAATAGATGTGGTTCCAGCAAGCCCCATGCAGTGCTGGGAATGCTGTGCCTCAGTGTGTGGGGAAGCTGAGGGAGGGCAGCAGGATGCAGCCCCTGAGCTCCAGCCCATCTCTGCTCTGGTCCTGTGCTTGCTGACCCTGGAGCTTTCTCCTGTGCCCTCCTAGGCTCTCAATGAGAAAATCACAGACAAGGAGACAATCTCTGAAGCGGAAGCCAAGGGAACCAACCTCAAAAGGTGAGTGTACTGGTGCCCCCGTGGTCCCTGGAACATGGAGGGGGCCCCTGGGCTTGACACCCCTGAGAATCATGAGGAGATGCAACCATGTTCCAGGAAACAAAGGGCTCCCTGTGCGGAGCAGGACAGGAGGGCTCAGGAAGATCCCATTGGGGTGAGAGCAGAGTGCCTCAGCTGTCCCCCAAACCCCTGCCCTGCCCCCTTTTGATCCCCATCGTCTCTCCTCCCATAGGACCAAGTCAGTTTCATCCATGTCAGAGTTTGAAAGCTTGCTCGACTGTTCTCCCTATCTCCCTGGGAAGACCGTGCCAGGGCTGGGTGATCATGCCCGGGGCAAAAAGGCATCCTCAGCCACCCAGCTGCTGCCCAACAGGATCCGGGACAGCGCCAGCCTTCCTCCCTCAAACTGTATGTATGTGAATATCGAGCAACCTGCCTCTGACAGCCTGGCCAAGGAGAAGCTGGGCATCTCCTCCTGGGACTACTCGCGGGCAAGCAGCCTCTCCGGGCACGACCCAGCTCAGAAACAAATCCAGAGGAGCTACACAGCGCCTGACAAGACGGGGATCCGCATCTACTACAGCCCGCCGGTGGTGCGGCGGCTGGAGGCGCCTGTGGTGCACAACAAGGAGGGCAAGATCATGATCGAGCCCGGATTCCTGTTCACCATGGCCAAGCCGAAGGAGCCGGAGGAGTCAGCCAGCGCCGAGGGCACCTACAGCCAGTGGCTGTGCAACTTCTCCAAGCAGCAGCGGGAGCTGCTGGACGGCGGCGCAGCAGAGAGCGCGGTGCCGCCGGTGCCGCACTTCCCCCCCTCGCTGCACGACCTGGAGATCTCCGGCAACATGAGCGACGACATGAAGGAGATCACCAACTGCGTGCGCCAGGCCATCCGCTCCAGCTCCCTCGAGAGGAAGGTGAAAAGCACCTCCAGCCAGACGGTGGGGCTGGCCCACGTGGGCACACAGACCATCCAGACGGTGAGCGTGGGCCTCCAGACCGACCTGCCCCGCAGCGCCGGCATGCACAGCAAGAGCTGGTCCCCGCGCAGCTCCTCCCTCATGTCCGTGCGCAGCAAGCAGATCTCCTCCTCCCTGGATAAGGTCCACTCCAGGATCGAGCGGCCATGCTGCTCCCCAAAATATGGCTCTCCAAAGCTCCAGAGGAGGTCTTCCTCCAAGCTGGATGCCTCCAAGGACAGGAGCCTGTGGAACTTGCACCAGAGCAAGCAGAACGGCTCTGCCTGGGCCCGCTCCACCACCACCCGCGACAGCCCTGTCCTCAGCAACATCAACGACGGCCTGTCCAGCCTGTTCAGTGTGGTGGAGCATGCGGGCAGCACCGAGTCCATCTGGAAACCAGGCTGCCCTGAGAGCAGCCGGGCCAAGCCCGAAGCACCCAAGTACGGCCTCGTGCAGGAGTTCTTCAGGAATGTCTGTGGGCGGGCACAGAGCCCCACTGCCCCCCAGGAGAAGAAGGAGGCCACAGGGGAGGAGAGCAAGAGAGCCGAGCACCCCAACCCCACCACCCACCACCCAGCTGAAAACATCTCCCGCGTCTTGAACAAGAAGGTCCTCAAGCAGGGCAGCTGCGAGGACCCCAAGCCCTCGTCCCCTGGCCAGGGCAGTAAAGACGCAGCCCTGCGGGACCCCGACCTCATCTCGGCCATAGCCAGCGAGGTAACGAGGCTCGGAGCCCCCCGGGGTGTCCCGCCGTGGCGGGGGACAGGGTGCCTGACCCCTCTAACCCCGCTGTGCCCTGTCTATCTTTGCAGGACACGGCTTGTGACTGCAGCTCCCAGTCCCTCACCTCCTGCTTTGCCCGGCCATCCCGCTCCGCGGTCCGCCACTCCCCCTCCAAGTGCAAACTGCACCCCGCGGAGCCCCCCAGGGCGGAGGAGAAGCCGGGGGCCTCGAGTGAGTGAGGACGGGGGGCCGGGGGACGCAGTGTGCCTGCCATCCACTGTCCTGCCGGAAGAGCGCCCGCGCTGAGCCCGCGGGGGCCCCTCTCGGAGGCGGCGCGGGCGCATCTGTCTCCTAAACGTCCCCTCGGCCCCGGGGACGCTTACGAAGCAGATGTGGAGCCGGAGGCTGCCGGTAGCCCCGGGGTGCACGGGGACACCCTGCCAGGGTGGCTGCATCGCCTCCCGCCTGCGCAGAGACCCTCTGCAAGCACTGGGGGGTCCTGGCCGGTGCCACCGCGCTGGGAAAGTCAGCTGAGACCCCACTATGCCGAGGGCTCATGGGGCTGAGAAAGAGAGAGCAGCCAGGGGAGGCTGCTGGTGTCGACAGGGAGGGCTGAGTGAGGCACAGCAGGGCCTCTGTAGGGAAGCACTAGCCGAGGGTGATGCCATGCCAACCACGCGGATGGAGGGCGCTGGCTCTGGCTGCTGCCAGCACTGCCCTGCCCTGCTGGGCTTCGGTGCATCCTGCCAGCATCCTGCCGGCTGATTGCGATGTGGTTGCATCAGCCGCGTGTGCTTCCCCAGCAGGAAGGAGGCAGGGGAGGCTCCCTGTGGTCACCCAGGCTGAGCTGGCTGGGGGGCCCTCCCTGACCACCCTTCTGCTCTGGGGAGTCCTGCTGAGGCCCTTTGCTGCTGGGAAGGGTCCGGGTGGTCCCTGGGCTCCTCCAGCTGCAGGGCTGGGATTGCTGGGTGCACGGCATGGGGAGAGGTGGCCTGTGCCTCTGTGTGTGTGCACATCCCCTGCTCCCAAGGGGCCGTGGTGCCCCTGCCTTGCACCCACCTCCCTGCTTGGGGCCACTTGTAGTGATTTCTCCTTCAAGTGCTGAATATACATATTTCTTTGTTTTTTCTTTTCTCTTTTTTTTTTTTCCTCCACTTCTGGCTCTGCCCAACTCCGGACAGCCTGCAATGTAAAACCAAGTGCATTTTAAAAATACCGAAATGAGCTACATTGGAGAGGCACCAATTGGATTAAGAGATTGTGGGTTGGGAGGCTGCAGCGTGGCCCGCGGTCTGCGCCGCACGTCCCTCCGTCACCACCAGAAAAAGCCTTACCCAGGGAGGGAGGGGGCAGCAGCCACAGCCCCCACAGCACTGCAGAGCTCCTGGGGCTGAGGGACTGTGACCCAGCCCCACACAGAGCAGCCTTGGTGCCTCTGTGCAGCTCCAGGAGAGAACAGAGATTTCTGAGGCAGCTGCCTGACCTATTTTCACACTGTCTGCCAGGGGCCAGGCAGGGATTCACCCAGATGGAGCTGCCTGCAGGTGCCTGGGGCTCCATGCATTGCTCTGGGGCTGTGTGCCTTTCTCGGAGAGCGCTAACATTGCTCCAAGAGCTCTGCATTGCTCCAGGGGCTCCGGACACTGCTCCAAGTGCTCTGCATCACTCTGGGGCTCTGTACAGTGCACCAGGGGCTCCATACACAGTCCCAAGGGCTCTGTGCATTGCTCCAGAAGCTCTGTACACCACTCCAAGGGCTCTGTGCATTGCTCTGGAGCTCTGTACACCGCTTCCAGGGCCTCTGCACATTGTCATCTTGCAGTTTCTCTTGAGAACTGCCAGTGCTGCTGAGGCTGCTGCCCTCTCCCGTCCAGCTGCTCGCTGCCCGCAGCAGCTGCTGCATCACTGCCACGTCGCAGCCTCTGTCAGCATCTCGGTGACGGCCACTCACTGCCTGTGTCCCCGGACACACCAGCATCAGCCAGGGCCCAGCAGGCCCAGCACCGATGGCCTTTTGCTCCTGCGGCGCCTGGCCGGCCCCTGGGGGACCCTTGTCACCCGGGTGGGGGACTCAGGGCCGGTGCTGCCCACCCTCAGCAGCAGCTGGGGCCGGGCTGTGTCCCTGCCTGCCACCGAGGAGTCGGGTCCAGCACTGCCATGGGCAGTCTCCTGCTGTACATAGATCCTTTCGGGGTGGTTTTTAGCATTTTCATGGGTAATTGGGGTTTTGGTTTGGTTTGGTTTTTTTTAAAAGACTCTCTACTTTTTGGAATGTGGTTTCTCATTTTTACAACTGCCTTTTAATTATTTGTAATATTGGTCAGTTCTGTCTTATTCTGTAAATAGCGGTGCTGAGCATTTCCCAGGGGGGCTGAGATGAGACTGGCAAGGAATTTGTGGGGAAAATTTGCTTAAGACGTGGAGGTGGCTGATTCTACCCCAGCCCCTCCATAGATTCTGCCCCTGTCCTTCCCATATGCCAGTGCCCAGCCTGGGGTGAAACCCGAGGTGTTTTGGGCAAAGCCACGCTTGCCCCTGCCCTGTCCTCCTGCTTCCTCTCATCAGCCCATGCCAAGGTCGCATGAAGGGCACCTCCTGCCCTGATGACAGGCTCTCTGCCCACCCCACCCTGCACCCCTGTGTCATGCCTGCTTGTTGTGTGATGAATAAAGGCTCTGCAACCCCTCACCCCCACCCTTGGTGCTGCCTTCCCGTGCTGTATTGGGGGGGCCATGCTGCCTGTCCTGTCTGGGGCAGTGCTGCTGCAGAGGGAGGTGTGGGGTGATGCGATCCTGTCCCTCTGTCCCTGCCATCCTGCCTGCTGCCCCACCCACACATGGTGTCCCATCCTCCTCACCCACCTGTCTGTCCCTGATGCCATCCCAATGTGCTGACCCCAACTGTGCCACACCACCAGGGCTCCTTGTCGTTGCCCGTGTCCTCACTGCCAGCACTGTCACCCCACACCAGGCTCCCCTCAGCTTTGCATTGTCCTTGTGATGCTGCTGTTTCTCACAGCTCTGCTGTCCCATCCCAGCCTGCCCAGCAGCTCACCCCAGCCTGCACACACACCCACATCCCCCTTCCTCTGCTGCCCATGGCTTCCTGCCCTTGTGCCCCTCAGCTGGACTCCATCTCAGAGATCTTTTCCAACCTTAATGATTCTGTGAGTCTCTGATCACCTGCTGGTCCCAGCCTCCCCTCCATTAAACTCTCCCACCCTGAGGTTCTCCATCACCCACCAAAATCCACCCCTCCTTCTTTTGCTCTTCCATCATCCTTCATGTCCCATCCCTTTCATCCCTGCTCTTTGATCCCCCATGTTCCATCCCTCTTCATTGTGCTCTTTCATCACTCACTGAACCCAATCCAGCCCTCTTTCCTCCTTTCTGTGCTACTCCATCCCATTCCTCCTTCCCATGTTCCATCACCCATCATATCCCATCCCTCCTGGGTATCTTCTTTTATGTCCCAACCCTTCTTCCACTGCTCCTCCATTGTCCACCCATCCCTCCTTCCTTCCTGTCATGTCCTGTGTCCCATCCCTGCCTGCCGCCCTCCTCCATCACCCACCAGGTCCCATCCTTCCTTTCTGTGCGCCTCCATCAGCCACCGTGTCCTGTCCCTCCTTCCTGTCCTCCTGCATCCTCCATCGTGTCCTGTCCTTTCTTGTGCTCCACTGTCACTCACCACCTGCAATCCCTCCCTGTTCTCCCCCACTCCTTCCACCTCCCATCCCTCCTTCCACACTCTTTCCAGTGTGCTGTCATCAGTTGTGTCCCATCCCTCCCTGTGCTCCTCCATGACCCACCATGTCCTCTCCCACCCTTTTATACTCCTGCACCCTACACTGCATCCTTGTTCTCCTCCATCACCTTCCTCCTTCCATCCCTCCTTCCTGTGCTCCTCCACTGCCCTCCATATCCCTCCATATCCCACCCTCCAGTCTTCCTGCCACACTCTCATCCCATCCCTCTCATCTGCTCCTTCTTTCACCACATCTTCTTCATTCACCCCCACCTTCTCACATCTTCTCTTCCCTCTTCACCTTCACCCTGTCCCATCCATCCTTGCCTTGCTTTTCCTCCAGCTTTTCCTTCCACATTCATGTCAACATCTCATGATGTCTTCTTCAGCTCCCACCATCACCGTGCTCTACATTTTACCATCAGTTTATCCTCCATTGGCTCCCACCTTCACCCCAACACGTTTCAACCTCCTCCATTCCTCATCTTCTCCACATCTTCATCCTCTTCTCTCGTATCTCCTCTCTCAACCTCCTTCACTTACCCATTCCAAAACCCACACTCATCTCCCATTTCACCGCCCTCTCAAGTGCCAATATCACCCAAATTTACCTTCTTCAACTTCACATTTCCAATCCCCTCTTTGTGCTTATCCATTTCCCATCTCCTCATCCATCCTCCTCCACTGCCCTCCAGTCTTCATCTTCTATTCCCTAAGCATCTCTCTGTCCTTCCTGTCATCCTTGTCCATCTCCTGCTGTCTCCTCATCCCTCCTCTTCAGCTCCCCTCTGTCCTTTTCCTCCATCACCTGCTATCTAATCTCTCCTTGTTTTCCTCTTCCATTTTGTCCACCTTCTTCATCCTTCACCTCCCACTGTCCTCCATGCCTCACACCACCATTCTTCCTTACCCTCCACTTCCTACCACCTGCCCAGTCTCATCCTCTGCAACCTCTTTTTCTCTTCATTGTCCTTTCCACCATCTTCCAAACCTTCTCCTTCATCCTCCCTCTCATACTTCTTCCTCCACCTCAGTCCTTCCTGTGACCTTTCACTTCCCATTATTTTCCATACTTTTTTCTGCAATTTCTTCTCTTGCCCTGTTCCTCTCACACTCGACCTCTGGCAATCTCACCATCCTCTGTCATTTGCCTCCCAGTTTCCCTGTTTCTCCTCATGCTCCTTCACTTCTCCCTGCCCTTCTATCCCTCTTTATCCTCTAAGTGTCCCACCTACCCCACAGATTTCCCTCTCTATCCCTCCGTGACCTCCAGCCATCCTTACCTCACAGCTCCCTCTCTAACTGTCCTGACATTCTCCTTCATCTCCCACCTCTGTCCTGGTTTCCAATCTTCTCCCAGCCTGACCTTTCCCATTCATCTCCTCCTCCTTCTTCCCTGCTCTTTTTTACTCCCAACAGATCTGACTCCAGCTGCAATTTTCTGCTTCTCTTCCTGCTTCTCCTGCCTTATATCCTATCTCTTACCAACCCAGGAAAGCCACTACCAGCTCATCCACCCCTGGTACAAGCAGGAAGGGCCCTTCCTGACATCAGGAAACACTTCTCCCTAGGGCTGGTACAGCTGGAACTGGTCATGGGAGAAAGGGATCTTTCTCTGCCCTTGGAAGGTTTCAGTAACTCAACCAGATAAAGTCACCAATGTCCTGATCTAACATTAGCAATAACTAATGTGGAACATGGAGCTTGACTAGCTTCCCCTGGGATCACTTCAGTCTGTGAAAGATTTCCAAGAGGGGTGAGAAAGGCCAGGAATGGCTTTGAATGCTTTGCTAGGGATGCTGCAGGACATGAGGAACTATCCCTGCCACTTGCAGCTGCTCCATGGTGCTCAAGCAGACCCACCACACACTGCTCCAGCAGGACCACCCCATGCTCCACAAAGGACCATCCCACGCTCCACAAGGACCATCCCACCCTGCTCCAGCAGGACCACCCTAGCAGGACCATTCCATGCTGCTCCAGCAGGACCATCCCACCCTGCTTGATCAGCAGCACCCCAAACTGCCCAAGCAGGACTTCTCCAGGCTGCTTGGGCAGGATCATCCAACGTAGCTGCAGCAGAACCTTCCCATGTTGCCCAAGCAGGACCACCCCACGTCACTTGAGCAGGACTACTGCAGGCTGTTCAAGCAGGACTATTCCCAGGCTGCTTGAGTACCCATGGACCAGGCCAAAGTGGCTTCCTGAAAAAGCTGCCAGCTCCCAGGCCTGAGTGATCCCTGAGATGTCCCCTCAGACCCAAGAGCCAGGGACCCTCCATCATCCTTGTTTTCCTCCCCTCAGGCTGGGCCCTGTAGGGCCACGGCCATCCCCTTCCAACAGCCTTATGGCTGCACTGGGGCACAAGGCTGCTGGCACCGTTGCCAAGGGGAGGACAGGTCTCTCCATCCCAAGGGAGCTCCAAACCCTGCAGGACCTGCACGCAGGGCCTTTTCAGAGCCCCCCGTGTCACTCACGCACAAGGGCCAGCCAGCCTCTCTCCACCACAGACTGCCTTGCCGTGCTGGAGGCTCCCAGCCATCCCAGGGAGGGGACAATGCCCTTTCCTAGGGAATGTGCCTGAGGGGCTGTCCCACTGCAACGCAGGGACAGGGCACCCAGTGTCTTTCTAGGGTGGGGGTGACATTTTTAAAGCATTCCTGCCCACATGCCTTCCTGGCTGGTAAATCTGGGGGAGGGTGGAGGGAATTTGCTACCTGTGTTAGGAACTAGCTGAACTTACGTGTCTCCCCAAGCTGGATTTCTTATTCCAAATGTTCAAACTGTTGTATATTGTATGGGGATTTTTACATTGAATTATTGTAGAAAACAAAAATTTAAACCAAGTCTGTTAAAAAATAAACATTAAAAAACTCTATGAAAAACTAAATCTGAGCTTGTCTCCAAGTCCTCTCCTTGCACACGTGCCAGAGCAGGGATGTGGCTTTCCAGCGTGAGACCACACCACCCTCTGGTGTCAGCTCCGACCTCAGCTCCGTGCTGGCTCCAGCAATGTCCCTTTGCTCCCAGCTCTGCCCGCCTGCCAGCGCATCCTTGCACCGCCCTAAATCCTGCTCACTCAAAGCAGATCCCGTCCTGCAGCCAGAAGGAAGCAAAGCAAGAGCAGAGCAGAGCTGCTTTGCTGGGTGCTGGCATCACCCTCACAGCCCCACCAGGCACTGGTGCTGCTTCCCAAGCTGCTGGAGTGTGGGATGTGCTCCTGTGTCCACCTGCCCTCGCCCTGGGCGTGACTGAACCTGGCCCAGAGCTCCAGCTACCCCTTCCTGCTCAAGAAAACAGCGACAAAAGAAGGCAGCCACGTTGATGGGTGTGAAAGGACATGCTCTGAAGCCTGGGGACAGCTCACACAGGGAAGCTGTTTATTAAACCCCAATCTCCTTTCCGTGCAGCTGATGAAGGCACTGCCTCTCCTGTGCCCAGTTTCCCCTCCTCTGCAGCCCAGGCTTCCAACAAATCTCTTACCGACCTGGCCCCCTCTCCCAGAATGAAAATAGCACCAGCTGGCAGAGCCCAAGTAAACAAATGAGCCGCTGTGAGAGGAGACAGCATCTTTGTAAGTTAATTGGCCCCATCTAAGAGTCAGACAGACATTTTCGTGTGGATAGATCGCTCAAGAAGCTCAGGCAAACAGCATTAACATGTCTCCTGGGCTTGATTTATAAGCCTGATTGCGTTACTAGCTCATCTCCATATAGAATGATTATGAATATATTGTCTGTACTCTGCAGAGGGCTAAATTACCAGGCTCTGATATTCATCAGCTACTCCTTGAAGCTTAAAACCGCCTCAAATTCAGAGCGCTCTCTCTCTCCAGTGACAGCAGGGGTAGAAAGGAAACAGCTCAGGGTTGATCCTTGTTTTCAGCACAACCTGGCCTGTTTTAACACCCCGATTGAGGGGCGGCTGGAGGGAGGGAGCAGCGTGAGCCAAAGGGCTGCGGAGCAGGGAAGTGCCGGAACCCAGAGCCAAGTGTATTGGTATTGAGCAGTTACATTTACAAACAAAGGAGCTGATAACTCCCAGCAGGACTGAAGGGCTCTTATCACGCTGCTGATTAAAATTTCCTCTGCAGCCAGCGACGAGGGGGAGTGTCCTCAGTGGAGAGACAGTGCAGCCCGGTGTTTAACCCTGCTGCTGCTGAGTGCTGATTCATTCAGCACGAGTGAAGGGCTGCCCAGCCTGGCCACGTGCTGAAAATTAGCCCAGAAAGCCCCAGCAGGAAGATGCACAACCTGGTCACATCCTCCCACTCCATCTCAGCCCTGCTCTGCAGGTCCCAGGAGTTTTTGCAGGTGTCAGTTGTGATTCCTTCCAGATCCTTTGCTCTTTTGTTGTGCCCCTCAATTCTCTGCCCTTGCCTGTGGTTAAAGAAATCTTGCCCTTCCCTACGGGATATTCTGATAAAGGCTCCCACTGCCTCTGGTGCGGCCATGCAAGGCATAAACTTGTTTGTGCTGTGTCTGTTCACCAAGAGTAAGGTCCATAATAAAAAGATGCCTTCTCTGGTTTGCATCACCGACTACTGTATCACCAAGCTGCTGAACCTGCCTCACCTGGCCCTGGTCCAGGCTGTCCTGCCCAGGAGATGCTCTGGGAGGAGTGGACAGGTAGTGGGAGAGATGGTGGCTTGCTGTCCTCCTCCAGACAAGCCCATGAGCCTCAGCCATCACACTGGTGCCTCGGTGTAGCTCAGACACCTCTGAGCCTTCCTAGGTTCCTTCCTCCACTGCTGTGGGTTGCATCCTCCTGCCTGATACTCTCCATGATTTGCATGAACAGGGATGTGACTCACACACATTTATTGGCAATAAGGACGATCAGAAGACAATGCCCTGAGATCTCACTTGGAGCCCCAGGTAAGTCACCTGCTCACTTGGAGCAGTGCTTTGCCCAAATCAGCACAAGTTCCTCATGTGAGGCTGCCTCCTGCTCACCCCATCAGGATCAGAAGGTCTGACATGTACAAACCAGTTCACACTCCCCAGTTTCTTTCCCCCACCCCCGGCATCTTCAGGACTGAGATCTTCCATGTCAGGGAAGATGCAGTGAGGGGTCCCACCACGGCTGCTGAGCTGCTGTGGGTGCTGCACTAGAGAAGCTCTTCCCAGAGTAACCCAGCTTTCCAGGGTATCCCAAGCAGAGTGTGAGCAAGACACCACATATCCTGGCCAGTGGTTCGTATTTTTACCGTCTGAGTCTCTTCAAGAGACCTTAATGTGTACACTTAAAGTATTTTTATTCCTTTACAGGAAGAGGGAAATAAAGGGCCTAAAATACAGCTGGTTCTCCAGGACTGCCTGGTGAGTTAGGAGAGCTGGGAGCCAAGCCTGGAGCAAACCCTGCAGCATCCAGACCCAGCAGACCCCAGCTCCCAGAGCAGGAGACCAGCTGGATGCAAACTCCCCTGGGTGGAAGAGCTGGAGCAGCAAAGCATGGTCACACAGCAGGAGCCCTCTCCTAAATCCTGTAAAATCACCAAGGAAAGCCTGGACATATCAACAAAGTGTTCAAGACTAGGTGGGACAGGGATTGGAATAGCCTGGCCTAGTGGGAGTCGTCCCTGCACATGGCAGGGGTTTGGAATGAGAAGAGGTTTAAGTTCCCTTCCAACCCAAAGCATTCCATGATTCTGTGGTTTTTCAGCTGTGAGACACTGAAGTGAAAATGTGAGGAGGGCTGTGTTTGTGCCATGGGGGTCTGATTGATGGTACCACCTCTGTGGTTCACAACCCTGTACACAGCTGCTCGGAGAGTTACTGCAAGAGGAGAGAGCTTGGGAAAACAATAGGAGGTTATTTGGAATTTTCTGCTTTGCAGGTGCTTTCTGAGAGGAGATGCACCCTCTCCCCCTCAGGCAGCTTCCTGGGCCACAGCTGTGGACAGCTGCAACACAACAAAATTCCCTGGCTGCAGCAGCCCAAGCTGGACAATGTTGGATGAAGGACAGCTGTGGGGCTCGTGGGACACGGTGCTGCCCCAGCCTCGTGGCTTGGAATGTCCTGCACACACGGGCAACAGTTGCTGCACAGAAATCATGCTGTCACTGAGGCTGGTGGGGAATTTCAGCCGGACAAATTGCCGAAAGCAAAAGGCCAATGAGAAGGGAAGCAGAGGGTGCCTCCCAGGCCTGCAAAGCACCTCTTCACTGGCTCTGGGACACTGTCCTGGGACAAGGAGAGTGACAAAGCCCTTTCCCAGCAGTGAGGTGAATGAAAGCCCCGTTCCTGGCACTTGGGGGGACAGAGGGTTCGTTGGAGAGCTGCTGGTAAATGCAAAATCTCTGGGACATGGGCTGCTGGAACTGAAGGTTGGCAACTCATGACAGAAAATTACCAGCTTGAGGTGGCTTGTGAAGGACATGGTCCCACTTCTCAGGAGAGGAACAGTGTGGTTTCCAGTTGGGGTTAAACGATGTGCCAAGCATACCCAGAAACTCATGGGGCCATGCCCAGACCATTGATCCAAGGGGAGTGCTGGAGAGCAATTCCCATAGCTCCTGAGGAGCTTCAGAAATGCCCCTGTCAGAGAGCCCCAACTGCAGAGCCAAATTCACTTTTTCTTTTTGTAATAGGGAACTTGGAGGTAATGATATTTCTGGCTCATGAAGGGAAATACCTTGCAGTATTTGGCTGTATCCTTACTGGTCTACCCACAGAGAAAGCCTGGGCTCAGAAATTGGTGATTCCAGGCTGAAAGTCCAAAAAGGAATGGGCTAAAACTGGGAATCTGAATTGATTGGACTTGTGCTGGAGACTTCACTGTCATCCATGTGGTAGAGATTGAGATCCTGCACACTGATCTTCCTGTGATTTTTTTTTTTTCTGTTAATAACAAATCAATAACATGAGACCATCCTGTAGCTTTCCATGACAGGGATTTTATACCACATTTTATACCATGACTGATGGTGGGACACCACTGGTGGGGGACACACGGCTGACAGGGGGGACACTGCGGGTAGGGTACATGGCTGCAGGGTGACTTGGCTGATAGGGGGTCACCACTAACACAGGGGACTCCGCTAACACAGGTAACACAGCTGGCAAGGGACAGCACTGAAACAAGGACACGGCTGACAGAAGAGACACGGCAAAGAAGGGGACACCACTGACACAGGGACACTGAGCAGGGGGACACCACTGACACAGGGACACTGTGAGCAGGGGAACACCACTGACACAGGGACACCGAGCAGGGGGACACCACTGACACAGGGACACTGAGCAGGGGAACACCACTGACACAGGGACATCACTGACAGAAGGACATGGCTGACAGGGGGATACCACTGACACAGGGACATCACTGCCACAGAAGTAACCACTGAAGGAAGGACATGGCTGACAGGGGGACACCACTGACACGGGGATACTGCTAGCAGGGGGACACCACTGACACGGGGATACTGCTAGCAGGAGGACACCACGGACACAGGGACATCACTGACAGAAGGACATGGCTGACAGGGGGATACCACNAGCCCCGGCGTCTCGCCATGGTGCTGCCGGGGGAGCAGGCCCGGCTCTACCAGCCGCGGCCCGAGCTGCTGCCCGCGGCCCACGTCCCCTCGCTGCCCCACTACCAGCGGCTGTACCAGCGCTCCGTGGAGGAGCCGCACGGTGAGCGGGGCCGGAGGGGCGGCGGNGAGGACACCACGGACACAGGGACATCACTGACAGAAGGACATGGCTGACAGGGGGATACCACTGACACACAGGGACACCACTGCCACAGAAGTAACCGCTGACAGAAGGACATGGCCGACAGGAGGACACGGCTGACAGAAGGACAGGGCTGACAGGGGCCACAGGGACAGCAGACACAGTGACAGCAGCAGCAGACTGCCCCCGGCCGCTGTGGNGCCCTCCGGGGGCTGCCCGCGGGGCTGTGGGGAGCGCTCCGCGAACCGCCGCCTGTGGGGTGCTCGGGCGCTGCCCCTCGTGTCCCCACGAATGTTACCTGCCTCGTCCCCGTTTCCCTCATCCCCGTTTCCCTCATCCCTGCTTTCCTTATCCTTGCTGCCCTCATCCCTGTTTCCCGCTCACGGGCTGCGGCGCCCTTTGCCTTTGCAGAATTTTGGGGGGACATCGCTAAAGAGTTCTACTGGAAGCGTCAGCACACGGGACCCTTCCTGAAGTACAACTTCGACGTGACCAAGGGGAAGATCTTCATTGAGTGGATGAAAGGGGCGACCACCAACATCTGCTACAACCTCCTGGACAGAAATGTCAACGAGAAGAAGCTTGGGGACAAAGTTGCTTTTTACTGGTAAGTTTCTGTTTTTGTTGTGGTGGAGAGGATGCACCCTAAAGTGTACAAACAGTGTCGATATCTACTGAGGTGAATGAAAAGATAAAACCTGAGAGGGGCTAAGCTGTAGATCGGTTCAGCAGGTGTTTGCTTGCAGTGTCCTTGGGAAGAGCTGTGCCGGGAAGCTTCTCTGCCCTTCCCGGGCAGCTTCTCTGCCCTTGCTGGGATGCACTGAAGTGCCCGGCATAGCAGTGGGGAGCACCTGACTCGCAGCTCTGCCTCTGCTGCTGTACCTGCTGAGAGCCCAGAGCGCTCAGACCGCAGTGAGGCAGGTGCCACAACTCCCTGGTGAAGGAGGTAGATGTGGATAGAGGCACAGGATGAGGAACTGCCTACATCCAACAGCTAAAAGCTATTAAACCCTGTTATCTCCCACATTTATGTTTTGTGGGTCTGGCAGGTTTCCACTCCTGTGGCTGAAAGGTTTTCTTAATACCTGAGCTTATATGTGGATTCCTTGCACTTGAATGTGTGGTGCTTTCAGAAGACTGCCTTCTCTGCCTTTGGGAAGAAAAGTTACTTCCAACCCTATCTGAAGTGTGTTTCTGTTTGTTTACCAGAGTAGTTACTAGTGTTAAAATCCATGTGAAACTTAATTTTCATGTTGATGCAAAGTAGGTTTCACTGGTGATGTCCAAGCTCCAGAAGTAATGCTCCCCTGCTGGACTAGCTCAGCTGGCACCACAGCTGTGTCCTAGACAGAGCTGTGCCTGGCTCTCCTGTGCATTTTGCTGTTTCCCTTGAACTGGCATTCATGTAACCTGGCTGTGACTGTATGTGGCAGGGCAGAAGCACAATTAAATGTACCCCATGGGAGGCATGCAATAACTCGTTGGGATGAGTCCTTTCTGCAGAGCAGATGGAGAAATCTTACTGTCATGACAATAAAAATATCAGATGCTCTAAGTGATTTATTGTGCAGCTGAAGGTCCCCCTGAGTCACCTGGGGTAAAATTGACTGGGAGCCACCCCACTGCTGGAAGGAACATGATTATAACAGTGTGGCTGTAAAATTGAGTTCCTAGAGTTTCTAGTTTCTATCCATAGTCCTTCTGCTTCAGTGAAAGAATTACACACAGTACCTATTAGACAATCATGTTGATAAGGCAAAGGTGAAATGCTGAAAGTGTTTACTTCCCTGCTAGTTAAATACATTCTCTAGCTCACTCTGATGTGAAATGACTGCAGCTTCTGAATGAAAACTCCTTTGTAAACTCATGCAGGTAGAGGTGTGCCAGCAAACAAAGCCATTTGGCAGCCACTGCTGGTCCTGTGCTGGGGTTTTTGAGGGACTGGGTTCTTCACGCGTGTAAATCTTTGTGTGACAGCGAGGCAGCGGCCTAGAGTTCTAATTTGGGCTTGGTGAACATTTTTCTTGTTGGTTATTCTGGCAGTCTTTGTGGGGGTATTTGTGATACTGAGTTGATACGGATATGGATGCTTGGAGTGGATATGAAAATGATGGGTGGCTGTCAGTTGGGGTGTTCACAGTGCTAAAAAATAAAGTCTTTCTTCCTCCTTAGCAGAGAGTTTCCCCTGACTGTTTTGGGATAGACTCTCCCAGTGTGGCTCTGTCACAGGTGACCAGGCACTGTAGCATGGAGCTGTCTGCTGGGAGTGCCAGTGAGAGCAATGGAAGAGGCACGCTGTGACAAACCTGTGGCACTGAGGACTTGAGAAAGCGGGGCTGAGGGTTGCAACTCGTGAAATTACTTCCCTCTGGGCACGTGATTTTCTTCAAAACAAAACAATAATTAATTGCTCTCATCTTGTCCTCTCACATTTTGTTTTAAACACTCTGGAATGAGCCTGGCTCCCTAAAACACTTGAGACTTGTCACACTATATGAAAGGATGAAAAAGAAATTAAAGTCTCTGGAGGCTGAAGAGGGTTTTTTTTATTTTTAAAGACCTGAGCCACTTGATTGTTTCTAAGAAAGTCTGTAGCCTGCTAGATGGGAATGGTGCTGAACTTATACCAAGGTTTGGTTGACTGTCCAGCTCTGAAAAGATACAGGACCATGGTCTTTGCTTTCAAAGAGAGGAGGAAATCAGGGAAAAGTTGAATAATGTTTGGAGGCATTGCTGAGTGTCTCTGAGAAGCGATGTGTCCTGACAAAACTCAGAGCTGCTGGCTGGGGCTGTCTCCAGTCCTGCATGGATGGGAAGGAGCGAGCGGCTCATCTGGGTTTGTTATGGCCAAGCTGCTCTAAAGGTTACTGCACCACCAGCAGTCCAGGCCTGCCCAAATTGGCTCCACTCAGAGGGTCTAATCCCAAGCCACATGGAATTGCATTTTCAGCACAAAGGGCAGTACATGGGATTGCCTAATGCTGCAGAACTTGTACATAGGTGACATTTGCTGTCGTGGTGTTGTCCTCATGGTGCTGTTAGGACTGTGCACTTCAAAGTGGCCATCCTGAGTTGGGAGGAAACATGGATTTTTCCCTGTTGCCTGTTTCACTAGGATATCTCGGGCTGCTTGTGAACGTTACAAATATTTCTGGTTTCGCTGCTTCTGATTCCTCTTTCTCTCCTTGGTATTGCTGATGTGGCCTTAAAAAAGGAACAGAAGCTCCAGGAAATGCTTCTGATAAAGTTCTGCTCTCAAAAGTGAAATCTCTTTCATTAGGATGTGCAAAGGGTGAGGTCAGTTACAGTTGTTGCTGTGCAGGTGTCCCTGTAGTGACTCTCATGGGCCTTGCAGGGGATATGGGCTGGACCAGCTACTGGGACATTAAGGGGACTTGAAACAGTGCTGAGGATTTTGTGAGGAGTAGTTAATTAGGGCAGGAGCACAGTATTCCTTCACCCTGCTGTAGACAGGCGTGAATCACTTGGACAGCCCTTAGTTCTGTGCTGAAGTGTCTGTTAATAATCTCGTATAAACTTCAGCCTGGGCAGCCTGTAGAGGTAAAAATATAACCAGGTGGGAATTTAAAAAAAAAACAACACCTATTACAAAACTCTCTAATTAGACCCCAGGGTGTGAAAGTACTTGGATGAGGCCTGTTCTGTGTATAATCTGTGCCTGTTTCTCAAACCAGTTACCCCAGCTGCAGTGCTGGTAGTGCCTGGTGGGACCAGGGACAGGAGGTAGGGCTTTGTTTGTAGAGTTCCTCTAGTCCAAGGAACGGGGCTTAGCCAGGTACTCCTGGCTTCTGCCATCTCTGGGAGTGTGTATTCATTTTCTGCTTTTTTATATTGGCATATGACATTACACATCTAGAAAGGAGCAATAAAGATAGTAAAGGCTGCCAGGGCTTATTGGAGCTTTGTTTAACAAAATAATAAGTGCTTATGGTTCCTCTTCTGGGCCTAGAACAAACAGGACATGCAAATATAAATTAGGAGGTGTGGTTTGTTTGGTTTGTGTTTCTTTATATGATTTGACTTTAAAATGTAATCATGGGTTTATGGCCTTGTAGCCAAGAGGTTTCTTCCAATAAAACTTTCTATAAGAGAAAACAAAACAACTATAAGAGCATGTTTAAGAAAATAAATAAAAGAAACAAACCAACCACCCCACACATCTGTCATCTGCATATGAAAGGCTGTTAACATCCAGCCTTTCCAAGTGCTTAATTGGAGCCAGCTTCTACATGATGCACTTGGCTCTGCTGCTCCCACTGGCTTCAGGATTTTGGAGCATCCTGCGTCAAACTGACCCTTCAATTCTTTGGTAACTTCCTGGATGCCTTGTTATCCTTCCAGTGATGCAGCCTCTTTAAACTCCCTTCTGGTGCTTAGAGCACATCCCTAAATCACAGTTTGTTTCAAGAACAAAATTCACCACTGGGAAGGTTGCTTTTGCTGATCCACACTTGCAGGTGTGTGCATGCTTTGGTTCATGCCCACAGCACTACCCAGGCTCAGCACAGCTCCTTTCTTGATGGGGATTCTCCATGGAAAAAGGGGTGGCCCCCCTCAGCCCTTTCTGGGATGCCTCCTCAGCAATCCATGTCATCTTCCTGTTGTGTGTGCTGAGGGAGAGATTGCTGGTTTGGGTAGATATTAATTAATTTGGAAGCACTGCTGAACAGTACGGTGCTCTGCTTCTGCAAATCAGGCACATTATGGGCACCTAAAATAGGTAATAAATTTCATTGAATGTGTTAGCATTTTATGAAGCTGTAAATCTTGTACCTTCTTCAAGGGCAATGATAGCTGTAGATTCCACCACAGAAAGTGTAGCTCTTTACTGGTGGGGTTTGTGAAATCTGCCAGTGTGGGAGGGGGTGACAAAACTGGATGCTCAGACAGCATTTCTCATCGTTCCAAATGGGGACATCCCTGCATTGTGGGGCTTTCCCTGCGTGAGCTGTGTGGGTAGTGCAGGAGTGGGAGTGGGGGGGTGCATCAACAGAAACATGGTATTAAAACAGGGAATAGTGGAGTAGCTCAGGCATGTCCAAGTCATGTGCTTTCCTGGCTTCTTGGAGAGTTTTCCTCTCCCGGTTCTGGGCAGTGACCAAGCAGTGTGGTTAGTGCTGTGTGGTAGTGCAAGCAGCCACTGTGGTTGGGCACTCATATATACTACAGGCTGGGACAAGAAGGACTCATAGCTTCTCCTCAGGTGTAGATCCCTGTCTTTTCACCCTAAGTGGATGGAGTGCCTAATTTTGGCTGTGGGCTGTTAGGAGCAAGGTCATGATGGGCTTGAAATTAACTGATTTCATATAACTACTCTGAATCCCCTGCTGTAGGTTGCAGATCAAGTACAAAGATGATGCTGCCCCAGGGCAGCATGGTGATGCCTGCTTAAGGGTTTGAGGTTGTCAGTTTGGCCTGAGGGGCTGGAAAATACAGGGATCATGGTCTAAAACTTGTTACCAAGGGCTCTATGTGTGTGTGCCAAGAGCCATTTCCTCCTGTTGTGTCTTGAGGTTCTTCTGTCCCAAGTGTTTCTGTTGTACTCGTGTGCTGCATCTTCCATCCTGTTCATTACTAGTGAGATCTGCAGGGTAGTTCCCAGGTGAGCAGTTGTGCCAAAGGGATGAAATAAATATCTGAGAACAGCAAACGACCTCCTTTAGGCATGTGTGGGGTGTGCTTTCCTGGATGCTGTGAGTCAGCAGATTGAGCACTGTGGTACTCAGGCACTTGGCATGCTCAGAGTCACTGGAAGTTGTTTTTCCGTTCCAAGGGCTGACTTGAAAGCAGAACTTGACTCATCCCTGTCAGGTACACTTGCTGGTTTGCAGGGAGATGCTGGGAAGGTGATTAGTTTGAAGTTGTGGAGATCTCAAGCCCCATTCCTGCTCTGCAGAGCCTCTTCCTTCTCAGGATGCCAGGCAGGGCAGGAGCAGGGAGCTGGCAAGTGCTGTCACCAAGGGACAGCTATTAAAGGTTGGTGACCACTCAATTACCCAGTGCCTGTGCCCTCCTGTGGTTTTGCCTATTCAGAAGCACCCCTGGACTTGTGCCTCCATGGGAGGGCATTGCACATTATTGAAGATTTTCTCTGGAAGTAGTTTTTACTGAGCTCAAATAACACATCCTGCTCCTGGAGACAGAGTGGGATTTTTTTTCTCTGTTAAGTCAAATCTGTTAAGAGAGAAGGCACTCAGGCAGCACTTGGGTGGTTGCTCCATGGCAGAGCAGTGAGGAGAGGGGTTGTTTAATCTCCTCTGCCTGGGAATGCAGCTCAGCTGCCTTGAATCAGGGGAGAAGCTTTCATTTGGGTTTTGTTGGATCTGTTTGTTCCCAGCCTTTTGCTCAGAAACCTTTGGTAGCTGCTACTGGCAGGGATACAGCCTCCATCTATATAAATACAAGGGAATATCCAGGAAGTATTGGAACAGATAAACAAGTGGGATGTCTGTAAGTGCCCAGGATTAGATGGCATGTGCCCCAGATGGGGGGCAGGAACTTGAATGTGGAATTGCAGAGCTGCTGGCCAGGGTATGCAGGTGGTATTTGCAAAAGGCTGCAGTGCCAAGGGCTGGGAGGTTGCCAGTCCCTCTTTGCCCAGAGAGGGCAATGGAGTGGGTCCTGGGAACCACTAAATCTGAGTTGCATCCCTAAGGGTACAGGGACAGGGTCACTGGGAGGGGTGGCAGAGCTGCTGGCAGAGCTGCCAGAGCATGAGGCCAGTGGCACTGAGTGTACAGAGATGGCTCTTTTCAGACCACCTTCGGGAGGTTTCCCACAAAAAGTTGTTCACGAAAGTAATTCAAATGTGACTGGAAGAGCTGTTTTTTTGTGGAGCTGGTTTAGCCTTGCCCTTTGCTTCCTCACTTTCAGCAGTCACTCTTCAGGGTCAGCACCAGGTCTGCCAAAGACAGTGTTGAAACAGAATTGCTGATGGTGGCCAGGCTCATGTGCTCCAGAAACAGCATCTCCTGGTGCTGTTGCTCCTGGAGGCAAAACATCAGCCATGGTTCTGACCCAACATGGTACTTTGGTTTAGTCCAGAGGCTCTTGGCTGAGCTGCTGTGAACACAGATGCAGTGCTGCTGTATAAATTACACCAGTGACAGCTTTTATGTTCTTAATTAGTGCTTTTCCCTCATCCTCCTCATTGCTCTGACAGCTCTCTAGATTCAGCACAAGGAATTTAGTAACTTTTCATGAATTTCTGCTTACGCCCCTACCTGAAAATGTTGGTTTATACTGTGTGCAATGCTGCCTTTCTGTGTGGTTCTGGGGGTGTGGTTGTACAAAAACTGCCTGGGGCAGTATGAGGGGCATGTGGCACCTGGTGTTTCTCATGTCTATGAAACTTTTGTCTTGTTCTGCTGGCAGCTATTACAGGCAACTGGATATGTTTTAAGAAGACTTGATTACTTTAGGGAGGGGCACCGTGGTTGTGCAGTGAGGGCATACTGCAGATATTGGCAGGAGATTTGAAACTTTGGGAGGATAAATGGAGTTCATGGACAGAGGATGGTGATCTTCTGTGTGGATTCAGGGCACGGAAGATCAGAGCCTTCAGTTTGCTCATTGGACTAGAAAACCTGATTATTTTAGCAGTGTGAATGGCTTGTATGTTCTCCCCTGGCACTCTGGTGTGAATGAAGCAGCAGTGGACAAGAACTCTGGCTCCACGTGGATGAGACTTGCTCCAAGTAGGGGACGAAATGCTCAGGCTTTGCCATGAAATGTGTGAGGGGGTTGTTCCAAGCGTGACATTTTCTGGTGGGTTGTTGCACTTGCTGTGCCTGGTGGACTCTCTGTGCCCAGAGCTTCTGGGCTGAAGTGTTACTGGCCAGTGGTTTCACAAGAGCTCTCACCTCCCCCCTTTTGGAGCAGGGTTTCAGTTCTCTGCATTTCTGCACATCACTTGGAAATGTCGAAATGAGGTGTGGTAAGAAATTGTGAGTCCTGGCAGTTTGCCATGAATTCATTTTCACAGATGTCACCTCCCTTCTTCAGGGGAATCCGTCAAGGAAGTTGGGGGCTTTCCTTGTTGCTTTGTCACACCTGGTTAGCTGATAGTGCTGCCCCATCCCTGGGAGTGGTCAAGGCCAGGTTGGATGGAGCTTGGAGCAAGCTGGGATAGTGAAATGTGTCCCTGCCCATGGTACCAGGTGGTCTTTAAGGTCTCTTCCAACCCAGACCATTCATTTTATGATTCATTCAGTGATAGTGAAGCATGTTTTCCATTCCTGTTGCCACTGACCGTCCTCTAAGAGGTGTTCCCTAAGTGACATCCCAACAGGTGACACTTGGCGATCACCTCTGGAGGTTTATGATGCATGAAGTTAAAATGTCCACAAAAAATCTGATTAAAAGCTTGACTTCCTACCATGCCCTTTATGGATATTGTTTGAGCCTCCATTGAAATTGCCTTGCCTGGCTTTCTGTGTTTCTAGAAGCTCTTCAAAATTTGGCAGACTGTTCCAGCCAGAGATGCAGCTATTTCCCAAAATGGGGCATTTCCCAGCTGCAGGCGGCTCGTTGATTATTTTACTTTCAGAAGGTCCGTCCAGGGTCTGTTCCACAGTCCAACTGTAAATTGTTTAAACAAGGAATCAGCTGTTTTGTACTAAATAAAAGCCCTACTCCCATTGGAGTGGTAAAAATAGTCCATGCTCCTTTGAAAACCTCACTGATGGTAAACATCTAAAATGTTTCCTCTCATGTCAGCCTCTCACATTCTTCTGCAGCACTCAGTGGGTTTGGCTGGTGGGGTTACAAGTGCTGGCTGAGGGCAGCCAAACTCTGTGACGTGCTGGCTGAATCTTGCACATGACCTCTGTTGCAACGCTATATAATAATTTTGTTTTTAAAAAGTAATTAAAAATTGTTTTAAAAAACCTCTCCCCTAAATAAAATAGGTGAAAAGCTGTTGTTTTTCTCCATTGGTTGTTCTCTTGTGTTTTAAAGTACTTCAGAAAGTAAGAGTTAATGCTTTTCCTCTTGACTTGATGGTTACTCAGTATCAAGCAAGTAGGAAAATTGTGAAGCCACAGAGGAGCAAATTCCCCTTGCTGAGCCCATCAGCGCAGAGTGGCTGCTGACAGCGTCACCAGGGTATTTACATGTCTGTATGACTTGTAAGATGACTTATCTTGTCAAATGTGCCAGGGTGAGAGTACATTTCCCTTGAAGAGGGACTTGTTGGCTGTTGTGGATCCTGTCTTCCCCAAAACTGTTCCCCTGGAGTGTTGTGGCTCTCAGGTGTGAGCACAGACTGTGCAAACCCCACAGCAATGAGTTCACTTGCCCATGTTGGCTGATGAACCAGCAGCAGTGTGAGGTGGGACGTGTTGCTTCCTTTAGAGATGTCTGAGCATCCCACTGCCTAAAGAAAGGGGTTTGAAGTAGATTTTAGGGCATAGCCTGACATGAGTGGAAGGGAATTTTGGCAGGTTGATAAATAAAGAGTGGTTTTGGAGCAGTGTCCACCTCCAGCTGGACTCCGTGGTGTAGGTTTGCTGAGGCTATGGCAGAGTGAGCAGTGGTTGGGTTCCACAAGATAAATATTATTTCTTTAGATGTCTCTGCTGTTTGTTCAGCTTCTGAAAGGCTGCAGATACAAAGAGTAGCTGGGAATGCATTTAATGAGACAGAAGGACAGAAAGATGGATGTGGTCTTCCTATGGGACAGTAGCAGCTATGCAGGCTGTTGGGTGTTTGCTTTGTAGGCTGTGTGTCCATATGGCTGTTTTTAAAGGTGAGTAGAGGATTGATTCCCTGAGCAGATGATGGCCCAGTGTCCCTGTGGAAATAAGCTCCATTTTAGCTGTTCTGTAAAATACACAATGCCTGTGCTAGAGTCAGTTGGGCTGGAGGGAATGGGCCTGGGGCTGAACACAGCTCATTGTACCCTGCAGAGCACAGGGCTCCTGCTCTGACACAGGGGGTTTGGGTCTCTTAACATCACTAGGAACACGTTCATCCTAGGTGTATGATCAACTTGAAGTTGGGATGGTTTGGCTCAGAGATGGATTTGAGAGCAGAGCTTTGTTAGGCCCTACCTAAGTATATGGGGGATGCTGGAGGGGAAAATTGATGGATGGTTTTAATGCAGTTGTCAGAGTCAGCTGTGTGGGTTTAGGAAGTGATGGTATTAAACTGGTGAGACTCTTCTTTACCCTGGGCTTTCTGTTCCCAGGTTTTCTCAACGATGTTCTCTCAGTGCTGCCAAATATTTCTGAACACACTGGGGAAACCTTTCCACCAGCCCCTCCCAAGCTGAGCCATGTCATTACACAACTTCTTCTTTCTTGATTGTGTTGTGACGCAAGGGGATTAAAGCCTGGTGATGGTGGGGTTGAGCTTTCTGGTAAACCTGCTGCTCAGGCAACCTCAGACTTCCCGGAACTCTTTTGGGAATTTTACATTACAGTGGTGGGAGATGGTGACGTTAAGCATGGGCAGGGCTGGGCAGTCTGCCCTGTTATTATGAATGTTCTCATGGAGGTTTTTTGCAGACCTGCTGCAGACCCATCTGTTTGTGCAGTTATGAGCATTTCCATATTGAACAATCCATGCAAATATCAGAATTTTTTTCTGATGAAAGGGTGTCTTTTTCTGATTATCTTGCACAGCTGCTCTCCCCAAACTTCATGTTTCAATGTCATCTATTTTCTTTAAAACAGATTTAAAAGGCTGTCTTTACTCGGGTGCCGTTCCTCTCTCAAATGGCATAAGCAAGGCTGTGGCGGAGGGAGAAATGCTAATTTTTTTCAGTTTTGGCTGCTCTTGTTCCTGATGGACCAAGATATGTCCAGGCAGACCCTTTTCAGGCAGCAGTTTTTGGGGCTGTCCTAAGAACAGCTGAGGCCAGGTGGTGGCAGGAGGTGTGTGAGCAGCTGACACCACGGTGGCCAAGCACACCCAGGGCTCTCACTGCCCATGCGGCTCACACGTGAGCACATTCCCCACATGGCAGGAGCCTGGCTGGCCCAGCTCTGCCTGGCATTTTGGCTGCTCTAATTCTGGATGTGGAATGGATCAGGGAGCCATGAGCCCTCCTGGCCACCCCCAGTGACCTTGCACGTGAAGAGCTGTCACCATAGCAGGAAAACTCCTTCCTTTACCATGTACCCTGCTCAGGTGGTTCAGTGTAGGCCTTGGAATCAGAATGGTTGGGTTGGAAGGGACCTTAGAGGTCTTCTAGTTCTACTCCCTGCCATGGGCAGGGACACCTTCCACTGTCCCAGGTTGCTCCAAGCCCCGTACAACCTGGCCTTGAACATTTCTAGGAATGGGGCAGCCACAGCTTTTCTGGGCACCCTGTGCTGGGCCCTCAGCACCCTCACATGGAAGAATTTTTTCTGTATGTATTCCATATGGCCAAACTTGCCTTTCTCCAGCTGAGCATTCACACAACACGCAATATGTAAAACACAGGCTTCTCAAGTGCTAAAAATCTCAAATGCATTCCTGCCATGAGCCAGATGATAGTGTAAAATTTTGGATTACAGTTGCTAAATGTAGGACTTGGTTTGAAGATGAGGAAAACGTCAAACTTACTATGCTTCACCATGTATTTCATCTAGTGATGTATCTGGGAGCTGAGCATTTTCCTTTCAGAAGATTCTCTTAGAGCACAGATTACACATGAACAATCACAGCACTGCTGCTGCCAACTATTTTCACCTCCAGATCTTAAAAAAAATACGCTTTTGGGGAGTGTTGGATTTGGTGGGGTTAGAACTGTGGAGGTGAGTTCTGCGTTGCTGTTGTCAGAAGAGCGAGGTTTATTTGTGCAGTTTTATTTCTTTTTCAGTTGAATTTGGACAAGGGAGCTCATGTGAGATGCTCAGGGCTGAGAGCTCTTGGTTTTGTCAGATGGACACCATTGGGAAGATGCTGCTGGCAGAACTTGGATGCCAGGAGTTTATTCCAGGCTAGGTTTTGACGCAGAGTACTCGATAGCATGCAAGTGGGCATTCCTTTAAATGCCCTGTCTAAAATCCATCATTTACTGGGCTTTTGTGCCAGTGCAGAGGACAGAGTAGTCTGAGTGCTACTGTAGCCCACTGAGTGTAGCTGTGGGCACTCCAGACTATTTTCAGATGCAGGGAAATACAAAGCAATTGCCTGCTCTTGAGAGGCTGCTTGAGGCCTTGGCTGGAGATGCATTGAAAGGAGGCATCTTGTCCTGTAGAAACAAGGACATGATTTGTTTCCCATTGAACAAAAGGTCTTCTTAAAATCTGAAGCCTGAGGTTTGCCCTGCTGGTGGTAGTGGAGCTGTTTTGCAGTCACGCAAATGAATGGAAAGGACTTTAAAGGTCCCTGAAAATCCTTGCAGAAGTTTTAACTTCTCTTTGACTTTGCTCTGTGCTTTTCCTGCGGTGCCTTACATGTTCTGGCCTTGAGGATGAGCCTGGGTACATTCCTTGGCCTGAATGTCCCTCTGAAATCCTGCCAAGGAGGAGGACCTGGCGTGTTTGAGATGTGCCTCTCATGTGCAGGGAGAGCAGGAATCTGAGCGGTGCCTCGTGCCGGATGGCTCAGGGCAGCTCCGTGTCCCTCATGGGCACTGTGTGCAGGGCTGCTCCCCTGAGAACCCACACCTTGGGTGACCTGGCTGCCTCTCCCCAAATAGCACACAGGGCCCTGGGCAGCCTGTGCTGGTCTTTCCTCCTAATGTGTTCCTCTCTTAGTCAAGGCTGTAATTAGAACCTATGCTGGGGCAGAGCACGGACAAAGGGACATCCTTCCTCCCTGCCCTGTTTGTTGAGCTGGGGGCTGGCTTGCCCAGGGCCTGTCTGTGGTGTGGAGAACTTCAGTCCAGAATTGGATTTCTGGAGTTTGATTACTCTGTGCAGAAAAAGGGCAGGTGAGGACATATTTGTTGGCCAGAGCAGTTTTCAGTGTCACTCTTACCTTGTACTGTGTGCACAGTAACAAAGATTATCTTGCTTTTCCAGGGAAGGGAATGAACCTGGGGATTTCACGAAAATCACCTACCGTGAGCTGCTGCACAAAGTCTGCCAGTTTGCCAACGTCCTCCGCAGCCAAGGTACACAGCTGGGGCAACAAGAGCACTGGATACTGGGGAGGCATTTGGCCCCAGAGCAATCCCCCAGGGTTTGGGGATTGGGGTCACTGCTTGTGTGGTTGCCAGTCTGTTGAGTAATTCTCATCAGTTGGCTCTGCAATGCACACATTCATTCCTGGCTGTGTCTGTGAAAACTGATCAATGCTGGTTGTGTCAGCTGTACAAGGAAGAAATCAGTGCTCAAAACTTCATGCTCTGGGGTTTTCCAACAAGCTGTGGTCTCTGGTTCCTTTCCTGCTTCCTTCAGGGAGGCAGATGAGAACATGGAGTGTTCATTGCCATCATCTCTCAAGAGCCATAGTGTTTGAAAGGCAAAACCCAAGGCTGCTTCAGCTCTAACTCCAGCTGAAGCTTTATTGTGTGCATATAAATGTGGAATTAAAAGAATTGATTTATTCCTATATCCTTTTCTTTCACCATGTAATGTGTTCATTTTGACAAATGCTGTATTCACTTTCCCTCCATAGGGGTGAAAAAAGGAGACCGGGTTTCCATCTACTTGCCAATGATCTTGGAGCTGGTCATAGCCATGCTCGCCTGTGCCAGGATTGGAGCTCTGCACTCTATTGTGGTAGGAACAAGGTCGTGGTGCTGAGCTCTGAGGGGAGCAGCTCTTGGTTTTGGGAGAGGAGCTGGAAAGATGAGTGCTGACTGTGAGCTGGATGGAGGCTCAGTTAAGATGCTGCTGTTTCCCTGCATTAACTGTGCAAGGAGCTCCTCTAGCTCTCTCCATCAGTGCCTGGTGGTGAATCATTTGCCTTGGGTGAAGGCCACAGCAGCTGTGGGGGTTTGGGCTGGGTTTCTGGGTGTCCTAACTGACTCTGCTGTGTGGTCTCTGGCAGTTTGCAGGTTTCTCTGCAGACTCCCTTTGCGAGCGGATCCTTGACTGTGGTTGCTCTCTCCTCATCACAGCAGGTAAACAACACGTCTGAGAAACTCCCTTCATGTTGCCTGGCTGAAAGGTCTTTATTTTAAAAGCCAGGAAGTGGCAGAGAGAGGGGCAGTGCCTCAGCTGAGCCACCCAAAGTGGGTACAGTGCTGTAGCTGTGCCTGAATGCTGCTTCCCACTCCAAGCATGTGGTGAAGCCTCTGAGCAGCCCCTCAGTTTGTCTGTAAAGCTGGATGTCACCAGCTGCTAGTAGCATGTTTCCAAACACTTCTCATCTGTGTTCCTCCTCAAAATCAGCCAGATGTTTGCAAGATGCATCATGAGGCAGGCCCAATATAAGAATTCCCACCCTCCCCAGTTTTAAGGACATTTCTGCTGCAGCTCCCAGCCTTGTAAAGCAATGGATCAAGAATGTGGCAGTAGTTGCATGTAAGCCCACTCCATTTCCCCAGCTGTTTTTTCCAGAAGTGCAAGAAATAGTGTTTTTATTAATTCCCATGGCGTGAAAAGGGCTCACTAAACTGCGATCTATGTTCTGGATGCATTGGATTATTTCCCGCAGAATATTCCCAAGAGGTTTGTCAGGTCAAACTGGGACCTCTCCCAGAGAAGGAATTCCACCGTGTCTTTTGGCATCTGTTTCTCTAAGCTAAAAGGGTGCATTAGGAAAGCTTTCCCATCAGCTGTTTGCCTCCCCTCACTCCAGTGCATGAGCTCTTCTCTGCCCTCCTGAAACTGCTTATTGCTCCAGTTGTGCCTTGGCTGGGAAGGTCCTCAGATGTTTCCCTCTCCATTTTGCAGATGCCTTTTTTCGAGGGGACAAGCTGGTCAACTTGAAGCAGATTGCAGATGAAGCTCTCCGGAAATGTAAAGACAAGTAAGTTTGGATTCCCTTGTAGAAAAGGGCATTGCTGCCAGAATCTGCTCCTGCACAAATGGGAGTTGTCATAGGTGGGCAGACTCTGCAGCAGCTCTGCCACAAACAGTCATCAGATGTTACAGAAAGGGAAATAATCATGGTGAAATGACTGTGCCAAGCTTACAGACTCAGCATCTGTGTAGCTTGTGTGAGACTGAACGTGGGTTTGTGTGTTAGATCAAACATGGAAATTCAGGGCAGATTGCCTGCACGTTAGAAATTCAAACTCTTTAAGAAAACGTAAGTCTTTATGTCTGTAAAAATAGGTACCTGGGAAGACAGAAGGGATCCTGAAGCTGGGAATTAAGTGACGGAGACTGTGTTGATACCCTGAACAAGGCTGAAGGGAAATAATATCATTCTGTCAGTGTTTTGTAGGCTGTCTTTGCCCTCAGGAGGGGGCAAACACCTGCGCATTTCTCGATGTATAATCAGGCTTTGGAAGCCTTTCCTCCCTCTGAGACAGTCAGTCATGCCTAGGGGTTGGAGCAGCCACCAACATCTCCTGGTAGGAGGGCTTGTTCCAGGTTATAGGCAGACAAATTTGGGATTTGTAAGGAGTCTCCAGAGCAGTGTCCTGGGAGAGAAACTTGTGGGACCCCCACTTTCTCCCCAGCAATCACACCTGATAAATCCCCAGTAAGCTGTGCACAGACTGTTCCTGCTCTCCGAGCTGTTCCTGTGCCTCGTGTCCTTGGAAGTCCATGGTGTGCCTAGAGTTTGCATGGCAGCAAATGCTCCAGCTCAACAAAAGCAGCTCCAGGCTCCTGCCCTGCTTCCAGTGCTGCCTTTGAATCCCAGGGAGGGCTGGCTCAGCCCCTGAGCAGCCCAGTGTGACAGCTCCTGCCTTTTACAGGGGATCCTCTTTGAAAAAGTGCATCGTGGTGAAGCACCTGGGCAGGGAAGAGGTAGCAGTAGATGGGACCTGCAGCAAGTCTCCCCCTCTGAAGAGGCTGTGCCAGGATGTGCAGGTGTGTTCCTGGTGGGATGGGAGGGGGGTTTTATTACCATGGGTCTGAGACCAGCAAATTGATCAGTGCAAAACCACAGCAGTGATGCGTGGGTGCGCCTGTTTTGACTCCTCTTCTGTTTGCTCCCCTCCTTGTTGACGTTGCCATGTGAGTGATCTGAAAAACGGTTGCTTTTCCTTACCAAGATCCTCTCCTTATTGCTTCCTTTAACACTCTCACAAGCTGCCAGCCCACAGGACCCCTGAGTACATCGTCCAAAGCCACTAGGGACAAGATGCCCATTTTCCTCTGCCTAGTACAAGACTTTCCTTCTTAACCCTTTGTCTCTCTCCCCTTTTGTGCAAAGACCAGTGCTGTGCTGCCACTGCAGCTGTGGCAGTGGCAGCAGGAGAGAAAACCCAGATTTGTGCTCATGGTGTGGGCTCAGTGCAGCCCCCTGACAGGGCAGCAGTCCTCTGCTGGGAGCAGTGCAGGGTGTGTGCAGCTGACACAGGTACTGTCAGCTCTCAGGGCAAGGCTTTCCCTTGCAAGTGAAAGCAGATGAAAGTTGCAGATGGGGGTGAGACGGGGGTGCAAGGAGGAGGTGTCGTGAAGCTGTGGCTGCCTGCTGAGCTCTGAGGCTGCTGAGCAGCCCTGCTGTGCCCAGCCCTGACTTGCTCCAAAGGCAGGTTACTGTCAGCTACCTCACAGCTCCAAATCTTGCAACGTTGTCTTCTGTCCCTCTGTGCTGGGTGATTTGCACTGAGTTATCCCCAGGCTGCTGCTGGCTCAGAAATGGGTTGTGTTTGGGGAGTATTTCAACTTTAGGCTCTGCTTTCAGGAGGAGTGGTCTGTGCACACCCCTGGAGCAAGAAGTCCTGCAGATTCTCTGCCTTTCCCTCGTTCAGCTGTGTTAATTTTACTGGGGTGTTGCTCTGTATTTGATAGCCTGGCCATGTTCCTTGGCCTGCTCTGCCCCTTCTCTTGTGAGGGCAGGGTAGATGCAAAGGAATGGGAAAACTGGTGCAGCCCAGCCTTCCTGTGTGAAGTTTCCCTGGCAGGGTGATTGCAGGGCAGCCTGTCCCTGTGCTGGTTCCAGTATGTGAGGTGAGGTTTTTGTGCAGAATGTCCTGGGTGGAGGCTGGAGAGTGTCTCTTACCCTTTGGCTCTCTCTGCTCTACTTGTTTGGATACTTTATTAAGGAGTCTTTCCATTGTGGATGCGTTTTTACTGTGCCATTGGTTTGTGTGAGGCTATTGGATGGTCTGTGGGCTGTGTGCTCTGTTCCCAGCCAGCCATGTGCAGGAGGTGGCCTTGGGGACCTGCCCTGGAGGCAGCTGGTACCCGGGGAAAGGTGATGGAAACGGGCAGGCTTCTGCTCAGAGGGCATCTCGTGGCCTGGCCCTGGATCTGAGCATTTTCCAGCCTGCCAGGGTGATTTCCCAGCATCTGGGCCTGTGGGCTTCCAGCTCCCTACCTGGAAAGCCTGGTGTGGATGCTCTGCTTCCCAGATTTCACACCCTCTTTGTGGATTTTTAACAGGAAAAAAAGACTGAAAGCTCACAGAGACTCCATCCCAAGGTATTTACACACAGCACTGCCTCCCTCTTTTTGGCACCTCCCCTCTGCTTCCCATGCAGCTCCCCACCTCCCCTAACTGCTCTGGCTGCCCGGCCACACGTGCCCTCCTAACCGGGGTGCCAGCAGCTGCATGTCAGTGACAGACCCCACCCAGCTTGGCAGAGCTGCCCACAGCGTGGGGTGAATGCGGTGCCACCAGTGCTTCCAGAGACAGCCCCACATCCGTGACCCCTGGGCACAGGCCAGGGTGCTGCTGGAGGAGTGCAGAGCCCTTGGGATGCAGTGTCAGCATCCAGGGCAGGCTTTGGCTCTGTGCCTGTCAAAAGCAGCTCTCACAACGCACTGCCCTTTGTGGGGAGGCTGGCAGGGGTCACCTGCAGCTTCCTGGCCACAGGCAGCAAACCTGGAGCTCCAGACCCAGCATGTGGGCTCTGCCTGCCTCATCCAAGGAGCTGTGGCCTCTGGACCCCCAGAGACTCACAGTGCCATGAGTCTGACCTCCTCCCTGGGGCAGTGGAGGCTGGATGCTAAATCAGGGATCCTTGAAGGAGGGATGCAAGGGAAAACTACTGGATGGCCTTGGGCTTGTTTACCTGGCGCCTTGCTGAGAGCTTGCTGATGGGACAGAATTGTGGAAACTGCTTTGCCAGGTAAAACCAGGAGCCCTGGGGGTTCATGAAAGCTTTCCAGGTGGGCTCAGTTGTGCCAAACTGTCAAGCAGCTGGTGTCCCTGCACCACGTGTGGGAGCTGTGTGCTGGGCTGTTCAGATGTAACATGAACATCTCTAGGGCTGCAGAGTCACCGTGTGCCCCCATGGCTGCTCTCTGTGCATCCCAACTGAGGGAGCTGTGGCGAGTCTGGCTTTGTGAGGAGGAAATGTGCAGGGCTCTTGATTAGGTACCTGCCCTCACAGGGATGTGAGAAGTGGAGGTGTGAAACTGAGGCTGGGGTGTGTTCCCTGCACAGCTTCCCCCAAGCTTCTCTGAGGAAAGGTGAGAATGTCGGAGTAAGTTGAGTCTTGCCCTTAACTGTGCCACCGCCCTAGAGAGGTGGGCAGCCAGAACAACCTCAGGGTGACTTCTGCCCATCAGCCACAGGCATTGGTGGCTCTGTCACAGTTCTGGCATCTTTAGTCAGCCGGTGTTGGGTGGCTCTGCATTGGTGTAGTCACTTCTTTCCAGGGTGGTTATTACCTAAAAACCCAGAGAAAAGATTTTTTTGAGGGGCCTGCAGGGTAAAGCAGTGTGAGCCCACAATGCTGCAGTTTGGCTCGGGCCTTGCTGCCATCGGAGTCCCTGCAAGGTGTGTGGGACAGGTGGCTGTGGGACAGGTGGCTGTGTGGCTGTGCTTGCTGCTTCGCTGTGGGACTGCAGTGTGGGGCAGCCCCCCAGGGCAGGAGAACAGCCCAGAGCAGCTGCTGCTGCAGGGCCTCTCCTGGCTGCTGCTGCCGCCCACAGGGATTCACCGCCGTTACCTGTGGTCTGGACACTGCTTCAGGTCTTGCAGCCAGACCGTGTTTAAAGGTTTTCCTTGTGGCTGTGGGCTGTGAAAAGGAGCTTCTGGAGTTGGAGCTGCAGCTCTGGTGCATGGTTTGCAGCAGGCTGTGCTGTGAACATCCCCCTCGGTGGCCCGTGATGGGGGTGAGGTTTGGGCTGTGCTCCTCATCCCCCCCTCTCTTGTTTTTGGACAAGCCTGTTTCCAATCCTGTGCTTTCCTCAGGCCCCCTGGAACCCAGACATGGACACGTGGTGGCACGAGCTGATGAGTGGTGCCAGCATGGAGTGCGAGCCCGAGTGGTGCGACGCCGAGGACGAGCTCTTCATCCTCTACACCAGCGGCTCCACTGGAAAACCCAAGGTGTGCTCCCAGCTCCCTGCACGGGACAGGCTGAGCCACAGGAACCCCTCAGCTGGGGGAACTGCTGAGGGGGGAGTTGGGAGGCCCCAGCAGGAAGAGGAGCCACTGAGGGCTTGGTAGAGGGGCTGTGCTGGTCATTCCTGCTCAGCTGCTGTTGGAGCTCAGTGATGCTCAGCTGTGCCTGGCAGGGTGAGGGTGGTGGTGGGAGCTCACCCTGACACTCCTGTGCCTTCTCCTCGCAGGGTGTGCTGCACACCGTGGGTGGGTACATGATTTTTGCTGCCACCTCCTTTAAATATGTGTTTGATTACCAACCTGAGGATGTGTACTGGTGCACGGCCGACATCGGATGGATCACAGGCCATTCCTACCTCACCTATGGGCCCCTGGCAAACGGGGCCACCAGCGTGTTGGTGAGTGCTGTGTGCCAGTGGGTGCCTTCACTCCAGGAAAAGGGACATGGTGCTGCTGAGCTGCATCCCTGCATTGCTCTGATGGTGTGCAGGGCACTGTGAGGAGGGGTGCTGCTCTCCCAGGGGGGCATGGTGACTGCTCAGGGGGGTAGTTTGTGTGTGGCTTGTGGCTGGTTAATTTTTCAAATGCTCCCCTGTTTCTTTCCCTTAAAAGTACAAGCCTTGTGTACCAATGGCGCCAGGGCTGCTCTGAGTTAATGGAAAAACTGGATCAGGGAGTGATGTTTTCCCTGATGATGCTGATTTGACAGCTTGTTGTTTAACTTCTTGCCTGTATCTCTCTTGGCAGTGTAACAGATCAGGGAGCCAGAGACCTGTGCCCAAGAACCCCCAGGGAAATGCAAGCAGGAAAATCACTGTTAATTTGGGGGAGGCCTTTTAGGGAGTTCTTGGTACTTTGGGTTGTGATTCTGTCACAGTGTTTGGACCTCTTGCTCTTTGTCACGTGGGCAGGGTAATTTGGGCTGATGGGACTGTGTCACTGTGGTGGCCACCCAAGTGCCCATGCTACAAGGGGGAGTCAGGGGACATCTGCTGGGTCACCTGGACTGGGCTGATGCTAAATCCATCCCAAGGAGGCAGTGAGGGGGGTCTTTGACCTGAGCTGGTTTCACTGTATGGTACCCCTGTAAGGATGTGCTGGGGTCCAGATGCTGTTTGGCTCTTCCTGCTTGGGCAGGTGCTGCAGGTGGGCAGCAGTGAGGAACAGCTGTGTCACTGCTGTCTCCCCTTCAGTATGAAGGTGTCCCCACCTACCCAGATGTTGGGAGAATGTGGAGCATCATTGACAAGTACAAGGTGACCAAGTTCTACACAGCACCCACAGCCATCCGGCTGCTGATGAAGTACGGCGAGGAGCCCGTCAAAAAGTGAGTGCCAGCCCCAGGGGCATGAGGACATTGGCTGTACACAGCAGGGTTGAGTGGGAGGTGCCAAAATGAGCCAGGTCTCCTCTCTTCCCCCATGGAAGAGTGCTAAGAAAGCTCTGAACTGTACCTGGAAAGTCCATTTTGGAAAGCTCAGGGGTTCCTGCAGGCTCTGCTGTGCAGCAGGCTCACAGCTGCTGCTCTCCACGGCCTGCTGAGCCCCTGCCAGCCCCCTCCTCTCTGCAGGCACAGCAGGAAGTCCCTGAAGGTGCTGGGGACCGTGGGTGAGCCCATCAACCCTGAGGCCTGGCTGTGGTACTACCGTGTGGTGGGAGAGGAGAGGTGTCCCATTGTGGACACATTCTGGCAGACAGAGACCGTGAGTCCTCGCTGGGTGACCCTGGCACCTCTCTGTCCCTTGTGCTCCCTGCAGGTCCTCTTGGCAGCTTTCCCATACTGGGACTGTGGGGGCTACTTGTTTGGACTGCCCAGGAAATTCTGATGTGCCCCTTCTCTTCCTCTCCTGGAACTCAAACAGGCTCCAAGGGGAAACCTTCCTCTCCAAAGGGTCTCTGCTCTGGTCACTGCTCTCCTTTTCCTTTCTCTCCCCCTGCAGCTCCAAAGCTTTGTCCCCAGACAGACTCCCCATCCACTGCCATATCCTTCCCAGGGCCCATCTCTACACCTGCTCTGAGCAACCCAGACTGGGATGTGCTGTTCCCAGGGCTGATGGCACAGCTGTGGGATGGGCTGGCAGAGCCCAAACTCACTGTTTTTTGCCTCTCTTTGCAGGGAGGTCACATGCTGACACCCCTTCCTGCTGCCACCCCCATGAAACCAGGCTCTGCTGTGAGTACTTGTGTTCTCCTCCCCAGGAGCCTCAGCAGGGCCCTGTCTGTGCCATGGCTGGGTGGTTGTAGCCTGCCAGGGGGTAGAGGGACAGTGGTGCATGTGGGAGGTGACCACCACCCAAAATTCCAGGGCTGGCCCTGTGCAGCTGTACTCAGTGTACCACAGCTCTCCAAAGCTGCCCTTGCCCTGCCCCCCACTCCCTCTGGTTCTCAGGGGTCTAATGCAGGGGTTCACCTCCATTTCTCCTTTCTCCCTGGTCCTCATGGCAGACATTCCCCTTTTTTGGTGTGGTCCCTGCCATCCTGAGCGAGTCGGGGGAAGAGCTGGAAGGAGAAGCAGAAGGTTACCTGGTAAGGAAGGGCTGATCTTCCCCACCCATCCTTTGTCCATTCCTTGTGAGCTCTGGGACATTTCTGGTGGAATACCCCCATCTTTTGGCCCAGGGAAGGGGTAGAGTCACCATCCCTGGAAGTGTTCAGAAAATGTGTGGAGGTGGCACTTGAGGGCATGGTTTAGTGGTGAATGTGGGTGATGGTTGGACTTTTCCAACCTTAAAAAATTTGTGATTCTACCTCCACTAACTCTGGTGCACACAAGGAACCCCCTTGGGTGGTGGGAGCTCCCTCCAAGGCCATAACTTTGTGGGAGCTTTTACAGCTGACCACTAAATGCACTTGCACATGTGGGCAAGGCAAGAGGATGGGAGCAACTCCTCAGCCAAGCCCCTTCCCCCTGGCCAAAGCTGGTGAGACTTTCCCAGTGGATCAGCACTGACAGCAAGTGTCTTGAGTGCTACTCATGGCTGTCTCTGACATCTCTCTCACCGTGGTGCAGGCCTGGGTTGTTGGTTTGGCTGTCAGTGCCCCAGCTCTGTGTTCTCACCCCCAGGTGTTTAAGCAGCCCTGGCCGGGGATCATGCGCACACTCTACAGGAAGCACCAGCAGTTTGAAACTGTTTACTTCAAGAAGTTCCCTGGGTACTACGTGACAGGAGATGGTAAGGGGGGCCAGGCTGCTGTGGTCACAGGGGCCTGGGGACAGCAGTGGAAATCTTGCCCGCTCCTGCCCTCAGAATCCCTTATCAGTTGCTCTGAGGGCTGGCACTGCTGCCTCACACTCATTTCTGGCCATTTTTAGGTTGCAGAAGAGATAAAGATGGTTATTACTGGATCACAGGGCGAATTGATGACATGTTGAATGTTTCTGGTAAGAAAGAGTTTTGTCTTCAGTGGGGACCACACTTTCTGACACCTTGCTTTGTGACACTTCTGCATCCGTTTCAAAAGCCACCTGGTTTATGGGGATGGTTCTGCATCTGTGATTCTGCCCAGCAGCCAGTGCTCAAGGTGGATCCAGTTGCTGGGTCAGGGACACACAAGCCTGTGACTTGGTGACTTCCTGCACCATTTGCCCTGGAGACAATGCCCTGGAGGGAATGAACCTTCTGTAATCAGCCAGAGCACCTCTGTGCTGCAGGATTTAGGGCCACAGGGAATCACAGACTTTGGGCAGGACCATGGGTTTGCTAATCCAACCTGCTGCTCTGTGGAGGGCTCATTGCAAAGCTGGGTCAGGAGAATCTGAAGGTTCTCCCACCTCTCTTGACTGAGTCTTCGAGGTTCAGCTGCTTCTTAGCCCATCATTTTCCATATACTCTAATAGTTCCCTCCCTCCCTCCTTTCCTGGAGCCTCCAGGTATGTCCTGCTGGCTCTGAGGTGATGCTTTACTTGTCCCTGGACCAAATTAGATCCTGTCACCTGACCAGCAGTGCCTGATTCTCTCCATCTGATCATTCTGGGAGTTGACCACCTTCCTATGGCTTTCTGTGACAGCGGTGCCAGGGAGGAATGTCAGGAGGAGAGGTGTGCAGGAGTGAGTTGTGTCCCTGCCCCAAGATGTGGAGTGTCATTGCCCTTCCCCACAGCAATGAGCTGGAGCCTGGACTCTGCAGGTCCAATCTCTTCCTCTGCACCTTCCAGCTGACCATGTGGGCAGGTCTCCTCTTGCCAAATCCAGCTCCTCCCCAGCCTGTGCTTTGGAAGGGCATCACTGTGAACTACTCATGATCTGTTCCAGAAGGAAGCCTAAGGGTGGGAGGGAAGCAGCCAGGGGAGGTGGCTTCTGCGGGCGAGTGACACCTGGCAGCTTCCAGAGCACTGCGGAAATGAGTTTCACTCTCCAGCTGTTGTCCTTTCCCAAGCACATCAAACTGATGCTCTCAGATCTGTAGTTTAGGGCCTTTTACAGCCTCAGGCCTCTTCCTGCAGGTCTGTAAAGCTCTGCCTCCCCCTTGTTTCCAGGCCACTTGCTGAGCACGGCGGAGGTGGAGTCGGCCCTGCTGGAGCACCCAGCGGTGGCCGAGGCTGCCGTGGTCAGCCACCCCCACCCCCTGAAGGGCGAGTGCCTCTACTGCTTCGTGACCCTGAGAGAGGGCCACGAGTTCACCAAGAGCCTCGTAGATGAGCTCAAAAAACAAGGTAACAACAGCCAAATATGGGGGAGCAGGCAGGGGGAGGACAGGTGATGGAGGGGTTAAGGGCTTGGTTGCTTGCAGGAGGTGCCTGTGGTCTGAGAATGCAGCGTGGACAACTGCCACAAGGTGCCTCTTGATTACAGAGCACGGCTGACAAAGACTAAAATTAGTACTCCTGGCCTTTGACTGCTCATGTGATGCCACCTCTGCCTTGTGGGAGCTGGCAGCCCTGTGAGGGACTGGAGTGCTCAGCAGGCTTTTGTTTGCAGCAGGGCTCTCCCTGGCAGACTGGGACATCCTGGGAGGATCACTGGTTTCTTTGGAGTGGTGCTCTGGGTGTTTGTGCTCCAGCACAAGGAGCTGTTTCACTGCAAACTGCAGCACTGAATACATGAAACGGAGCTGTGGCAGCTTCTTCTCTGGAGGAACCTAAGAGTGAATCAATCCTTGCTCTATCAAGATGGTGATGGTGCTGGTTGTAGCCATTAGGGAGGTCTCTGGAAGATGGAATGATAAAAGGAGTGCTCTTGCTTGTTGGAGAGATGTGCTTATGGCCCTGTTGGCATTGCAGGTCTTGCTGTCCCCTCCCAGCATGTGGAGGCTCAGGTGCAGCAGCCCCAGGCACTGCCCTGCCAGGTGCTCCAGGAGCTGGGCTCTGTGTCTTAACCTTCCATCCTGACTGGAAAGGATGTGTGGTATCTCCTCACCCCTACAATGAAAATCTCTTTTTTTTGCAGTCAGAGAAAAAATCGGGCCGATAGCAACACCTGATTACATCCAGTATGCCCCCAGCCTGCCCAAAACCCGCTCAGGTGAGTCCAGGGCTGTGCTGGGGAGGGCTGGGCACTTCTGCCAGTGGAAGTTGGTCAGCCCTGCACTGCTTGTCCAGGGCTGCTCAGGGCAAGATGTGCAGATCTGATACCTCCCAGATGCTAAGGATGCTGAAAAGATCCTTACTCCTGGGGAGAGGGACTTTTTATATGGACAGATAATGAAAGACAAGGGGTGATGGTTTTAAACTGAGGGAGAGCAGGTGTAGATGGAATAGACATAAGGAAGGAATTTTTTGAGGGAGATGGCACAGGGTGCCCAGAGAAGCTGTGGCTGCTCCTGGATCCCTGGAAGTGTCCAAGGAAGTGTCCAGGCTGGATGGGGCTTGAAGCACCCTGGGATAGTGGAAGGTATCCCATGGCAGGGGTTTGGAAAGAGATGATATTTAAGGTCCCTTCCAACCCAGACCATTTTGAGATTCTGATTCCTGCTTCCCTTTCTTGGCTGTCATTACAGGAAAGATCACCAGACGGATATTGAGGAAGATTGCCAAAAATGACCAAGATCTGGGGGACATCTCCACCTTGGCAGACCCGGGCATCATCAAACAACTTTTTGACAGCAGATGTGACACTAAGCAGTAGCAGCAGGACCTGTCCCTGCTGAGCAGAACAGTGGCAGTGGCACCTGATGAGCAGGTCCCTCCACCAGCCGCTGCCTGCCCGGGAAGGAAACCTTAACCTGTTGAATTGAATGTACCAATCGTAGGAACGAGGAGAGTCTGGCTCTGGAGAGGCCATGCCCATGCCCTGGATGAAGTGTCTGTCATGTTCCAGATGGATGTCACACATCTGAGGGTCAGCCTGGTGCACAGAGGGACTCATCCTCCTCCCTTTAAGCACCTCGTTCTCGATTTTAATTTAATTTGGGGGGGTGGGGGAGAGGGTGTTAATTTACTGTATGTCCTGGAGGGGCCCTGGCACCTTGTGCACAGTGGGAAGGAGCTTTGGGGGTTGGAGGGGAAGTGGTGCTGGAGTTACTCAATGCAGGCAGCCCTGGGAGGTGCATCTGCCACTGCCCACGGAGCAGCTGAGCTTCCCTTTGTCCTCGGAGTGCTGCAGGGGCACTGCTGCAGCCACATCATCACTGCACCGCTGTGCCTGTCCTGCATCCACTGTCCTGCTGCTGGCACAGCTCCCCAGAGCCTCCAGGGGACTGGGCCAAGGCTCCAGGGAGCTCTGGGCTTTAAACAGTTTTTTTGGGGCAATCTGATAAAAGATCTGCTGCTTCCTCACTGGGTTGTGCCAGCTGGTGCGTTGTCCCCAGTCCAAGGTCCTTCACTGGCCATGGACACTACAGGGAGCCAGGCAGGGAAAAGCCTTGGTGTGACATGTTCCATGGAGCTCCAGTTCCTCCAGCCCTGCTGCCACCAGCTCACAGCTGAAGCAGAGCTGGAGCAGCTGGATGCTCCCTTTGTGTCCTGGGGGAGGGTTGGGGGCTGTTACACCAAAGGATGGAGGGGAAATGGAGCCAGGCAGAGGCATCTTTCCCATGGCAGGTGTCCCTGCCACCATGGACACTGCTACAGCAGAGAAACCAAGGCAGGCAGGGCTGGGGAAGCCCTGCACGTTCCCTCAGCAGGAAAAAATAGTGGGAGGTGTTTGAAGTCAGTGTTTGCTTATATCTGACATGGCTTAAGGATGATGAGAGCTGAAGGCCCCCAAACCTCTTCCCCAAGAGCCTGAACACCCCCAGGGTCCTGCCAAAGCCATCCTTCCTCCAGTGAAGGACATTTAACTCCAGCCAGGGCTGAGCTGGGGCTGATACCTCCTTTGCAATATCTGTATCAAACCTGCATGTGAACTGATTTTGCACTTAAACCAAAGGAGAACTGGGCTTTAAAACTTGCTGCAACAGCTGTTCTGGGGAGTGCCAGTGGACAGAAATTACCTGCAACCTGAGCTGACCTGGAGCTGGAGAGGAGGAGCAGCTGCCTCTGGGTCGGGCTGCTCAGGGCAGGTGTTGGGGTGCTCTGCTGGGCTGTTGGCCAAGTCCCAAACCTCACTTGCTACCTGCTGCTCTCACTGGCACAGCACCTGTGTCACCTGTAACCTCGGTGCCTGCCCGTGTCCTATGTGCCCCCACAGCTCTGTACCACTGGATTGTGCCACCTTGGTGACAAGGTCTCCTACGTCATCGTTCCTCCTGTTACTCTTTGTCAGCTATGTAATTTTGGCTGGAAAACAGTGAGAATTTAATGCAGAATGGAATAAAATGCAAGAAAACAAAATGGAAACAGGCTTGGAGTGTGTGTGGGTGGTAGGTGCTGGTGTGCTGTTGACTCTGGGGTGCTCAGTGCAGTTGGAGTGGCCGTGCAAGAAATCAGGATTGGTGTTTGGGATGGGGAGGGGCAGGCCTGGTCCCCTCCCAGGCACAGCCATGGATCTCTGTACACCTGGCCAGGTGTGCCCCTGGGCTCAGACAAGCCTGGCACAAACAGCATGGTCTGATTGCACATTCCTTTTAATCTCTGGCTTGGGGTAATCAATCCCCGAGAAAAACACCCAGGAATCCCAGTCTCAGTCACACTTGAAGAATGGAGCAGTTTCCCAGGTGACTGATTGGTGATTGATGCTGCAGCAGCAAAGAGCCAGCAGGGCTGGCACTCAGCACATCCATCCTGCAGGAGTTCTGCCTTTGTGCTGCTTCTGTCACTCAGCACAGCCATTCTGCAGGAATTCTGCTTCTATACTGGTTCTGTGTGACAGGGCCGGGCTGAGACTGCCTGGGCTCTTCACTGCCAGAAAGGTGCAGCTTTTAGGGCTGAGGAAGAAAGGGGACTGGAGGAAGAGGCAGAAGACCTTGAGCAGGAGAGCCCACACTCCTCCGCTGCTCTGCTGTTCCCACTGATCCATGAAACCTGGAGGAAGACCCATCTCCCCATCTGCTGGTGCTGGTCCCAGAGTAAGGTGCTTGGAGCTGGGGCTGTGCTGCCCAGCCTCCCCTGCAATTCCTTTGTTTCCCCATCACAGAGCTCCCAGACTCAGCAGGACCATTCCCAAGGTCAGGGTTTCCTGACAGGCAGATGCTCAGTGTTTGATTTGCAGTGGGATGCACTGGCACAAGCCCGGGGTGATTTGGGATTTATCAACACACATAAGGCTCCAATTCACCACTGCCTTGGGATCTGCCTCTACGTCTGAGGGATTCTTACACCAGCCTGGGGAGATCACTTGGACAGGGCTGCAGGAGGCAGCAGGAGCCTGCCCTGGAGCCTGCACTGCTGCCTGCCCTCTGTGGCACGGAGGCACTGTTTGGGATGAGCACCCAGTTCAATTAAACAGGAACTGGGCAAAGCAAAAGCAAGCAAGAGGCCCTTGGGCAAATTACCCAGGGCAGCTGTGCCTGGTGCAGGAACTCTGAGGATCCTCAGGCACAGGGGAAAACAGAAATCAGGACAGCAGCAGCACAGGAAGGAGGGCTGGAGGGGCCATGGTGAGTGGAGCTGGGCTCTACTCTTTAAGCTGGAGAGCACTGAGGCACTGGATGAAGATGAAGGCTGGTTCTTGCCCATCCACCTTTCTCCTCTCATTCCTTAGGCTGTGCATGTCTCCAGAAAACATGCAGCATCAAGGAGCTCACAAGTGGGAGCAGCACCAAGGCCTGTTGTGGCACACTCACCCTTTGCTCTACGTCCCCCTGCCCCCAGGCCAGGCCCCAAGGGAACATCCAGATCCCTGCAGTCCTGGGAGTCACAGCTGGGCTGTGCATAGGGCAAGGCCCCCTTGGCAGGCAGAGCAAGGGAATCCCTTCTTCCTGGAGGGGGAATCCCAAGAAGCTGGGGCTGGCACCCAGGACCTCTGAGCAGCTGCATCCACACCGTCCCTCCTCACAGCCTCCAGCACGTTGGACCTTGGCAAGCACACCCTAAGGAGAAATCCCTGGGGCAGATGAGCTCTTCAGGCAGCAGAGAGGAGGGTGGGGCCGTGGCTCCTCACACCAGGTAGGGCGTGTCCAGCACGGCCACCCCGGCCGCCACGCCGCCGTCCGCGTGCTCGATGGCCTTGGTGCGCAGCAGGTGACCGGCGGCCTGGTTCAGCACCAGCTCCTGGCCCTGCCTGCAAAGGAGAGTAAACTGAGCCCCTGCAGAGCACAGAGCTCGTGGCACCTTCCCTGTCAGCACCCAGGGCAGGGCAGAGCCCCAGGGCTAACGTGGAGGCCCTGCAGGGGTGGCTGCACTGGCCATTCTGCACACGGGCAGTGCCAGGGGCTGAACACTGCCAGAGCACCTTTGTTCCCAAAACTGTGTGAGAAGGACTTTCATTTATATCCTATGGAAACGTGGCCTCTGAGGGTTTTAAACAAAAGCAGCTCATATTAGGGTTGAACATTAGGCCTTCAGGTATTTCAGAGACCACCAGGGCTTCAGAAAAGCCACACGTGTGGTGCATCCAGGACACAAGAAATGCTCCCAGAAGTCAGGGATGAGACACATGGATCCCAAGATCCCATCACACCAGTGAATGGCAGCACAAGCCCTGTGGTTTTCACACAGCTCGTTTGGCAGCAGGTTCAGAGCAGCAGCTCAGCGTGTGCACACGTGCTCAGAGCTGCTGCCAGGGGCACAGCCAGAATGGTCACATCTGTCCCCTGCACCTGCATGTCCCCAGACATCTGTCCTACTGCTGTGCTTGGGCAGCACAGAGGGCAGAACGCTCCTGCTCCGTGCCAGGAGCAGGGAACTGCCCTGGAACACAAGCACATTCCTCACCTGACATAGACACCGAAGATCCCGAGCTCAGAGATGCACTCAGACACTTGGAGGGGACTGTGAGCCCTCAGCAAGTAATTCAGTGATGGCTGGGGTTTGATCTTATCCATCAAGATGTAGGAGGTTCTCTCAGGGCTATCTTTGATCTTCTCCAGAACCTGCCTGAGCTCTTCACCATAGAGGTTGTTCCCTGGAAAACAAAACCAGCATGTCAAGCCCTTCCCAGGACAGCAGAAGCCTCTGGCCCCAGCTATGTGGTCCTGGCAGCCCAAACAGCCCAGCCTTTGCCTCCCCAGGAGCTGCCTGGGCTCTCCACACCCAGCACTGAGGCCTCAGGACCTCCTCCAGGAGCAGCATTGCCTTAGTGCAGGACTAGTCCCCATGGCTATGAGTAGCCACAAGCCACCCTTTATCCCTCAGCACAGGACCAGGAGCTGGCACAGAGCTACTGCCTGTCCCAAATACAGCACAAACCACAATGGAACCCCCCAGGGGCCCAGCCCAGCTCACATCCCCACAGCCCAGCCCATACCTCCACCTTCACGCTGAGGCTTCAGCACAAAGCGCTCGGGGTCAGCGATGGCTGTGGCAGCTATCCTGTCACCTTCTTCACCCTGGCAGGAAAGGATGGAAACAGGTTGGACATCAGGAAGAATTTTTTCATGGACAGGGTTCTTTTGCACTAGAATGGGCTGGATGGAGTCACCACCCCTGGGGGTGCTCAAGGAAGGATGGGATGTGGCACTCAGTGCCATGGTGACAACGTGGTGTTTGGTCAAAGGTTGGACTCCATCATCTTGGAGGGATTTTCCAACCTAAATGATTCTGCAAACACCAAAGCACCAGGGAGCACCAGGGCCTCCTCAGCAGATCCCTCTGAGCAGAGGGATCACCAAATTCCCCAAGCACCACAACAAAGCCCTCTCTTCTTCTCAACCAAAGAGCACAGGTGCCCATTCCTGCTCCAGCCCCCTCCCACTCACCTCGTCCAGGGAGTAGAGTCCAGCAAAGGTGGCTCTTATCCGAGCGATGGCCTCGGGGTGGCCGGGCAGCAGCTGCTCCAGCGTGCCCGGCCGGCTGAGCTCCTGCTGCACCTTCTTGGTGCCTGCCAGCTGCGTGGCAATGTCGGGGCACTTCACTGCCCGGGACCTCTCCAGCAGCAGCCGCGCCTCCCAGTTCTGAGGCAGCGAAGGAGCAACCACCCCGTGAGGAGAAAAAAAACCAAAAGGTTTGCTCTGCTCTTTTCTGTGCAGTTACCGACATATGGTTTGTCTCCTCCCTGCCTGCTGGCAGGGACAGAGGGTGGGAGTAGCACTCCAGAGAAAAGCAGACATGGATTTCCCACCACCTCTGGGAACAGCACAGTCAGATTAATCCACCGCGTGCTCCTTCCCCAGCTTGTCCAGTGCTGCCACCTTGAGACACCAGCAAGATCTGTTCTGTGCTATTACCTGCAGCCTGACCATGCTAAGAGAGCAGAGAGTGATCTGCAGACCAAGTCTGAAACCTTTAAGCAGGTGCTCATACCCGTGTTAACCCCTATTGAACAGCAGCAATTCAGTGCTGCACTAAGGGATCACCCCTGGAGACAAAAGCCACCCATTTTTCTTACTGCAGGGTCACCCCTCTGCTGCCTGGAGTCAACAGCTTCCCAATGCCCTCAGCCACACCAGGCAGGACTGACCCCACCCCAGACAGGGTAGCTGCCCCTGGGATTATTTTGAGCTCCCTGGGCAGTGCCCAGCTGGTTTCTGGGGCAGGGAGGTGGGTACTGACCTGCTGGTCGTAGTTCTGGGGCACGTAGCCCTCTCTGTAATACACCACTGCAACCTCCTGGCCGTCCCTGGAAGGGAAATCAGAAATGCTCAGAGAACCCGGCCAGGCCCTGCCCCTTCCCCAGCACCAAGGGGGGATCCCAGCCCTCTGCCCCTTCTTCTTGGCCTCTGGCCTTCCTGCTCCTGCCTGGCTCTGCAGAGCAAGCTGAGCACTGCAAGCCCTGGCTCCTCTCCACTGAGCCCCAGCTTGGCCTGTCCCCAGACACAGGGAGCTGACACCTGGCCTCTGCTCTAACCAAAGGCTCAGTAATTCTGACACCCCCCTCAGCAGAAGAGAGAAGAACCTCATTTTTAACAGCTTTTACCCCATGCTGGCCTGAAGGACTCAGCCTGGAGAAAAGGAGGCTCAGGGGGGACCTTCTCACTCTGCACAACTCCCTGACAGGAGGGGGCAGCCGAGCTCTGCTCCCAGGGAACAGGGACAGGATAAGAGGAAATGGCCTCAAGTTGCACCAGGGAAGGTTTAGATTGGAGATTAGGGAAAATCTCTTCACTGAAAGGATGGTTAAGCACTAGAACAGGTGGCTCAGGGCACTGGTGGAGTCACCATCCCTGGAGGGACTTTAAGATGTGTGGCTGTGGCACTTGGGGACATGTTCAGTGGTGCTGGGTTACAGGTTGGACTTGATCTCAGAGGTCTTTTCCAACTTCAACAATTCTGTGATTCTGTGATTTTTGAAGCTGGAGGGAACAGGGTTCTTGTCTTGTGGCAATTCAAGGCAGGACATCAACTCAATGACCTGAGAGGCACCAAACCACCCTGCCAGGGCTGGGCTGGCAGCACAGCTGCAGCACCACATGCCCAAACTTTGGCCACACAACTGTGCACTTGGTCTGGGAGCTGCTGGCAGGCAGGCAGGCAAGGCAGCAGCATCCAGCAGTGACAGAGGAGGATGCTCAGGAGGAAGCACAAGGGATACACCTTCTCCTCAACTATCCAGCCATGACAAACGTATTTGTTAATTAAACACAGCACAGACACTGAGGGTCAAACCATAGAAAAATCAGCCTAACAACAGAAAAATCACTGGCACAAAACCATGTTTTCCCTTAGGTTCCTACAGCTCCCAGCACATTACCTGGAAATAGGACAAACGTCACACTCGGGTCCAGCTGGGAGTCTGTGATCCTCCCGTCCTGGTCTCCACAGGGAGCAGGCAAGATGCTGAGTGAGTTCAAACCCAGGAGATCCCCAAAGGACATGCAATGCTTCCTCCTCCTCCAGCACTAACAACCCAGCCCAGCTCCCACTGACAGAGCACCACGTGAACAGTAAACAGGAAATGGCTCTGTAAAAGTCTCTCAAATAGCCAGGGAGGTAAAATCCCACAGAGCAATGAAGGCTGAGGCCTGAAGAAGGGACATTATGATTGCAGCTGTAAGGGACTGATGCGTGTCTGCAAAATGTCACCACTGTGAACACAAAACCATCTCAGCTCCAAGAAGCAGCAGCCTGGAGCATGGAAGAGAGCTGCTTTCTCAGACACTCAGCTTTGGCTGCAGGCTCCCAGTGGCAGCCCCGTGTGCCTGAGAGGCAGCAGGGATGCACACCTTGGCTCATACTCACATATACAGCCTCCTGCTGGCATCCAGGGAGCCCTGCTCAAACACATCCCGGAACCGCTTCCTCAGCACACGGATATTCCTGCCAACAGGAGGGCACAGTCACAAGGCTGGCCAGAGACACTTGAGCTGCAAATCATGGGTGGAATGGGTGGCTGCAGCAAGGAGATTTGTAGGTTCCTTCACAAATAGCCTCAGGCTTCATACTATGGAGCCAGAGAAATCCTACAGCCCAAAAAACGTCCTCTTTAGGAACCCATCCTATGTTTGCTATGATCTGGCAGCAGTTTGCTCAGCTCCCATTTCCAGAGACTGACCTATCTCCTTCCTTTCCTATCCCAGGAAAATTCAACCTTTACCTGTTCCAAAGCTCATTTTCTACACAACGCTGATCAAAAATATTCCTCTGGACTTCCTCCACCAGAAACATCACCACAGCCCTGGAAGAGATACCAGGGGCATCATTAAACCCATAAACACTCCACATGCTCCCAGCTGGACCACCAGTTTTCCATCCCTGTGATTCAGGCTTCCTGCACTGCTCCTGTTCACATTCTCCTCCTCTGTCCTTACCTTTGGGACCCGTAGAGCTCCCAGGCTTTGGCAATTCCCAAGGCCAGCCCCTTTGCCGGGTTGTTGGGCAGCAGGTGTGATGCCTCCTCAGTCTTTCCCAGCACTTTCAACACTAGCCTGTGGAACACAAAACCCATAAATGCCATGTCCGTGCCCAGCTGGACCAAGGGAGCAGCTTGGAGAGCACAGGGGCCATGCAGAGCAGCTGCTGCAGTGCCAGAGGTGCTCCTTACCTGTGCACGTCGGCGGTGCGGGAGGTGAGCCCCCCGAAGCTGGCAGCAATGGTGTTTATTTCTATCTGCCTCAGAGCTGCTGTGCCACCCAGCCCGCAGTCAAACATGTAATCCGAGCGGTTGATGCCCAAAAACACCGTCTGCAACACAGGGAGGGCAGCTGGGGTCTCCTCTTGCCTTTAACTGCAAATCCTTTGATGACCTCTCTTCAAAATCCTCCCGGGGCAGATCCACTCAGAGGATCTCAGAATGGTTTGGGTTGGAAGGCACTTTAAAGACCAGTTCATCCCAGCCCCTGCAGTGGGAAGGGACACCTTCCACTAGACCAAGTTGCTCCAAGCCCTGTCCAACCTGGCCTTGAATATTTTCAGGGCTGGGGCAGCCACAGCCACTTCTCTGGGTAACCTGTACCAGCACCTAACCACCTGCACAGTACATTTCCTAAGATCCCATCTAAACCTATTCTGTGTCAGCTCGCAGCCATTCTCTCTTCTGCTGTCACCCTCAGTTTGACAAAAACCACTGCAGGTCACACACCTGGCTGCTCTGCCCCCTGCCCAGGGCCCACAGCCCTCTCAGAGCTCCAGAGGAGCTCCCAGCACTCCTGAGAGTAAAGGAGTTTCTGCAGGGATGGGCTGGCTGCTGCAGGTCCCAACAGGACACATGTTCCTGTACACTCTGAGGCTCCCAGAGGACAAAGACAAACCACATTAAATGCTCCCACTCCAGGCTGTTTCCAGCAGCACCAAGCAAAGAGCTCAGCTGTTCTACAGGCAAGGTCCTGAACTCTCGGGCTGTGACAAGACATTGTAGCACAGGGAGTGACCAGCCTGGGACAGCTCAGAGTCCACAGTGCCAAAGCTTGCAGCCAGAGCCAGGCACCCCCACCACAGTGCCAAGGGGCACAGACCACTGGCATCCCCTGCCAAGGTACCTGAGCCAAGCCTTCCTCCAAAACTTGCATGTAGATTCTGAAGAGCCGAGCTGTGAAGTCATCTACCTTGATGGTGCTAGAGAGAAACACAGACCATGTCAGCCCCCGATGCTGTCACAGAGGAACTAGATAATTAATCTTTCTGCAGAAAAAGCCCTTTGCAGGGGCATTCTCCAGCACAAAGAGCAGGGCTGGGGCTCAACCAAGTGCTGGAGCACTGTGAAACATCTGCCCTGAATGTTCAGTGCAAAACCATAACACAAACCCAGTTTGCCCAGCACAGCCACTCCACAAAAGGCCTTCCTGTGCAGAGGTGACTCACTGGCACGGCAGAGATGAGACAAGTAAAGGCAAAAAAATGCAGCAGAATTATGCAGATTCAGGGAAGAAACCACAGGTCTCTCTGTGCCTGCACACACACTTCAGAGAAGCTTCAAGAGCTTCATCCAGTTCCCCTGTCAGGCTCCAAATCCCACACATTGTGGCCCTGCTAGAATAGATCTGGCTTCTCCTCAGGGCCCCAAGTCCCTGAGCTACCAGAGCAGCACCTCCAGGGAGCTGCCCCGGCACAGGGCAGGTACCTGAGCACACAAAAGCCCCAGGTGCTGCATTCTTTAGCCACAGGTACAAACACATCCCCACAAGCTCTGGGCGCAGCCAGCTCTGGAACAGCTCCAAGGGGTCAGGCTTTAACAAAACAAAAGGATGCTGGAAAACAGCCTCCTCTGCTCTGTCCCGGTGCCAGAGGCAGCAGCGTGTGCACAGGCACAGAACAGGCAGCAGAAAAGGGAAGAGGGACTTGTGGAAGCACCAGCCCCACAGTTACGAGTGACAAAGTCAGGGATGGTCACTCCAGCTCAGGGTAACAGCCACAGATAAACTCAGCAGAGTCCAGGAGCCAGGGCTGGGCAGTCCTCCTGCACACAGAGCTTGTGGCTGGGAAAGAGAGGACAAGGGGTGACTGACAGAGGCTGTGGGAACAGGAACAGACACCTCTTCCCCACTGCTGCAGCAGAGCTGCTGAGGTTACTGGACAGCCACAGGCAGATGCAGAATAAGACTAAAAGAGACTGCTAAATCCAGGACTCAAAGATTCCAGTGATTTGCATTTAAGGCCGAGGGGCCAACAAGCTCACAAGTATGAATTCACAAGCTTGAAACAGTGGCAAAGTTGAAGATCATTGCAGGGAATCAGGTCTTGGCCAGATGTCCCATTTTCTGGAGCCCAAGTAGACCTCAGAAAGGCAGGAATGCCAGAAGGGTGAAAAACGCTTCACATTTAAAATATTTCATTAAAATGCAACATGCAAAAACGTTACCTGGCCAGAGTTTGCCGCAGGAATTCTTTGTTTTGGCTGATGGCATCCACCAGCAGGTTAAAATCCTGCTGGACAGCGTAGGCCTGCTCAAACAAGGCCCGTGGCACTGCGGATGGCAGCAGCGTGAAGGGTGCGTAATTCACCACCTGCAAGCAGGGATGAAGCAGCGCAGTCAGTTCTGGGCAGCTGAAGAGCAGCTGAAGAGATGCTTCCTCTGCTTGTCTGAAGGCTGAAGCCACCCCCAGCCCCCCTGGGCAGATACATGGCCTCAACCCTGCTCATTGCTAACTTTTGAGGGCTCTGTTTTATGAACCACCCACGGGGCTCTGCTGCTCCAGCACCTGGGCTGGACTGACTGTTTCCCCCTGTCTCCACCTGAACTGGGCAGCACTGTCTCCAGAACACCTCAGTGGCAGAGAAAAGGTTAGTTTGGGTCCAGTCCTGGGTTCTGGCCATCAGTTACTTCCTTTGATCCCTGCTCAGTGACTCCAGACATCTCAGGTAAAGGGTCGCACTCCAAGTCCATACATTACACCACAGAGAAGTTTCCAATTCACCTGGATTTTTACATGAAACAAGGGACACTGGCAATGTGTTTGGCCTCTCCTCTCCAGTTCCCTCTTCCTCTCATTCTATGAGATCACTCAGAGCCCTGAGCTGACATCAAGGAGCAGAGCTGTGGTGAAGACCTCCCTCCTCATACCCCTGCCAGCTGCCTGCTTGTCCCCAGGCTCCTCAGGGACCCTTCCCCAATGGTGTCCCACCCCTCCTGCACAGGGGTGCTTCTTCCTCTGAGACCCCTCATGGCATCCTCCAACAGGCTGAGCCCTCCCACCCCAGCCATCCCCCAGGGATTGCCTAGCGACAAATCCCACACATCAGCCACCTCCACCCCTGACACCTCACCCCAGGTATGGGGCAAAGGCTGTCTGCAGCTGGGAATATGCCAAAAGCAGAGGCCCCTCCGTGAGACTCTCCTCTGGTTCAAAGGTTCATATGGGTGGTGAGAGGCTGGGATTAACTCCCAGCACCATAACCGGCAACTTCCTAAGCCTTCCCAGATCCATCCCTCTCCTTGGAAAAGGGAATCTGAACGGCAGGGCCGTCCCTTGGGCAGCTGTGCTCATCATCGGGATGATGAGCTCGGCCCCGGTCCAGCCGGGAGCCGCTTCTTGCGAAGGGCTCAGGGACCCCTCAGCCCCTCCCCGCGCCGCGCACTCACATCCGAGGCGTTGGGCTGCTCCCCGGTCCGCATCAGCACCCCCGCCAGCAGCGCCGCGTCCCCCGCCACCGCCGCCGCCTCCCGCACGGCCGCCGCGTCCCGCACCACGTCCTGCCAGGCCGCGGCCATGGCAGCGCTGCGGGCACAGCACGGCACGGCTCACCGCNTGACCCCTGACCGCTTCCTGGTTCCCGCTCCCCGGTTCCTGACCCCCGGCCCATCGCTGTTCCCTGATTCCCGAGCCCTCTGTCCCTCTCCGGCCCCCCGGCCCTCACTGACCCACGACTCCCTGTCCCCGACCCCTCGCCCTCTGCGACGCTGCCTGTCCCTGCGCGGTCACCAGACCGCCACTGTCCCCGGCCTCTCCAGGCGCTCCCGTTCCCTGCTGGCCCCCAGCCCCTCACTGAGCCCCGTTCCCTCTCGGCCCCCAGCCCCTCACTGACCCTCGGCCACCGCTCCGTCCCCGCGCCCCCGGTCCCGCCGCCCGGACCCGCTCCGGCCGCTCGCTGCAGGCGCTGCGGACCGCCCCGTGATTGGACGGGCCGCGCCCCTCTCCCCGCCCCACACGCAGATTGGCAGCTCAAGAGACCAATCAGCGTGGGGAAAGAGCTCCTCGTGCGCTATGCCGCTCGCGGAGGGCGGGAGGAGGCGGGGCCGTGCCGGGAGCGCGGAGCGCGCACGCGCCGGGCTGTGGCACGGGGCTGTGACGCCATGTCGCGACATCGTGAGGGCAGGGGGTGCGATGGGGCTGCTCGGCCGCGTCTGCGGCTGCAGCGGATGAAATCCCACCGCTGCATCCAGCGGCTGCTCGGGGCCAGCGCTGCTGAGAGCCCAGGCTCTGTTCTCAGCGGCCCTTTCCGACCAGCGATCGGCGATTCCATGCAAACACCCTCACGTTACCAGAGCTGCGATTTCTGCTGCCCTCGTGGGAGCTGCAGCTCACCCTCGGCAGGCAGGGGAGGGCAGAGGAAAGGCAAACATGCCTTAGGAAGCGCAAGGAATTTGAAATATCGTTATGTTCTCTGTTTCTTACCCTGTTCCTCACCCATAGGCCTGTGCTGCGCTGTGCTGGCAGGGCCTGGGAGGGGCTGACCGAGTGTCCCTCGGTGCAGCCCCGGCCCTGATGTCCCCTGCAGTTCCCAGGGAGCTGCTGAGTGTCCCCCGGCTGTCCCCGGGGATGTCCCTGGCCATGTGCCGGAGCAGGGAGGTGCTCCCAGGTGCTCAGCGTGTCTGGGCTGCCCTGGGGCACAGGGCAAGCTGAGATTTTTCTCGCCCTGTGGCTGTGGATTTGTGTTCCCTCTGCTGCGGGCAGCCACTCCTCTGGAGCTCTGAGAGGGCAGTGGGCCCTGGGCAGGGGGCAGAGCAGCCAGGTGTGTGACCTGCAGTGGTTTTTATCAAACTGAGGGTGACAGGACAAGAGGGAGTGGGCTGTGAACTGGCGCAGAATAGGCTTAGATGAGATCTTAGGGAATGTGCTGTGCAGGTGGTTAGGTGCTGGTACAGGTTACCCAGAGAAGCTGTGGCTGTCCCAGTTCACTCTGCTGCAGTTCCTCAGGGGATAGGGTTGCTCTCTGTGTCACACAGAGCCAAGGCTGGGACTCTCCTGGGCCTCCTCACCTGGGGACACCTGGGAAGGAGCAGATCTCAGAACCCTTCCATGTATTCGCAGGACATTCATTGCCCAGCAACAGGCCTTGAAATGGCAGTGTGGGTAATCAAGAGGGTTGTTTCTGTATTAGGTATGGATAAACTTTAGATGTAAATTAATCAAAGCCAATCAGGTCCTTTCTACTTTTTTAAGTATACAAAGGAACTGTCAGTCCTAACTTTCTCTGCCCTCTGAATAAGTGTAACGAAATGGAACAGCCCTGTGTTGGTATCTCCAGCACAACACTAAAAAGAAACAAGATTTGTTGTCATCACAAGGCAAACATTTGTGTATCCACTGAAATAACAGAATGACTTGAGCATTTTCACAGCTCATTTAGGATAGAACTCTGAGGGCTGGGCTTGTTTAGTGACCTGTGTTATGCATGTTTGAAGCCATGGATGGCTGGTGAGGAGATGGGTTGTGATGCTTGTGTGAAGCCAAGAGAGCGAGAGCTGGACACCAGCCTCACATCTGATCCCAGCAGGAGCCAGCCCTGTGCCCTGGCAGCCCAGGAACCCCCCGTGTGCCAGGCTCACCCCACAGCCAGGGCAGCGGGGCAGCCAGGGGACCCTGCCTCTCTCCCCACCCACAGGGCTGCCTCCAGCTCTGGGGGCCCCAACAGAAGGACACGGAACTGGTGGAACTCCAGAGGAGGCCACGAAGATGCTGAGGGCACTGGAGCACCTTCCCTACAGGGAAAGGCTGAGAAAGTTGGGGCTGTTGAGGCTGGAGAAGAGAAGGTTGTGTGGAGAGCTCCCAGAACCTTCCCAGGGTGTGAAGGGAAGAGCAACTCTTCCTCAGGAACTGCAGTGACAGGACAAGGGGGAATGGGATCAAACTGAAAGAGAGTAGGTTTAGATTTGATGATAGGAGGAAATTGCTGTGGAGGTGTTGGGCCCTGGCACAGGCTGTGCAGAGAGGCTGTGGATGCCCCGTCCCTGGAAACATTCATGGCCAGGTTGGATGGGGCCCTGAGCAACCTGGTCTGGTGGGAGGTTGCTCAGGTTGGAAGGAGAGGATCTTTAGGGTCCTTCCAAGTGAAATCATTCAAGGATTTGATCATTCTATGATCTCTATCCACCAGTGTGGGGTGACCCTGGAATTCAGGTGATATCACAGCTCCCAGAGTGTTCCAGATGGCAAAAAGCTGGGGGGAAAGCTCTGCCCTTTCCTTGGGACTTTCTGCTGAGAATAGAAGTATTTTATAGAGATCTGTGTCTTGCCTTTTCTGTCTCTTTTCCCAACTCGCTCTGGAGAATGAGATTTTTTTCAGAGTAATTCAGTAGCCATGGGAGGATTTGTACATGCAGATTGCTCATAATCTCTGCTACAGGGTTGGAGCGCTGCAATGCAGCTCAGAGGAGGCTGAATCATAAAAAAATATGGCAGACATGGTAAGTATTTGGCATGTTCCATGCAACAAAAGATGAACAACAGCAACTGGCCCATTATCTTTATTTGCTAAAAATAGAGTCCCGCAAAGTTTAAAGAAATGCGTTTTATATTTGTTAAACCTCTCCTCTCCCTGTTAAAGAGCCTTCAAAGATGGGCTTTGGGGCTTTGGGCTGCCGCATCCCCTTTCAAAGGCTGCCCTGCGCTCAGACAATTGAAACTCGAGACAACATCAGCCACAGCGGGGCGGGGGGAACGCATAGTTGTGCCATGACCCTGCTCTCCTCAGCCATCCAGCCTGACGCGGAATGGGAGCTCTGCAGCAGGTACCTCCCGCGGCCGCGATGCCCATGGCACATCCCAGCGCCCCCGGCCGTGCAGGGCACCGAGGGCACCGCCAGGGCCACCAGAGGCAGCAGCTCGCTTGCCCACACCGCTGCCGAGCTTTGCACGGGCATTTGATACCCTGCAGCTGCCGGTGGGTGCAGAGCTGGGCGCTCGCTGCCCCTCCACGCCTCCAGGGAGCTGCTCATCACTCGCACACTCGCTGCCCTGGTACCCTATAATGAGGAAAAAAACCCAAATCCCCGGTTTCCCTTTGCATTTCCAGCTGCAGCAAAACCAGTGTAGCCCAGTCTGAGGTTTTGGGCAGCTCTGTTGTACCTCAGGATATTTGAGCGTCAGTGAGAATCCAGTGTTTGCAATAGAGCAGCCCCAAAGCCACGGCGGGAGGGGATGCTGTGATGCCCAGCGCCGGACACATAAAGACAGAACAATAGGGCTGTTTTCATGGAAGAGAGTTCACAGGTCTCCTCGGGGAGCCAAACCTCTTGCTGGCCCATCATCCACAAGAAAAACAAGACAGAGCTCTGGAAGCCTGGCTTCCCTGCGGTATAAGCGCCAGCTTCAGCCGCGGCGTGACACAAATCTATTGTCTCTAAGGCTGTGTTTCGATGCAAAATGCTCTGGTAAAGCCAGCAATCCTCCTCTCCCCCACGTGTGACTATTGTTTGAAGTGCAGAACAATTGAAGGGTGCTCTCATGGGCTAAAGATAGAACGGCAGCTGGTGCTGTCCTTTTCCCTGTAACTGAGAATAAAACAATGCCCGAGTATTGTCTGCATTGCTGGAGCGGTGACATTGGACTCTCTGCCAAGGGAGCATCTAAAAGATCAATGAAACCGGGATTTATTTATAAGCGGGTAGTGTCATTTCTTCCCCAAAGTAATTTCACTTCCTTGGCTTTTCCACCAGACCTTTCTGTGCCGTGAAGTGGCTGTGGAGTGAGGTATAAATAGCCCGAGCCTGGCTGCGAGAGGGGCGGCGGGACCGGGGATGGGACACGGAGCTGCCGTGCTGGGGCTTCCTTTGCTTCCCCGAGCTGTGCCCAAGCCTCTGCAGCGTCAGGGTGGGGACCAGCCAGGGATGCGGTGGGGAGCAGGTCCCTGCAGGCACAGCCCCTGTGCTGGACCCAGCAGCTGGTCCTGGGACCAGAACCCCGCCAGCACCAGCACTTAATTCCTGGGGGAGCTGTTAGAATCAGCCTGAGAATATCTCGAGTTGGAAGGGACACATTGGGCTCATCAAAGCCCAACTCCTGTCCCTGCACAGACACCCCAACAACCCCAGCCTGGGCATCCCTGGCAGCTCCTGGAGCTCTGGCAGCCTCGGGGCCGTGCCCATTCCCTGGGGAGCCTGGGCAGTGCCCAGCACCCTCTGGGGAAAGAACCTTTCCTGATATCCAACCTGAGCCTCCCTGGCACAGCTCCAGGCGTTCCCTGGGTCCTGTCCCTGTCACAGAGAGCAGAGATCAGAGCTGCCCCTCTGCTGCCCCTCGGGAGGGAGTTACAGACTCCTAGGGAGGGTTATTTCTCTTACCAGCCACCAGGCAGATGGGAGCACGGACTGTGTGTGTGTGTCCAGCTCAGCTCTGCTGGGGTGCTCAGGAAAACCCTGAGCCCAAAAGCCATGGGACAGAGCCTTGTTTAGGGACAGGGGATGGTTTATAGGGCAAAGCTGCTGTCTGCAGTCCCAACTAAAGACTGGATACCTGGAACCAGACATTCGCTGCAGACATTCTGTGCAGACACAGAAAAGCCCATCTTGGCTGATGTGCCATGGTGAGGTGAGAAGTTCTCCTGTCATGATGTGAGGACATGCGGGAATATTCCTCCCTCCCGGGTCTTGAGAAAGGCCCAAGCTGAGCAGATCCCATGAAGAACTCTCATGTCTGTTGCCACTCCACTTTGAACAACTGTCCCCTGCTATGATATGGACTGAGCTCAATCTCGTGTGAGGGTTGGTCACCCAGAGCAGTGGGGAGGCTTCCCATGGAGTGAGGGAGAAGGTGCAAGAGGGATGGAGAGAGCAGGGGGCTGGGATGGGATCCCAGGAACAGGTTGTGTGGGTTTGGTGTGTATGTGCAGGACAACACCCACCCAACCTCCTCCAAAAATCTCCCAAATCTGCACCCAGATCTTGCAGCAGATGAAAACTGGTGCAAATCCAGAGCAGCTGGGGCACTGCAGGGGCAGACCCTGCCCACGGAGTGTCAGAACTGCAGCCCAGCTCTGGTTCTGATCAGCCTCTGCCCCTCCCTTGCAGCCTCCAAGGCAGCTGCTGGTCATGATTTCCAAAGGCTGCCGTGTTCCAGCGTCTGTCCTGGCAGGCCAGCTGCAATTAAGGCGCTATTAAGTATTCAAATGAACAGGGCAAGATTCTCTTTACTCTCATTGTTTTGAAGTGCCTTGCCAAAACCTCACCGAAGGCTCACTGTAATTTTGCAGTGTTCAGTGCAACCTTTATTCATACACAGATGCTTTATGATTGCAATCCCCAGAAGAAGACCCCTGGAACCTCAGAACTGGAAAATTCAAGGCAAGCAAACAGAACCTCTCCAATTTTCCCAGTCTCCAGTGGCCTCATATCTCCATGCCTGCGTGTGACCATGCTTGCTAACTCTATACACCGATTTTTCATGCCATGTCTCTTTCAGGTACTTTCTCATTCCTGATACTTATTTTGGGGGTTTCCTATGTGGAGGGTCAGTCACCAACATGCCTGTGCTGCCCAAAACTCATGCATGGAGAGGTGGAACCACTGCAGGAAGGTGCTCATGGCAGCAGCAGATTTGTGTGTGTTCATGAAGGGTTAGAGAGGCAACACTTCGCCCCAGCCAGCTCAGGATGGGTCCAGCACTGTCCCCAGGGTGGGACATCCAGGCCTGCTCATGCTGGGATGTGCCCAGGGAGCTGTGAGATGAGGGGATCCAGTGCTCACCCCATCCTTAACCCCAGAGGGGCACCCTAACTTTGGGATCCCAGCAGCAGCTGCTGCTGCCCCCATCTCCTTCTGGCTTCAAGGGCTGGTGGCTGCTGTCTCTGTCACCCTGGTGGGACAGGGCTGGGGCGGGGGGTAGGGGTTTGCTTTGGAGGGGGCCTTGCATGGCCAGGCTGAGCTGGAGGGATGTGAGCAGTCTGGCAGCACTGGCCTGTCACCTCCTGCCTCGCTGGGAGCAGACATTCCCACTCCATGGAAATATGCCTGAAATAGCCCCTCTGCAGATTGTCTTTATCTAATCAGCCGCCTTCGCACCCCCCTCCAGTGCATTTCAGGGAGCTGATAGTGGGGATATGTTAAGTGTGGAAACCTCTAGCAAGCTGCCCTGACACGGAGAGTAATTCTCCTTCCTGCCACTTATCAGAGCCTGCTAATGGGAAACATTCCTCCCGGGGGTCAGGGAGCAGCCAGGGGATTTCTCTGGAGAGGGTGGCTGAGCCCCTGGCACTCTCCTGGCTCTCCAGGGCTGGGTAGGAGCTGGTCTGACCACAAAATGTTCACTGAAGGGGCAGCTCTGCTCTCTGGTGCTGGTGGTGTCCTGTCCCATGGGGAGAGGCTTGTCCAGCCCTCAGGGGCTTGACTGAGGAGCCCCATCCTTTTCCATCATATCATGGGACACCAACACCAAGCACAGAGCCAGGGGGAAGAACAGAGGTCTCTCAGTGGTCAGGGGAGATGATGTCACTGCTGAGGGTGGACATGCAGAGCTGGTGGATCATTTGGGCAGACTGTTCACTTTGGGCAAGAGTCACCTAAAGAAAACTCCTCTCTGCTCAGGCTGAAGCCATGAGCTCCTTGTTGTGCCCATGGGATTCTCTGGGAAGTCCATAGGATCCTACTTCCCCACTGGGAATGCCCTGTCCCACCTTCCTGAGCAGGGCACAGCTCAGGCCTTGCCAGCCATACAAGGATGAGCTTCCCACCATCCAGAAAACCACATCACAAACACCAGTGCCAAAAACACCCAAACCTGGCGGAAGAACCCTTCAGCAGCTGCTGGAGTGACCAATCCACATTTCCCCTTCTACAGATCTGCTTGGCCTTTGATGGACCCTGCTGGAACCTCTTCAAAGAGGGAGAGAAACCAGGGTGAACAGAAGGAACTGCAGGAGGAATCTCCGAAAATAAAATCTCTTTAAAGATAAGGCAGGGGAGGGGGTGAGCAGAGTGTGGGGCGAGTACATGGCCTGAGAAGAATGTGTGAGGCTGGGCCAGCTGGTGGGTCTGGGCCAAGGGCTCATCCCACTGCCGGGGCGCTTGTGGCAAAGGTACTTGGCACAGGCCCCACCAAAGCCTCGGGTCCCTCCAGGGAGTGGGTGGAAACCTGACTCCGAGCCCAGCAGAGAGAGGCAGAAGACCACCAGGGTAACCTCAGAGGAACCTGTGGTCCCCCAGAGCCTGTGGCTCTTCAGGATGCTGGAACTCTGCCATCTTGGCAAGGCTGAGCACCTCTGTCATGTCATGGTCAAGAGGGACCTGGTGTCTCCAGGGTCTCCCAGGGGGGTTGCAGCAGATACTTTGGTGGAGTCCAGCTCTGCACCAGCTGCTCACAAATCCAGATGAGAACCTGCACTCCTGAACCCTGACCTGCTGAGAAGTGCCCACATGGGACATGGAGATGGGGGCCTGCACCCCATTTTATCCCAATGTACCCAAAGTCCTTGTTCATGCTACAGATGGGAGCATTTGAGTTCTTGGGCAGTCTGGCACCATGCAAAGCCCTGACAGTGCCCTGCACAGCCATCTCTGAGCCCAGCCATCCTCCCTGCTGGGCCTCAACCCACAGGGGATGGCTCTGGAGTCCTCCTCTACCCCTGAATCTCCCACAATTCTCTCCAAAGCAGGGTGGGAGGGCAGGGGACCTTTCTGTGCAGAGATGACAGCACTGGGAACCCAGACTGGGGTGGTGCAGCAGCAAACCTGTGTGCTGGATGGAAACACTGACTATGGCTGGGGCTCAGATTCAGGGCAGGTGCTGGGGCTGCAAAAATCTCTCTGCAGCCTCGGCTGTGTGCCCAGGGTGAAGCCACTTGCCCAAAGCAGCCTCTGGTGCTGCTATTCTGGCTGTGACAGAGGCTGTGCCACATCCAGCCTGGACACAGCACTGCACAGCTGATCCTTAACCACTCCCTGCCTCAGTTTCCCCCAGTCTCAGGAGGCTACAGCAGCCCCAAGTTACTTTGGGGTGTGAGAGGTGCTGAATGGGGAATATCAAACCCTGCAGCCACAGGCCCTGGTTCTCCAGTGTAGGAACTTCACTGCACTTTGGATGCCAGCAGCTAAATGGCTTTTCCTTGAGCTGGCACAGCCCTGGGTGTCCTGTTCCCATCTCAGGCAGCCCATGGTGGTGCTGCCAGGATGGAGGTGTGCTCCAGACTGCAATCACTGTGTTGCACACAGCACCTTTGGGTGCTGTCTGGGTAAAATGGTGTGCAGGAAACCCAGCAACCTCTCTGTCGAGAGATTATGAACCTGGCCTAGTCACAAAGCAAGCTCCCGTGCCAAGGTGAGGAGTTCTGGGAGCAGAACCTGGAGGATCAAGCCCCAAGGTCCTTCCCCTTCCAGGCAGTCTGTCTGGGAGAGGCTAAACCAGAGCTGAGTGAGAAGCTGGGATGTTCCAGCTGGAAAAGCCACGCACATCCCACCAAGCAGCAGCTTTCCTGGCGTGGTGCGAGGCAGGAGCAGCAGGATTGAGTGCTCAGGTGCAGGAGGAGCTGGCAGAGCTCTCACTCCTCAGCTCCCCACTGGAACGGGCAGAGCAGGCTGGGAGAGCTGTGCTGCCTTCCCAAGCTGGAGTCTCTCACTCTGCCTTTGTACTCGCCTGACAATACAGGAATAAAAATAACCAGGCTGCATTTGCAGAGAGATAAAAGTGAAGTTTGCCTTTTGTGTCTGCCCGGGCAGTGGGACAGCAGCACCAATGGAGCTGTGTGGACATGACACATGGGAATTTCTGACATATCTTTTCCCACTCTGACCTTGACAGACACAATAAAAAGGGGCTTTGCAGCACACACAGAGCCACTCAGTGCTAGCATCAAGGTCAGTAATACAGAGCATGTCTGTGTGCACGCGTGTCCCCTGTACTAACCCGCTTCACCCCTGCAGGGTGGCTGATCCCAGAGGACAGGGACTGGCACAGGGGAGGGTGGGACAGACCTGGATCAGGAGCATTTTTGCTGAGGACTGTGTGTTTTGCCAAGTTGTGGCTCCATCCGTGATGGCTGCGGCGTTGCAGAGCTCTGCAGGGTGGCACTGCATTAGATGGATCTTAGGAAGCACAGCCATAAAAGTGCTTTTCCAAGCAGCTGCCACGCCAGCCTTCTAGAAGGGTCTTCCCAGGGATAATGCATCCAGCCTTGCTTTTATCTTCCTGCAGTATCACTCAGCAGGGGTCTTTGCAGAGGGTTTGTGCGGGGCACCAGGGCTCCAGCGGGTCTGTAGAGCAGGGATAAGTTTTAGCTGAGTTTATCAAGGAAAGGGGTGTTATTGACAATCTCACCTAAAGTGGGAATGTGGATTTTGACACTGAAGTGATTCCGGCTTGCCTACCTGGGACTTCCAGTGTGGGGACCACAGCAGCAGGAGAGAAAGTGTTGAGTAATTCTCATAAATATAATTTTTATCAGCTAGCATTGTTGTCGCTGTCCTCTCTCACTCCCTAAAATTAAAAGTTTGTTTGACGTCCGCGTCGCTCTCGGTTCTCAACCCTGCAGTGGGCGCTTTCCCCACGCACTGACCCCTTGTCCTTCCCTCCTTCAGCACCCAGGTGTCTTTCACTCTTCCTTTGCTGCTGCCGAGTCTCCCTCAGCCGGACAAGATGTCTCTGCTGGACATGAGCGAGTTTGGGGAGGCTGCTCCGTTCCTCCGGAAGAGCTACACGGAGCAGCTGAAGCTGCAGACAATCCCGTTCGATGGTGAGAGCCCCAGGCTGCTCAGCACAGCCCCGAGCGTGTCCCCAAGCCTGCCCCTCTGCCATGGCTCTCTCAGGAGCCCTCCCTGTCCCTGTCCCTGTCCCTGTCCCTGTCCCTGTCCCTGTGCTGCTCCTCGAGGCATCTCAGGCACTGCACAATTCCCCCAGCACCCTGGAGGGCAGGAAGATCTCACAAGTGGGAAAAGCAAGTTCTAGACTTTCCCCTGGCTTGCTGAGGTGTGGGTGGAGGTGATTCTTCATCTCCCCTGACCCTGAGGGGCAGGAGGGCTGAGGGAGATGGGCTGAGGGACCGCTGTCAAAGCCTTCTGCAGCTCTAGTTCATTTTGGAGGTGTCCTCTCTGTCCCAGCCACCCTGCTCCTCCACAGCTTGCTGTGCTCAGGCTCCAGGGCCCAACTTGCTCCTTGCAGTTTGGCAAAAGGGAAGAGTTTGGCTTCTTCACACTGTGCTTTTCTCATGGCAGTCTCAGTGCAGGCACACATGAAGCAGCAGATTTCTGTCAGTCTAGAAGCTGACCCCACCAAAGTAAAAGCTGCCAAACATGAAGACGGCAAAGAAATCCCAGCTCCTATGACCAAGAACATAGGAAGGAATAATCACTGTCCTTTCACTGCATTTATGTGGCTTTCAGCTGACAATTTCAAATGGTCTCCTAAATTTCAACATGTATTACATCTCCTTTCCTTTCCTTTCCTTTCCTTTCCTTTCCTTTCCTTTCCTTTCTTCTTTCTCCTCCAGGAAAGAAGCGAGCTTGGATCCCGGATGAGACAGAAGCCTACATCGAGGTGGAAATAAAAGAAAGCTCTGGTGGCAAAGTCACTGTGGAAACCAAAAATCAGGAAGTAAGCAAATACCTTTCCTTTTCCAAGGGAGAGCAAGTGTGTGCGGAGGGGGGATATGTGTGACAAGATCACGTCTGAAGCCCTGAGCTCTTGCTGATAACCCTGTCCCCTGCTCAGCCGTGCCCTGGGGGGACTCACAGAGCACACGTAGGCCAGTTACTTGCCAAGAGTGGCCTCAGATCAGCATCTCCCACCGAGGGGTTCTGTCACAGCCGGGGTGTCCTGCGGGACACACCGAGGGCACGGTGGGGCTGGCCCAGCACAGCTCCTGCACAGCCCTTTGTGATGCTGAACCAGTGCCCGGCTCATCCCACAGCCTGGAACAACAGGTAAGGGGCCAGTTGGCCAATTCCTGCTCGTTTCAGCCCAGATCTGCAGTGGGGTGAGCTGTTGGGAGGACAGGCTTTGCCTGGTGGTGAGGCTCCAGCTTTCCAGCAGCGGGAGGGAGACAAAGCAAGCAAGGACCAGCTGGTATTTGTCAAGATAATATCCAGTGCAATTAGGTGCAAATGAGCTTTTTTAATATTCCTTTCTTGGCTGTGGGAGTCTCATGGCCCTGCAACTTCACTGCAGAGCAGAGACTCACACTGGTATGAAACTGGGGAAAAGAGCAAGGACCTCAGCAGGCAGTAGATGATAGACTTTATTATTTCTATTTCTTCTCTAGTCAGAATGGCACTAAGAATGGTTTGTGCCTGCCAAATGTGAAAAAAAAATACATGTAATTGTCTTTGAACAGTGTCAATGCTTTAAAAATATTTTTGTCTGAATTTTGGAAAGCAAGTAAAGAGATTTGCCCTCTCCAAAGTAAAATTTGTCGTAGAGGAGTTATAAATTTTAAAAGTTTATTCTGATATTTAGAACACCTTCAGATTCTGAGAACAGAGCAGTTTCCAAACGCTCTTTTGCTGTTTCCTCTTGAAACTGTCTTTTCAATGATTTGTCATGGATTTACAAAATCAGAAAGGATATCAGCTTTCCCTGGATCAGCATTTCCAGCAGAAGGTTTCAAGAGACATAAAGCCCTCCTGTGTACCCTCCTGCTTTTAACACCTGACGCCTTTTAACACCACGCACTTCATCTTCACCCATAAAAAAGATAACCCTCTGAACGATTTCATTTAATCTTTATTAACAAGACCATTTGCTAAATCCAGCTTCTCCCATCCAGGCCAGATACGTAATGTGATATTTTCCCCGTGTTTGGTCCCGTGGGATTAAATAAATCCAGTTTTAAGTGATGGGGTACAGGCTTCAGCTGTTTGCCCAAATAACCAGGGATCTCTTGGAGCAAAAGGCTGCACTGCCAAGGGCTTTTAGGCTGGGAAGGAGAACACAGGATGGGGGTGTCAAGCCCATTGTGAGGGAACAACTTGGTGTCCCCCAGCTTGGATCTCCAGTGGCAGGCTCAGCCAGAGCCTCTCTGCCTGAGGAGGGAACAAGCTGGGCTTGCTTGTCCCAGCTGGGCTTTGTGGCCAGGTGCTGGTGGGGCTCTCCTGGGCCTGTCACCCCAAACCAGAGAGCAGCCCTGTCAGGATGGCAGCAGGCATCGGGGCCAGGGTTGTCCCCAGCAGGGGACTGTCAGGATGTCCTTCTCCCTGGCAGGTTTTGGGGCAGGGTGGGGACTGGGGTCCCTCTGATGTGTCCCCATCCTCTGACAGACACGGGTGGTGAAGGAGGACGACGTGCAGCCCATGAACCCCCCCAAGTTTGACATGATAGAGGACATGGCCATGCTGACACACCTCAACGAGGCCTCTGTGCTCCACAACCTCAAGCGCCGCTACTCCCACTGGATGATCTACGTAAGCCCAGGGCCCTTGGGGTGGGGAGGTGAGGGGGCACTGGGACACCCCCATCCTTCATCCACCCGTTCTCCCCCTGCAGACCTACTCGGGGCTCTTCTGTGTCACCATCAACCCCTACAAGTGGCTGCCCGTGTACACGGCGCCCGTGGTGGCAGCCTACAAGGGCAAGCGGCGCACGGAGGCACCGCCGCACATCTACTCCATCGCCGACAACGCCTACAACGACATGCTGCGCAGTAAGCCCTGCCCTGGGGGACCCCCTGCCTTTCTTTTCTTTTCTTCCCGGGGGGACCCCATCCCGAGCAGTCCGGGCTCCCGGGACGGGGGGCAGGTGGGCAGCGCTGCCCTAACGCCGGCTCCTTCTCTTCCAGACCGTGAAAACCAGTCCATGCTCATCACGTAAGTGCCCTCGCATCCCCTCGCCCCGCTGTGAGCAGAGACCCCCCGTGCCGCGCTCCCTGCATGGGCACCCTGTGCCCAGAGGAGCCCCCCCGGCACTGTCCCCCCCATCCCGGCAGCTGTCACCCTGCCCGCCCAGGCTGCCGCCGCCACCGTGCCAGGTGACAAAGCCCTGCTCGGGCCGGGCTCCCCCGCACCCCGACAGCTGCGGGAGCTGCCGTGAGGCGCCCCGACCACCGGCACCCTCCCGGGAGCGAGGGGAAAGCAGAGATGGAGGCCAAGGCCGCAGGGAGATGGTGGCCGGAGGGGCGGCGGCGGGGGAGGAGGGTGACGTGGGAGGGTGGAGGCCAGGTTGATTTCAAATGACATATAGATAAGGGCTATATAAAGGACTCTAAAGGACCCTTCGCCGCTGCCAGGAGCCACGGACATTTTTAGCCTGGGCCATGGCCTAATTAGGAAAGGCAGGGGCTGCGAAGGGATGCTTGGCGCGTGTCCGGTGGCGGCCCCGCTGCCCGCTCCCCCCGGCTCTTTGTGATCTGGGATTACAATGGGAGAGCAGCTCACTAACTATAGAGGGATGAGCTCAGCGGGGCCTGCCAGCCCGCAGCGGGCACGATCCAGCCCGGCACGGTGCCGCTGCCATCCATCTCTCCGAGATGCCCCAGCAAAGCCGGGCGTGCTGGAGCCGCCCGAGCGGAGCGGCTGCGGCTGATCCCGGACAGCTGCAGCCCCGCGGCCACAGGGCTGGCCGGGCTGGCCGGGCTCGGTGCCGTGCCCGCAGCGGGCAGCTGAGCCCCCGAGGCACCCCGAGAGCCGGGCACAGCCAGGGCTGGCAGCCGGGGGGACACGGACAGCCTGGAGCTGGGTGCCGCTCCAAAGGCAAGCCCCAAAGACAAGCACGTACCCGCCAGGCTGGGGATTGAGAGCTCCAGCCTCCCCATCCCTCTGAGATTCGGCTTTTCCCTCCCGCCGCGGGGCCCGGCAGGGTGTCTGCTGTGAGTTGTGCCTGTTCTTTGCCTCATGCCCTTGATCTGTGTATTTCTGTTACTCTAAGCGGAGAATCTGGTGCTGGTAAGACTGTAAACACCAAGCGGGTCATTCAGTACTTTGCCATTGTCGCAGCCTTGGGCGACACACCGGGCAAGAAAGTAGTAAGACCTTCTTTTCAAACAAGTTCTTGCTGTTTTCTTCCTTTCTTTCTTTTTTTCTTTTCTTTTCTTTTTTTAATTTTTACCCCTCCTTCCCCTTTCTTCTTCTTATATTTTCTTCCCCAACTTTTTGCGTTTGGAAATGTGTTTTGGTCTGACCCACCCAGGGCTTGGCTTTTCCCTGACTTTTGAACAAGCAAGGCTTGAAATTATTCTGCTCAAGGGGAAATGGATTTTTTTTCTTTTTTTTTTATGTGGCTGCTCAATCTGTGCAGCCTGGAAAAGGTACTTTAGTTGTTCTCTTCTCTTCTTCCTTCAACACCCAAGTGATCCTCTTAAGGAGCATTAAAGGGATGAAGTAAACTTTCCATTTCCCACCTTGCCTCTTTTAAGCCTTGCTTTTCAGCATTTTCTCCTTTTTTTCCCCTCCTTTTGTTAATTTTGACCCTTTTCTACCTTGTGCTTTTCTTGCTCTTGTTTTGATTCTTGCTTTTCTTTGGTGCTGGTTATTTTTGAGCTGCCCTTGCAATTGCTTATTTCTTCTGGATACTTTGAGGCTCCAGCCTGCTCTCCCCTCGTGGAAGCAAACTGGCTGCTTTAGGTATCAGACAAGCAATACTTCAGCATTATTTTCTTTCCCCTTCTTTGAGTTTGAATTTAACTGTTCTTGCTTTTTGATGCATTTCTTTATTTTCTTGAGCTAATCTACTTAACAACTTTTTTGGCCTCTCCTACAAAGTTTAATCCTCCCAGTTTTTGGTTTTTTTTCTTGGACTATTTTTTGGCACTAAATGGTCATGCCCTGCTTTTCTGACCATGCTTCTTGTGGTTCTTGCGTGGCTTTTCTGGATTTCTAAAGACAATTTTCTCTCCTTTCTCTAGGCAACTCTTGCCACTAAAACTGGGGTAAGTGTTGTGGGCTCTTTAATGCTGAGGACAGAGTTCTGCTGCACACAGATCTATGATGGGGTGATGTGTGGGGCCTCCTCCTTAGGTCTGGGAGCAGCACCTGGGCAGTGTTTAGCTCTCCACTTGGCTTTTGTATGTCCCTCCTTCCCACAGCTGGAAGCTTTGCTGTTTCATCTCTTGGTGCCTTTCTGCCTTTCTGGCTCCAGCCTCTCCTTCAAGGGATAATTACTCCTCAAACATTCCTTTCTATCCAGTGTTTGCCTGGGGTGGTGTGGGCTCCTCCAAAGGTGAGGTGAAACCTCCACTCTCTGCAGATCCTCCTGAGCCTCAAAGCCCAGCTGAGGGGCAGGGGAAGACCCTTTTTGCCACAGGCAGCCCTGTGCTGTGGCTGCTGGTGCCTGGACCTGCCACCTTCTGCAAAGCCCTGGGCTGGCTCTGCCCACCACTGCAGGCTGTCCTTGTCTGGGGGACATCTCTGAGGTGTTTGCTCCAGAGAAACCCAGCAAACATTCAGCCCCTGGGGCTCCCAACACCCCGAGAGCTCACCCACACATCCTTGGCTCTTGATTTCTCTGAGCCCTTAGCTGGTGCACGACCTTGGCTGGGGGATATTTGTCCTCACATGAGTGACCACTCGGACAAACTTTGCTCAGGGGCTGCATCTGTGAGTCTGAGAGCTGCCCTCACTCCATCTCACAGGCCAGGTAATTTTAGGTCATACTGAATTTAAAAGTCAGAGATTCAGGTGTGTTGGTAATTGGTGATTCACAGCTGCTCCCTGTCTGTTTTGCCCTTCACATGCCTGGAGCTGCAGAAGTGGGGAGCAGTTGTGGTTCCAGCACTGGAAAGAGAGGGTGGCTCTGGGTGGGCAGAGTCCAGAGCTGGTGTTGTCCACCTGAGGAAAGCCCTGTGGATTGTAATGTATCAGAGCATGGCCAAAACTCTCACAAAAAATCCTGCAGGTGCCTGTGCCACCAAATTCTATATCTGGTGTCAAACCCCACCATCCTTCATGTGGTTTGGCACCAGTCTCTTGCTCCTCTCCTCAAATCCTTGTCCTGCTTTACCTGCATTAGGCCCAGGCTGTCTCTTTATCTTTGAACAGAAACAAACACGGAGAAACAAGGTTAGGAGAGGATTAATCTTGGGGCTTGCTCAGGAGAGCTCCAGTATTCCCAACAGATGATGGCAGCTGGGACCTGTGGTGTATTCCCATCACACTGGGGCCCTGCCGTGCATTTTGTTGCTGTAGGGACCTCTTGTCTTGCAATATGCTGTTCATGTGAGCTGTCCTAGACTTGGGTTTGGTGCAAGAGGAAATGCCTGATGTCAGGGAGCCTGGAATGATTCAGCCTGCTGTGGTGACAACACAGGCTTGGTCTTGGTTTGCATATTGTAACTCCTAAGAAAAGGGGTAAGGGCTGCTCTGTGCAGAGGGGACAGCAGCCTGGCTCCCCAGGTTAGGCAAGGAGAAGCCCACAGAGAGCTCTGCTACAAAGCCCAGCTCTGCTGATCCCCAAACTGAGCTGCATAGCCCGGGCAGACAAGGAGATGCCTCAGGAGCAGCAGGGCTCTAGGAGAGCTCAGGAGTGCAGCAAGGAGCCCCTGGCACTGCTCCGTGTTCTTGGTCACAGATCCCCTCTGGCTGCCTGGCTGCTGACACACCCTCTGCTTTTGTTTTCCAGGGCACCCTCGAGGATCAAATCATCGAGGCTAACCCAGCCATGGAAGCTTTTGGCAATGCCAAAACCATAAGAAACGACAACTCCTCGCGTTTTGTGAGTGCCTGAGGGGGACAGGGAGCCGTGTCTCTGTGTGTGGGTGTGGGCACGGTGGGTGGCACTGGGGTTTGGGCAGTGAGAGCCACAGGCAGGGAACAGGGAGCTGGATCTGCTTCCTGGAGGGTCTGGACAGCCAGAGCCAGGTTTTTCTGGCTGCATCAGTGCAGTAAGTGGCAGTCAGCACCAATGGCCCTGGTGTCACAGCCTGTGGCTGGAGAGACATCCCTGGCAGGACCAAAGCTGAGAGGGGACACTGAGCACAGCCTAGAGTGCTCTGGGACAGACCAGTGTGTCCCCTGCAGGGAGCAGCATGGTTTTTGCTAAGCCCAGCCTGGCTGTGCTGTGGCTGCAGAGCTCCTGTGCCCTGGAGGGGAGGGAGGCACTGCTGGGGGAGACCCTGAGCCCAGCACAGAGCAGGGGCTGTGGGCAGGCTCCGTGTCACAGGGCCCTGCAGAAGGGCTTGTGGTAAGAATAGACCTGAGGACAGGGGTTTATCTGCTGTCAGTGAAATTTCTGCCTGCCTGGTATTTAAACCCTCGGGCAATGCTGTTTGAGCTTCTTCACGTTACAAACCAGAGAACTTCACCCCTTCACAGAGCCCAGTAACTTGCCTGGCATCAGCACAGGCTCAAGAAGCAGGAAATTAATTCAGTTTCTAGGGGCTGTTCAGAGCTGTACCTGTGCAGCCAAGCCCAGCACTCACCTCCTGTGTGTGGTTTCAGGGCAAGTTCATCCGGATCCACTTTGGTCCCTCAGGGAAATTGGCCTCTGCAGACATTGATATCTGTGAGTAGCTGCATTTGGGAGGGAATTCATCCCACTATTTGTGCTCAGCTCTGGGAAGGAGCAAGCCCTGCTCTGACACCTCTGGCCTATTCCATTCTAGATCTTCTGGAAAAATCCAGAGTGATTTTCCAGCAGCCCAAAGAGCGGAGTTACCACATCTTCTACCAGATCCTCTCTGGGAAGAAACCAGAGCTGCAAGGTGAGGCAGCCAAAGCCTGAGAACAGCCCCAGAGAGCTCTGTTGTCAGCTTTGGGGTCCACAGGAATGAGCAAAGCCAGCTCACCATGCAGGTTCTGCCCTTGAATGCTTTGCTGGCTGTGCAGGATCATAGGATTGGTGGGTAATTCAGGGTGGAAGGGATTTCAGGAGGTCATCTAGCCCAGCCTCCATTATCCTCACAGGCTGAGAAGCCAGACTAAAACCCTTTCTGCCACCGTGTAGGAGCAGAGGTCACTCAGGGTCTATGTGCAAGGTGGGAATGGGCTTTGCAAAGCTGCCTTGCCCAGAGTCCTCGTGGGGTGGTGGGTACAGCACTGACCTCAGCATGTGCAGGCTGGAGATTTACTCATTTGGGGATAGAGGGAAGTGTTTTGCAGCCTCCTCTGAGCTCCTTCAGCCTCCCTAGTGAGATGGCCTGTTTCAGGTGAGCTTGGAAACAGCTGCACAGCTCTCTCAGGGCCCTGGTGGAGATGTGATCCCTAGGAGAGCCCCACCTGATGTGAGTGTGCTGGGGCAGCTCTGAGCAGCTCCTGGTGCCACAGCACACTCAGGAAGCCTTTCCCCACGCAGGAGGATGGCTGGCACAGCCCCTGGGGTGGTCAGCTCTTGGCTCAGGGCTCCTGAGCTTGGTGCTGAACAGCACCTTATTAGGCAGGTCTGAGAGAGCAGTAATCTTATCTGGAGTCACAAGGGCATGGTGGCCACTTCTAAATCAGTCTGCAGTCAGGCCATATCCCAAGATAGCAAGCAGGAGGCAAGCACAGAGGAGATGGACCCATGTGTGGACCTGCCTGTGCTGGAAGAGGCTGTTCCTGCCCCAGCTGGTGCCCTCTGGTTGAGGCTGGGGAAGCCTTCCTGCTCCATCCATGTGCAGGGCTGTCCCTCTGCTCGGGGGTGTCCCTGCCAGGCTGGCCTCACCCTCTGCTTGCCATCCCCCTGCAGATATGCTGCTGCTGTCCCTCAACCCCTACGACTACCACTTCTGCTCCCAGGGGGTGACAACGGTGGACAACCTGGATGATGGCCAGGAGCTCATGGCCACAGATGTACGTGCACAGCCCTGGGCCTGGGGAGGGCACAGCCTCCTTCTGGGCAGCTCTGGGGATGTGTCCTGCCTTTCTGTGTGTCTCTCTTTAAATTAGTTGGGAGTTCCCCCTGGTTTATTGGTGGTTGTTGTGAGCCTGCAAGAAGGGGCAGAGTGACTCTGGTCTTCACCAACAGCCTCATCCAGGCAAGGAAGGGACAGTAATTCCCTGCATCAGGAAGGGCCTGTGGCACATGATCACTTCCCATAGTGCCCATGAGAAAGAAGGTCACAGGATCATTAAACTTGGAACAAAACCCCGAGATCATTGAGTCCAACCTGTGACTTATCCCCACCTTGTCCCCAGCCCAGAGCACTGAGTGCCATGTCCAGTCCTTCCTTGGACACCTCCAGAGATGGGGATTCCAAACCCCCCTGGGCAACCCCTTCCAATGCCTGACCACCCTTTCAGTGAAGAAATTCCTCCTGATGTCCAACCTAAACCTCCCCTGGCACAGCTTGAGGTTATTTCCTCCCATCCTGTCCCCGTTCTCTGGGAGCAGAGCCCGACCCAACCATGGCTGCCCCCTCCTGTCAGGCAGCTGGAGAGATCAGAACCCAAAAACCTCCTCCTCATGGATGCTAGGCTAGTCATTTTGCATTCAAATAGCTCTTGTGGGAGCTGGAGGCACATTCAAATCCCATGGACAGGATTCCTTGCTTAGGTGCCCACCAGGGAGGACACCCTGCCCAGCCCCAGGACAGGGAGAGCACCTTAGGAGATGGTGGGAGAGGGAACCAACCCTCACCTCAGCAGTGAATTTGTTCTATCTCTGCTGCTTTGTGTCTCCTCAGCACGCCATGGACATCCTGGGCTTCAGCAACGATGAGAAATACGGCTCCTATAAGATAGTGGGGGCCATCATGCACTTTGGGAACATGAAGTTCAAGCAGAAGCAGCGGGAGGAGCAGGCAGAGGCTGATGGCACTGAAAGTGAGTCGGGCTCTGTGCTCCAGCCCTGCCCAGGCTGGGATAACCCCCCGTGCCTGGTCTGTGGGGGTCAATGGGATCAGTGACCCTGATCCCAGACACCCACATGGTGCTGGGGAAGCACAAAGGGCGTGTCCTTGAGCAGGAATATTTAGCACAGTCTCTCTGCAAGGTGGTCTCATCTGCATCAGGCTTATCTCAGCAGCATCACAGGGGTCACACCCCAGCTGGGCTTCATCCTGTGCAGTCTCCTCCTGCTCTTCATCTCCTGCACTGCCCTGGACAGCATTCCAGGCAGGGCATCCACAGAGGATGAGCCAGGCCAGGAGCAGGACTGCTCAGCTCACAGCCTCCTGAAGAGCAGTTGCAGTAGGACACAGGCACTGTCTAACACTTTTCCTGGTTTGTTGCTCAGCAGAATCCAATGCAATTCACAGATCTAAGAACAGTCAGGCTGCACAGCAAACCTGAAGGGAGAGGGTGACTTTCCAGCATGTGGAAGGGTGAGAAGGGGGAGCTCTAGCACTTACTTGGAAGGTTTCAATAGGGATCCAGCAGAAATGACTACCTGGATCAGTCTTTGTCATGTTAGCATTCATGAAGGAAAAGTTCCCTTTGCCTCAGAAGTGGCAACACAGGCTTTAGCAGCTACCTGGTAATAATTGGCAGCTTTGATCTGGCAGTGATTTCCCTACAGAGGTGATTTTCTAGCTACAATCTGCAGTTAGGAGTTTATGAAAGACAATCACCTCTCTTCTGGTCAGTTCAAATTCACTGCATGGAAATCAAACTTCCACTGGAAAATGCATAGGGAATCCCAGATCAAGAAGACTAAAACCTGATAAGCACTTGATAAGGTGCAGCAGCTTGTGACTTGTCAGGCAGGAGGTTCAGACTTTAAAGCATCATAGACTATCCAAGATGGAAAATCACATTGGACACTGGAGGAGACTCTGGAGCAGGTGGAAAAACTAGTGTGTTTAGCACTGATCATCATAAGAGCTGGTCATTTTTTATTTTTGTTCCTTTTTCCCTTCCCAGACCCTCCTTGCTGGTTCCTCATGCCTTTGTGCTGCTTTGCAGGTGCTGACAAAGCTGCCTATCTCATGGGAATCAGCTCAGCTGACCTCATCAAGGGGCTGCTCCATCCTCGTGTGAAAGTGGGCAACGAGTACGTGACCAAAGGTCAGAACGTGGAGCAGGTGAGTGTGACAGGACAACAGGACACGTGTCCCCTGCTCGTGCTGGGGTGCCACTCTCTGGGGTGTAGGAGGAGACTCCAGAGCACCAGGAGAAGGTGAATCCACAGTTCCTGGCTTTTAGCAGCAGGGAAGGTGGGTGGCAGAGCTGGCTGATAGCTTTGCACATCAACCAGGGCTGGAGGTTCCATGCAGTGTCTTTGAAATGTGAGCTGGATTCCAGACAGAGGTGGTCCAGGTTCTATGGATCTGCTTCAGAGACAGTCACACTCGTAAGAAGAGTTCAGCCCTGAAAAGTTTAGATGAGAAAACTCATCTAAACACTCATCTGAGTGGATCTTGTGGAAGACTCAAATGCACCAAACGTGTCTGGTCAGATTGCAGCCACACCCCAGCTGGGAACTCAGACCTGGCCTGAATAGTGCAAGCCAGTCCTTGAGCACAATTCAACAGGACCTCAGGAGCTGGTGTTTTGTCCAAAGTGAGCTGTAGGCTCCTGCCAGGCGCAACGCTTCTGAAAATATCACTTTAAACTGAATTTATATCCTAAGACCTTGGAGGCAAGGTAGGCCAGGTAGGCAGGAACACACTTGTGAGGAATGTGAAACCAATTTTGGAGCTTGTGCTGTAACCATGAACTACTTGGATGTGTCTGTCCATCCCTGTGTGCCAGGGGAGCTCTCTCAGCTCCCTGCAGGAGCAGGGAGGAGCTCAGAGTGGCTCTGGGGTGTGCCTTGGCAGGTGCTGTACGCTGTGGGGGCCCTGGCTAAAGCCACCTACGACCGCATGTTCAAGTGGCTGGTGACACGCATCAACAAGACCCTGGACACCAAACTGGCCAGGCAGTTCTTCATCGGGGTGCTGGACATTGCAGGCTTCGAGATCTTTGATGTGAGTTCTGAGGCCCCTGCAGTGGGTTCAGGGGAGGGTTGTGGGGACAGCTCAGTCCCCTGGTGTTTGAGAGCTCCATCTCCTCTAAGAAACTGCTGGCCTTGATGAGAAGGCGAGCTCTTGTCTGCATTGATGGATCTGGAGCAGCTCTCCAGGAATGATTTACCATTGCTGGGGGCACATCTCCAGGATTTGCTGGCTACCTGCTCTGGTAGCAGCACAGCTGAGCCTGGCAGGGATCACCCTTCACACCCCAAACACAAGAGTGGATCCCTTCACTCCTGGAGCTCCTCCTTCTGACTTGGATCTGGTTTGTTCTTGCAGTTCAACAGCTTCGAGCAGCTGTGCATCAACTTCACCAACGAGAAACTGCAACAGTTCTTCAACCACCACATGTTTGTCCTGGAGCAGGAGGAGTACAAGAAGGAAGGCATCGAATGGGTCTTCATTGACTTTGGCCTGGACCTGCAGGCCTGCATCGACCTGATTGAGAAGGTGAAGTGTGAGGCAGGGCATGGAAATGGTGCTGCTGGGGGATGGTTTGGTTGCAAAGGCTGCAACACAGAAGGTCTCTGCTACCAAAATTAAATTATTCTCTCCCCAGTCAGTGGCAAGTGCCCAGTTTTTTTCCCCTACACTTACAGATCAGAGCCTCCAGCCCCTTGAGACCTTCTCGACACAGATTTTAACCTTAAGAAAACGTGGAAATTCTGTTCCTACCCCTGGGGAGCCACAAAACCTGGTGCAGCCTTTTCCTCCAGGGAGCACTCATCTTTTCCCCCTTTTTCCTACCCACTTGCTCCTCAGTGCCTCTTTCTTGAGTCCTTGCTGATTCAGGGCAGCTTGTAGAAAACATTTCCACCATTGCATGAAGGAAACTTTATTTTTTTTGGAAAGGAGCAATCCTGGCAGGCATCCCTTTGGAAAGGGGCAATGCTGGAGAGGATCCCTCCTTCTCAACAATCTGTTGAATCTGGGCAAGCTCCCATGTCTTGCAGGCCTGGCCAGTCCCACATGGGCCTGGGAGGTCAGAAACAGCCTGGAATCTTCCAGTGACAGCTTGGCCCCGTGGCCAACATCTTGCATCCGGATTAGGATGGGATCTCCCAGGTTAAGCCCGGACTCAGTGGCGCAGAGAATCCCATTTTGGGATGGGACATGGCAACACTGAGCTCAGTCCTCTTTATCCCCTCTCTCCCTGCAGCCCATGGGGATCCTGTCCATCCTGGAGGAGGAGTGCATGTTCCCCAAGGCCACAGACATGACCTTCAAGTCCAAGCTCTACGACAACCACATTGGGAAGTCGCCCAACTTCCAGAAGCCGCGGCCGGACAAGAAGCGGAAATACGAGGCCCACTTTGAGGTGGTGCACTACGCTGGTGTGGTACGTCCCTGGCAGCTCCTCCCAGCACCCACTCCTGCCCCTGGCAGGGACAGGGCTGTCCTGACCTGTCCTGTCTGGGGACAGGTGCCGTACAACATCGTGGGGTGGCTGGACAAGAACAAGGATCCCCTGAACGAGACTGTGGTGTCCGTGTTCCAGAAATCCCAGAACAAGCTCCTGGCCTCCCTCTATGAGAACTATGTGGGCTCTGCTTCAGGTGAGGAACACCCTCACCCTGTTTTTTACCTTCGTCTCTCCTGTCCTCTCCTCTGTGCCCAACTGTTGGTGCAGCATCCCTGTCCCTGGCAGCCCAGGCAAAGGGAAAACCCACATTGATCCCAAAAATCCTCCCTGGCCTGAGGAGGTGGGTGCTGGTCTAAGGGCCCTGTGACTTTGGGGGTGTGAAGGGGTGTCTTGCTACCAGAAGCTGAGCAGCAACACCCAGAGCTGGGTGCTGTGGGAGATGTTTTTGATGGTTGGTGCCTTTGTTCTGCAGCAGGGCACAACCACCTCTGCTTTAGAGACAGCAAGAGCTGTGGGACCTTTGTGGGTGTCTGGGGGTGTCCCTGAGTCCTTCAAGCCAGGCAGATGTTTTGCTGATGTAAATAATCCATATTTCAACCCAACAGAGGAACCTCACAAGCCAGGGACCAAGGAGAAACGTAAAAAAGCAGCTTCTTTCCAAACAGTGTCCCAGCTGCACAAGGTAAGAGCCAGCCCCTCATCCAGGGCCATGAGGGAAACACACTCTGAGGGTCCCACTGCTCCCACCTCCCTGCCAAGACTCTTGGCTTCCTGCACCTCCTGGGGCCTGAGGGACCCCCAGAGCTCCTGAAGGATCCCCAGAGCTCCTGAAGGACCCCCAGAGCTCCTGAAGGACCACCCCTAGGCCAAAGCCCCCAGCTCCCTCTCATCCCTGGGCAAGGGGCCCGTGGCTGGCAGAGTCCCAGCCCTGTCCCCATGCTCCTCCTGGGGCAGGACACGAGGCTCCAGGCTGGGAGAGCTCCCTTGGGCTGGGCTGGTGCTGCTCCTGCCCCTGTGACACTCACGGCAGCTCCTCCGCCTTTGAGAGAGCGGCAGTTAAGACTTGTAGTGATGTTTAGATAATTAATTACATGAACATCACTTTAAGTCTGTGCTACTTCTCTCCTCATTCCTGTCAGCTGGGAGGACAGCCTTTGGGCAGAAGAAAATGGAGAAGGATTTGCAGGTCTCTGAGCAGGCAGCTCCCTGTCCTGGGGGGTGACCTGAGCCCTTTTACAGCTCAGGATGTCACACAGCTCCATCCCATGCTCACCACAAGAGTTACTTGTCCAACCCAGAGCTCAACCAACTGGAAAGCAGCACAGAGGGATGTGACAGCCATGTGGTGACAGGGCAATGGTCACTGTCCCAAGGCTGCCAGAGCTCCAGGGGGATTTGGACAATGCTCCCAGGCACAGGGTGGGATTGTTGGGGTGTCTGTGCAGGGCCAGGAGTTGGACTTGGGTGATCCTTGTGGGTCCCTTCCAACTCAGAATATTCTGTGATTCAGTGCCAGGGTGTGTGAAGAGGGCAGCTCTGTGGCAGAGCCCTTGTTCAGGGAAAAGTGTGACTTTCTTCCTTCTGGACAAGTCACAGGCCTTGGGGAAAGGTGTCTGTGGTGAGGAGTTGCCCCATGGTGATGTGGAGCTCTGGGAAGGTGTTCCCTTCCCTGGGCTGGTCCTGGGCAGACTGAGCCTGTATGAGCAGGGAAAGGCAGCTGGAAAGATCCAGGGTGGAGATGCCTTGGAGAGAAAAGGAGGTGCAGTCTGGCTCAGCAGGGCCCTCTGTCACAGCCAAAGGGGTGAAGCACTGTGGAGGTGCAGGGCAGTCCTGCACATCCTGACATTGTCTGCCTGCAGTCAGCGTGGACAGCAGCACAGGAACTGCAGGGTGCTGAGCACAGAGCTATGTACCAGGAATGCCTCAGTCCTGTGTCCCTGGCTCTCCCCTGCAGCAGAACTTTACCTGCAAATACTTGGGAAGCATCTGGCACAGCAAATCTCTCTAGCACAGCAAAACCTGCCAGACATTTGTCCTGTCTGCCAGCCCAGTCCCCTCTGCCATGGGGATGGTCTACCACCCTGGCAGGAGGCACTGATCCTGCCCCGGGGCTGGGGATGTCCACTGGCAGGAGAGCAGGAGGAAATTCCCCCTTTCTTGTGCCATAAGGGGCTCTCAGGGTCTGCTCCCCCCCTGCCTGTGGGGGGAAGGGGCTGGAGAGGAAGAGGAGTGTTGTAGGGAAGCAGAGGAGTCCCCTCCTCACCCGCTGTGTCTGCCCTGCAGGAGAATCTCAACAAGCTGATGACGAACCTGCGCTCCACCCAGCCCCACTTCGTCCGCTGCATCATCCCCAACGAGACAAAGACCCCAGGTAAGGGACAGCTGGGGCAGCAGCCTGGCAGTGCCCCTGGGGCAGCCACGTGTGGGGGCTGCCAGGGATTCTTGCACCCACCCTCTCCCCAGCCCTTTTCATGCTGCCACTGAGCCCTGACCCCAGCTCAGTGTTGAAACTCCTGTGACCCAGATCAATCCCCTCTGCTGTGGAGAATGAGCTTTGCCAGGCTCCCATTTTGGCTGTGCAGCCTGGCTCCTGTATGACAGCAGGCATGGATGAGCCTGTCAGGCTGAGCTCCACCATCCAAGGCTCAGGCTGCAGCACTGGTGCTCAGCACAGACCTGCAGGACAGGCTGACACCTGTGTTCAAACCACGGGTTCAGACCCAGGCTGCAGCTCCTTTTCCTCTGTCTTGGGCTGAGCATCTGCTCCAATAAGTGATGCTCATCTAGCTCTATCTCTTCATCACTTCCTCTTTCCCTCTTTTCCTTCCACTCTTCAAGCACATTCAGATATTTAAAAAAAACCCCAATTTTGTGGTCGAAATAGGTTCCATATTCCCGCATTTTCTTATTTGGATTTCAGTTCCTTATTTTGTACCATCATACAAATTTTTCCACGGTATATCAGAAAATTATTACATTGTTATAAATGTTCCAAAAATAAGTAGTAAATAACATTTAAAATAAATCCTGTAAGTAATTATCACAATTAATATGGATTCATTGTAAATTAATTATATGTCAAGTGGCCAAATTTTAACTGCTGTGAGTAATCAATTTTTATTTTTATTTAACTCACCCAAGGGAAATATTCCTGAGACCATTAGACTGCTCTGGCAACAACAGGCTACCTTTGTAGGGAAGGGTAATACCTTTTATTGGAGGAAATGATAAATCTTGCTTTCATACCATGAGCCCATCACAAACTCCCCCACAGGAGCCATGGACTCGTTCCTGGTGCTGCACCAGCTGCGGTGTAACGGTGTCCTGGAAGGGATCCGCATCTGCAGGAAAGGATTCCCCAACAGGATCCTCTATGCAGACTTCAAGCAGCGGTAACCCCCTGTTCTTCCTCACCCAGCACGTGTTTCAAGAGCAGACAGGCTTGTCCTGGCTCCAGCCTGCTCCCCAGCTTGTGCAGGGCTGGTCTGAACCCCCCCTACTCCTCCTGCCTGTCCAGTCTGGGGTAGCTGTGCTGCTCCTCTGGGGTGCCAGACACAGAGTTTGGGATGAGGTCTGGGTGTCTGAGGTGCTGAATGCAGGGCTGGTGCAGGGGATTGGTGGCAAGGCTCAGGCTTCTTTGATCCTGGCTCAGATTTCTCTCTGCCCTGGGATGGATCCTTAGGGTTCTCCAGCTGGTCCTGTCCATGCTGCTTAGCCCAGGTCTAGTGAGGCCAGTGGCCTCCTTACTCAGCCTCCCTGATGTTCAGGGACTAAAATCTGCCTTGGTTTCCTGGTGCCTGCAATCCTGTGTCCTGGAGCAGCTGGTTCACACCCAGCTCCAGCCTGTGGTGCAGCCACATGGCTGCAGTGGCTCTGGGTGATGGTGCTGCTGCAGTCCTCTCACCTCCTCCCTCTGCTTTGCCCTGCAGCTACCGTATCCTCAATCCAGCAGCCATTCCAGAAGACAAGTTTGTGGACAGCAGGAAGGCCACAGAGAAGCTGCTGAGCTCCCTGGAGCTGGACCATGCACAGTACAAGTTTGGTCACACCAAGGTGAGGGGCAGTTGGTCCTTGGGAGAGAGAAATTTCCCCTCCTGTTGCTCTCTGTGCCTGTCTCTGCCTGGCCACAGCCCTGCTGTAGCCCTGCACTCTGCAGGGTGTGTGTGGCCCTTGAAGGGACTCGGGAGGGCAGAGGAAGATGCAGGCTGGGAGGAGAAAGACCAGCTCTGAGCAGGTCACTGCTGCCTGACCTCGTCCCAGCCACCACAGCAGCTTGTCCCTGCTGGGGAGCACGATGTGCTCGGGGCAGATCTGGTTCCCTGTGCCATGTGTGGGGTCACCTCCAGGTGTGCCTGGCAGGCTGTGTTACCCCTGAGCCCTCTGTCCTGCTGCTGCTGCTGACTCTACTCTCTTGCCCTCAGGTGTTTTTCAAGGCTGGCTTGCTGGGCTTGCTGGAGGAGATGCGAGATGAGCGTCTGGCCAAGGTCCTGACAATGCTCCAGGCCAGGATCCGTGGGTTCCTCATGCGTTTGGAGTATCAGAAGATCATCAGCAGGAGGTAGAGCTGTGGGGGCAAAAGGCAGAACTTTGTGTCTCCTTGTTTCTTCTGCACGTGTCAGTGGGTTTGACCTGTGGGGTTTGCCTTTATCTGGCAGTGACTGGTCCTGAGGGATGGAGACAGACCTGGAGGAGGTCTGGCATGGCCCTGGTAGGGAGGATCTAAGTGTGGGGTGCCCCTGGTTTCCACAGGAAGATTCAGAGGGAGGCAGAGTGAGGAGAGCTGAAATCCAGGTCACCCCATCCATCCCAGCAGGGCCAGTACAGTGTGCAGACATTGTGCCATTCATTCACCATTCTGTCATGAGTCCAGCTGGTGGGGAATGGAGCCATGTCCAGGCTGCAGAGGGCAGGATGGGATATGGGGAATGTCCATCTCTGATGATGCTGTGCTTGTGTTCCCCCAGGGAAGCCCTCTACACCATCCAGTGGAACATCCGGGCCTTCAATGCTGTCAAGAACTGGTCCTGGATGAAGCTGTTCTTCAAGATCAAACCTTTACTCAAGTCTGCTCAGACTGAGAAGGAAATGTCCAACCTGAAGGAGGAATTCCAGAAGCTGAAGGAGGCTCTGGAGAAGTCTGAGGCTAAAAGGAAGGAGCTGGAAGAGAAGCAGGTCTCCATGATCCAGGAGAAGAATGACCTGGCTCTCCAGCTGCAGGCAGTGAGTGCCTCACCCTCCCTGGGGGTGTAAAGACAGTGCAGGGCCCATGGGTAGAAGAAGGAGCAGAATGTCCTAGAGCCCTCCTTCAGCCTCCTGCAGTTCTGAGGTTCCCTCATTGCCATGATCTGTCTGAAACACAACCTAAGAGTGCAGACCTGAAGTACCATCACATCCTGGGCTGTCACAGGAATTTATGTTCCCCTGGCTCTGGGAAGGGTGTTCTCCTCACAAAGGGGTGGAGGGGGTGGGAGGGTTTGCTTGCCAAGTTTTGTGCTGGTTTTTGTGCCAGAGTGTCCTTCCTCTGGAAAGGTTTAGTTGCTCTTTGTCCCTGGTTAGTGAGAGGGGTTGTCCTGCCAACCTTGAAAACAGGCAGTGTCTGTTTTTTGTACACCTGAGCACCTGGGGCTTGCTCTGCCCCTTCCACCAGGAGAAGGCCAGGACAGCAGGGCTGAGAGGAGAGTGCTGGGGCAGAGGGTGAGCACTGGCTCTCCTGTGCCTCTCCCAGGAGCAAGACAACCTGGCAGATGCAGAGGAACGCTGTGACCTGCTCATCAAGACCAAGATCCAGCTGGAGGCCAAGGTGAAGGAGCTGATGGAGCGTGTGGAGGACGAGGAGGAGATGAACTCAGAGCTCACTGCCAAGAAACGCAAGCTGGAGGATGAGTGTGCAGAGCTGAAGAAGGACATCGATGACCTGGAGATCACGCTGGCCAAGGTGGAGAAGGAGAAACACGCCACAGAGAACAAGGTAACCAACCTCCCTGCAGGGTCCAGCCTCGCTGCCCTGGGGCCTCAGTGCTTGTGGGGACACCAGAGAGACACCTGGGATAAGGCTGCTGGTGTGGGGGAGCTGGGGCAGGGCAGAGGGAAAAGGGAGGTGGGAGAGGGCAAAGCCCTCCCTGTCCTGTGTCATTGCCCAGACGGGTGTGGGAAAATGGTTCTGTGCCCTGGCAAGTGGTCTGAGGCATGGAAAACCCACTTGGTGGGACCAGCCTGGCCAAGGGGAGAGGAGCTGGCTGCTGGTGGGGTGCTGAGCTGCTGCTGCCCACGGATGGACTCCTGCCTTTCAAGGGTCAGGCTGCTGGATTGGCTTTGCACAGCTCTAAGAAAAATGCTCTCTATTTTTGTCCTCGCTGATCCAGGTTAAAAACCTGATTGAAGAGATGGCTGCTCTGGATGAGACCATTGCCAAGCTGACAAAGGAGAAGAAAGCCCTGCAAGAGGCCCATCAGCAGACCCTGGATGACCTGCAGGCAGAGGAAGACAAAGTCAATACACTGACCAAAGCTAAGGCCAAACTGGAGCAGCAATTGGATGATGTGAGTCATAGGCCAGGGAGAATAAAGCAAGAGATGTTTGAGTCACATCTCCAGGAGAGCCCAAAGGCTGTCCCTGAGTGGGATCTGGAGGGTGGGATTGTTACCAGGTCCCTGTTTAATATGGCCAGGTGATGAATAAGCCCATTGACAAACTGCCTGTGAAACAAGAGGTGATCTAAAGCACCTCATGGAGAGCAGTCCTGGGCTGAGGGAATGGGACTGGAGACCAGCTGGGAAACACCTCTGGTTCCCAGGGGATTGGTGAAGTTCCCACAGCAGTGGACATGGGTAAGGGTGGGGCTACAGAAGGTCCTTTCCCTCCCTACCCCACGTCCCTTCCTTCTCCAGCTGGAAAGCTCCCTTGAACAAGAAAAGAAGGTGCGTATGGACCTGGAGAGAGCAAAGAGGAAGCTTGAAGGAGACCTGAAGCTGTCACAAGAGTCTGTGATGGATCTGGAGAATGACAAACAGCAGCTGGAGGAGAAGCTCAAGAAGTGAGTGTGTGACACCTGCCTGGGCTCTGGGCTTGCTCTGCACCTCTGAATCCAGCAGATGTGTGGCCTCTGCAGGGGCTGCTGGGCTGTGGCTCTGGGCACTGCTGTGTGACCAGTCCAGGCACAGGGAGGCCTCAGTTTCCCTGGGCCCTTTGCAGAGAGGAGCTTGTGACAGACTCATAGACCAGGGCATGACGGACCTTCCTTTGTACGTGGGGCTGGGGAGGAGGGACCTGCCTGGCAGGATCCAGCACAGTGCTGGGGCTTCAGCTGCAAGTACAGACTTCTGTCATGTCCCATTCTCACTGGGGAACTGGAGAACACCTTGGGAGCTCAGAGGGAAACCCTCAGAGCCAATTTGGCTGCTCCAGCCCTCCCTGTGAGCTTTCCATCAGCTGCTGCTTATCCCTGCAGTCCTTTCCTGTGTGGGTTTGATTGTCCTCTGGCCTGGGTGTAACAGTGCAGGGAAATTTAGGAGCCAGAGGGATCTGTCAGGACAGTGTTTGTCTGACCAGAGGCTCTGCCTTCTGTCCGTACAGGAAAGACTTTGAGATGAGTCAGCTGAACTCAAGGATTGAGGATGGGCAAGTGTTGGAGGCCCAGCTGCAGAAGAAGATCAAGGAGGTCCAGGTATGGTGGGAAGAACTGAACTTTCCATTAGATGTGATGTGCTGTGGAATCTGCATGGGCCAGTCCCTCTCTGAGCACAGGGGCATCTCCTTGGAAGAGGAGTGAGGAAATAAGCTGGTCCTCTGCTAGAACATGGTGGGTTGAAAATAAAAAAATGAGCTATTGAGGTGAACATTATCACCAGCCTGAGGAACAGCTTCCAGGATGTAGTTCTCTGTCAAAATAAAACCTTTAATCCAGTGCCCAAACTCTGAAAACCCAAATCAGGATGCTGGGCTTCTTCCTATCAGAGACAGGTTGCCACAGTCATGAAAGTTCCCATGAAAAGAAGCTAATGCCAGCTGGATCCTGATGTCAGGGACAGAGGAGAGCAGGAGCTCCAGACATGCTGCCAAGGAGCCCCTGCCTCCCAAACCATCCCAAGACCGGTGGCTTTGTGCCTCCCATCATCATCAGAGACACTGCTGTGCTGTGGAGAGCAGAGATGCTGCAGCTTCACCCAGAGCTTGGAGCACCTGCCCTTTTCTGTGTGTGCAGGCACGCGTTGAGGAGCTGGAGGAGGAGCTGGAGGCTGAGCGAGCCGCCAGGGCCAAGGTGGAGAAGCAGCGGGCGGAGGTGTCGCGGGAGCTGGAGGAGCTGAGCGAGCGGCTGGAGGAGGCAGGCGGCAGCACGGCCATGCAGCTGGAGCTCAACAAGAAGAGGGAGGCCGAGTTCTTGAAGCTGCGGCGGGACCTGGAGGAGGCCACGCTGCAGCACGAGGCCACGGCGGCCGCGCTGAGGAAGAAACACGCCGACAGCGTGGCCGAGCTGGGCGAGCAGATCGACAGCCTGCAGCGCGTCAAGCAGAAGCTGGAGAAGGAGAAGAGCGAGATGAAGATGGAGATTGATGACCTGTCCTCCAACGTCGAGTACATCACCAAGAACAAGGTGCGTGCGGGTTCTCCATGGGGCTGGTTGGTGTCTCCTGTGGATGTCAGTGCAGCTGGGTGCAGCATGACCAGCACAGCCATGTATGTCCGTAGGATGCTGTCTCAAATAGCTCTTGGCCATGGCCAAGTCCCCTGTTTGACCCATAGCTTGTCCCTGTGTCACTACAGGATGCTTTACTTGTCCTAGTCAAGTCTGGGAAGACATTTCCTGGGAGGCTGACTGCAGAGAGCCACTGTTAGCTCAGCTGAGGGCTCTGGCAGGCTCCTGCTCTCTGCCTCGTGTGCCCCTAGGCTCCACTGATCAGGGCGGGGAGTCCCAGGGTAGGAGAATGGTGCTGCGTGGCCAGAGCTGGGCTCAGCCAGGCTGTGCTTGGTGCCTGCAGGCCAACACTGAGAAGCTGTGCCGCACCTACGAGGACCAGCTGAACGAGGCCAAGGCCAAGGTGGACGAGCTGCAGCGGCAGCTGACGGACGTGAACGCCCAGCGGGGCCGGCTGCAGACCGAGAATGGTGTGTGGGGCACAGCCAGGGGCACCCGGCTGCCTTGGGCTGCTCTGTCTCTGGGCTGTCTGCCTGGGGCTCTGGGGTTCAGCTGGGCAGTCTGTCCTCCTTCTCCCATGGAGGGAAAGCTGGTTGTGTCTCAGGAGGGATTCCTTGCTGGCATCCACTGCCTTCAGCTGGTTGCACCTCTGCCCATGGCCCTGGTGGGGATACAGCTGGAGGCCACAGGCTCTGGGGGAGTGTGGGCTAGTGCAGATTGCAGCCCTACAGCCCCCAAATAGCTGTTCTGGCTCTGTTTGAACCCAGGGGAGCTCAGTCGGCTGCTGGAGGAGAAGGAGTCCTTCATCAACCAGCTGAGCCGTGGCAAGGTCTCCTTCACACAGAGCATTGAGGAGCTCAAGAGGCAGCTGGAGGAAGAGACCAAGGTGAGGTTTCAGGGCATGGCTGCTCTCTGAGTGACACTGTGGCAGTGGCCCACAGCCTTGGACTGGGGAGGTGAGACATACCCTGCACACAGGGCAGCTCCCCAGTCCTGGTGCCATGGCCTGTGTCCTGGAGCCCGGGGTCAGCTGCTGCTCTCCCTTCCTCAGAGCAAGAACGCCCTGGCCCACGCCCTGCAAGCCTCCCGGCACGACTGTGACCTGCTGCGGGAGCAGTACGAGGAGGAGGTGGAGGCCAAGAGCGAGCTCCAGAGGAACTTGTCCAAAGCCAATGCTGAGGTGGCCCAGTGGAGAACCAAGTACGAGACTGATGCCATCCAGAGGACTGAGGAGCTGGAGGAAGCCAAGTAAGTCCCATGGCACAAGTTGGTTCCTTGCAGGTGGCAACTTTTTGTTCAGCAATGGGGCTCTCCCAGACCCAGGGTGACACAGCACACTCCTGCCTAGATTTCAGGGAGCTGGGGTTGTTTAACCTGCAGAAAAGGAGACTCAGAGGTGACCTTATCACTCTCTACGCCTCCCTGTAGTCAGGTGGGGGTTGGTCTCTTTTTCCAGTCAACAACTGACAGAATGAGAGGACACAGTCTTAAGCTGTGCCAGGGGAAATTGAAGTGGGATGTTAGGAAAAAGTTTTTTTACTGAAAGAATGATAAAGTACTGGAACTGTCTGCTGGGGGAGGTGCAGTCACCATCCCTGGATGTGTTTAAAAAAAGATTGGACGTAGGACTCAGTGCCATGGTTTAGTTGAGGTGGTGTTAGGGCATGGGTCGGACTCGATGATCTGAGAGGTCTCTTCCAGCCAAGTGATTCTGTGATTTGTGAGGCTGTGGGCAGGAAGGCAGCGGGGCAGGGAGCGCTCACCCCACTGCCATCGGCAGGAAGAAGTTGGCCACGCGGCTGCAGGAGGCAGAGGAGGCTGTGGAGGCTGCCCACGCCAAGTGCGCCTCACTGGAGAAGACCAAGCACCGGCTACAGACGGAGATCGAGGACCTCTCAGTGGACCTGGAACGAGCCAACTCTGCCTGTGCTGCCCTGGACAAGAAGCAGCGCAACTTCGACAGGATCCTGGCCGAGTGCAAGCAGAAGTACGAGGAGACCCAGGTGGAGCTGGAGGCGTCGCAGAAGGAGTCACGCAGCCTGAGCACAGAGCTCTTCAAGCTCAAGAACGCCTATGAGGAGTCCCTGGACAACCTGGAGACCCTCAAGAGGGAGAACAAGAACCTGCAGGGTAGGACTGGGCTCAAGTGCTCCCCTTGGGCTCCTGCCCTGTCCTCAGACATGTGGGAGTGGGTCCCTTGGCCCGGAGAGGACCTTGCTGCTCAGCCCATCCCTCAGAGGGATGCAGCAGCCCTGCTGGGATGCCAGTGTGTGTCCTGTCCTCATGCTGGGGACAATCTGGGGGGACCAGCAGGCCACTTGGCTCCTGTCCCCAAGTGGCTCCTGTCCCCAAATGGTGCACGATGTGCTGCTGTGTGCCATGGCTGTGGCATGGCACTGCCTCGGGGGTGTTGCCCTTGGACAAACAGGTCTCCCCAGGTCCTTAATGCCTCTTCTCTGCTCTCTCCCAGACAGCAGAAATGTCCCCAAGTACAGCCTTGGCTGCTCTCCAAGGGACTGGGGGACATCAGCTGAGCCTGGGCAGGGGGATAGGGACATCACTTGCACAGGGCTGGCCCCACAAACTCCTTCCTGACCAAGGTCCTTCTGTCCCTGGCAGAGGAAATTGCTGATCTGACTGACCAGATCGGTCTGGGTGGCAAAACCATCCATGAGCTGGAGAAGGTGAAGAAAGGGCTGGAGAGTGAGAAGAGTGATATCCAGGCAGCTCTGGAGGAGGCTGAGGTGAGTCCTTGTGTCCCACATGTTCCTGCTGCCCCGGGAGCCACTGGCCCACCCTGCAGCTCTGGTTGGATGCTGCTGAGGGATGACAGTCCTGAGCCAGGCTGTGACCCCAGGGAATCCCATTCATGGGGGTCCCACAACCACTGCAGGCACTGGAGTGGCTCCACCTGCCCTGCTCCCATAGCAATGGGCTGGGGGACAAGGCCTGGCTGGGGTGGGTGGCTGGGGAGACCCCCTTTCCCAGGAACCACCTTCCCATGGTTGGGCTGTCTCCAGGGAGCCCTGGAGCACGAGGAGAGCAAGACCCTGCGCATCCAGCTGGAGCTGAGCCAGATGAAGGCTGAGATGGACAGGAAGCTGGCGGAGAAGGATGAGGAGTTTGAGACCCTCAGGTGTGTAGGGTGAGGGGACAGGCTGGGACATCGCTGCAGGGGCAGAGCTGGCACTGTGGCCCTGGCAGGGTGTCCCCAGGCTGGGTGTCCCCAGGGGACGTGTCTCATGCATGGCCTCTCCTGCAGGCGCAACCACCAGCGTGCCATGGACTCCATGCAGGCCTCGCTCGATGCAGAGGCCCGGGCCAAGAACGAGGCTGTGAGGCTGAGGAAGAAGATGGAGGGGGACCTGAACGAGATGGAGATCCAGCTGAGCCACGCCAACCGCCAGGCAGCCGAGTTCCAGAAGCTGAGCCGCCAGCTCCAGGCCCAGATCAAGGTTGGGACAGACTCGGTGCTGTCCCTGCTGCCAGCCCTGCTCCCTGCTGTCCCCACTGACCCCACGCTGCCCCACAGGACCTGCAGATCGAGCTGGATGACACCCAGCGCCACAATGATGACCTGAAGGAGCAGGCAGGTGCCCTGGAGCGCCGCAACAACCTGCTGCTGGCAGAGGTGGAGGAGCTGCGGGCTGCGCTGGAGCAGGCTGAGAGGAGCAGGAAGCTGGCAGAGCAGGAGCTGCTGGAGGCCACCGAGAGAGTCACCCTGCTCCACTCCCAGGTGAGGCACTGCCAAGTGCTGTGTTGCACTGGAGGGAGAGCCAGGAGTCTGTCCAGCAGTGGTGACTGACCAGCCCTGGTCACGCTGAACCTGCTCTGTGTGCAGAACACGGGTCTGATCAACCAAAAGAAGAAGCTGGAGGCAGACATCTCCCAGCTGAGCGGCGAGGTGGAGGATGCGGTGCAGGAGTGCCGCAATGCTGAGGAGAAGGCAAAGAAGGCCATCACTGATGTAAGAGAGTGCTGGGGAGTGTGCTGTGTGGCTGGGGAGGGTCTCACATCTTCTCCACCGAGCCCCTGGTGTGGCAGGGCTGCCTGGCCTTGTGGTGATGTCCCCCTGCTCTTGGCCTCGCAGGCTGCCATGATGGCAGAGGAGCTGAAGAAGGAGCAGGACACGAGCGCACACCTGGAGCGCATGAAGAAGAACATGGAGCAGACCATCAAGGACCTGCAGATGCGCCTGGACGAGGCAGAGCAGATCGCTCTCAAGGGTGGCAAGAAGCAGATTCAGAAGCTGGAAGCCAGGGTGAGAAAGCATGGGCAGATCCCTGGCTGTGTCCTCCAGGAGCTGACTCCTAAGGCTGCCCCGGTCCCTGTGGTACCAGACTCTGCCCCATCCCTCTGGGGCCAGGTGCTGGCTCTGGGGGACCAAGGGACAGTCCCCAAGGACCTGCCAGCCTGGGCCCAGCTCAGGATGGTTTTAGCTTCTGCACTGGAAAGTGCATCAGCTGCTGCTCGTGCTTGGGAGCCAAGTGCTGAGCCGGCCTGTGGCCCCTGCAGGTGCGGGAGCTGGAGGGAGAGCTGGATGTGGAGCAGAAGAAGATGGCAGAGGCCCAGAAGGGCATTCGCAAGTACGAGCGCAGGATCAAGGAGCTGAGCTACCAGGTACAGCAGCCCTGGACACAGCTCCAGCCCTGCTCCAGCAGCACCTGGCACAATTCTCTTTGCTTGGCCTCTTGTGGTACCCAAGAACCCACCCCCAAGCCCAACACAGCCTGGGCTTGTTCTGGGCTCTGTGTGGGGGATGGCAACAGCTGCACAAGCTTCTCCCTGTCGCAACATTCTCTCCCTTCTCTAGGTCCTTCTGCCCAGTTCCCAGCACATCCTGAGCTGGGTGATGGGAAACAAGGTGGGGGGAAGGGGGTGGGTGCTGTGACACGGGGCTGGGTTGGTGGGGCAGGTTTGTGCTGTGTTTGGGACCTGGCACCACTGGGACTCTGATGAAGGTGGAGGTGAGGGGCTGCAGGGGTCTGACTAAGAGAGCTGGGATATTTGCAGTCTGAGGAGGACCGGAAGAACCTGGCTCGGATGCAGGAGTTGATTGACAAGCTGCAGAGCAAGGTCAAGAGCTACAAGCGCCAGTTTGAGGAGGCAGTAAGTGCCTATCACTGCTCTGGGACAGGGGACAGGGCTGTCCCTGCCTGGGACTGCCTGCCATGGCTGCCAGGGGCCATGAGAGCAATGTGGGGAGCCCACTGTCCCCTGTGCCCCGTGCACCCACCCCTGCCCTCTCCCTGCCCAGGAGCAGCAGGCCAACTCCACCCTGGTGAAGTACCGCAAGGTGCAGCACGAGCTGGACGATGCCGAGGAACGCGCTGACATCGCCGAGACCCAGGTCAACAAACTGCGTGCCCGCACCAGGGACGTGGTCATCTCCAAGGTGGGCACTCCTGGCTGGGAGATGGGGAGGTGGGCAGGGGCTCCTGCCAGCCCTGGAGCCAGGGGAGTGACCACACAGCCACAGTCACACCCTGCTGTGGCACTGCCCCTCCCCTCCCGCTGATGCTGGGAGCTGAAGGGTGGCAGAGTGATCCCAGCTCTCACCAAAGCCCTTGGGGGATTTTTTCCAGCATTAGGAGCCCGGCTGCCTGCCGTGTCCTGTCCCAGCTGCTGCTGTAGGTTGGAGGCAAGTGGCTGCAACAGTCACTGTCAGCTTTGCACTGCATGAATAAACGTAGGTGTGCCAGGACTGTCTCTGTTGTGTGTCACAGGGTCACCAGGGCCTGGGCTCTTGGGAAACATTTCTCACGGGCAGGAGAGAAGCCCAGTCCTCCCTCTCCCAGCTCTCTGGCCCTGGCTTAGAATGGGTTTTGGGAAAAGAACCCTTTCCTCATCCCTCCCCACCAAAACCATCTCTCAGCTGCAGGGGACCAGAGCAGAGGCACTACTCCTGAGAACATAAAGCCCCCCAGTACAACCCTGCAGGGGGGAATGGCTTTGGCAAAGGCACTGCAAAGAAAGACATCTCCACTCATTTCTTTAAAATAGATTTCTTTAATAGTTTCCATTTAATATATTTGCAGTTAGCAAATTGGCATTAATCAGGGCAGCACAAACCTCAGCAATCCATGGGGACAGTGCAGACTTCCAGAGGTATTTGTTAGTGCCAGGGGTCCCACCTCCCTCCCATCCCAGCACAGAGCCTGCTGCCACCCCCATGGGTCTGGTCCCTCTCACCATGAGACTCTTGAGGCATCTGGCATGGACAGACATCCCAAAGGAATGTGGTCCCAGCTGGGATTTGCCTGTGACCCTCTGTGCACTGGGCCAGAGCCTTTCCCTGGAGCCCAGCACGCTCCACCCCTGGAGGAGCTGCAGGGGTTTCTTTCCTGTGCCCTTCTCTGCCACATCAGCCCGAAAGCAAAGCCCAGCCTGTGCTCCCAGGCCTGGCAGGACCCCCAGGGATGGTGTGGGCTCAGCTCAGCTTCCCCCAGGCCCATGGGCAAAGCCAGAGGTAGCTGGGCCCCAAACTGTATTTAAGATAGAGAGGGGAGTGAGACTGCAGGGTTACAGCAGCAATCAGTGGATGCACCAATTAACTACACTATGGAAAAGGCATCCCTTAACTTAAAAGCCTTTTAATTTGAAGCATTTATTTTAAGTGTACATCTATTACAGTTAAGAAGAAGCAAAGATACACCAAAACCACAAATACCCAAGAACAAAAAAAGTACAGATGAGAAAGAAATGAGCTGAGGGGAGGGAGAGGCAGAGTGGGGGTGACCTGGTGAGGAATAGAGGTGAAGCTGCCATGGCAAGAAGCTCCCCAGGGTACCCTCACCAGAGTGGGATGCAGCCTCCAGGGAGGGACACCAGGATCCCCAGGAGCTCCTGCAAGGCTCCAGCTTTATGCACAAGCTCAGCAGCCCACAGTGGGACACTGAGGTGTGGGAGAAGAGAAAGGAGAAGGGAGATGTTCAGAGGCAAGTCCTGCCCCTGGGGCTGGAGCCTCCTTCATTCCTCCAGCCCCAGCACAGGGAGCCTCAGGGTGGGTTTCATGCTGCTGGCAACAACGAGAGACAAAAGGCTGCAGCTCTGGGACATCCTCACCCCTTCAGAGCCTGGACAGAGCTGAAGTCATCTCATCAAATAAATTAGAAAGTTAAAAAAATTCAGATGTGTGTTTCAAAACTGGTTTCTTTTAGCTGTAGCTGCAAGACATGTTTTTGACTTAAATGTAGTGGCTTAAGTGTAGTGTATCTCATTCCTGGGTATCTGAATGTGTTGGAGCAACATGGTGTTGGTGAGCAGGCAGGGCAGGTGCAGGTTTGGCCATCAGGACTGCCAAAACCCAATTCCCCCTTTCCCAACATATCCTACAAAGTTACTTTCAACCAGGAGTGTTTATTCCCAGCATTTAACACATTCTGATTAAAACAGATCCAGGAAAAAAAAACGGACATCTCCAGTAAATATTGCACTTTCAAGATTAATGTGTGTGTTGATATTAAGGACTGAAAGCAGAGACTGACATAAGACTTCCAGGCATAGCAGGTTAACATCAAGAGCAATGGTCCTGAAAAGGATTTTAAAACCAGATTAGTTACCCAAGAAGGGACAAGCCGCAAGTTTAAAAAATTAGTACATTTTAATGCTAGTGCTCCGTGAAAAAGCCAACCCCTGTAGCAATTCCACCACTGCTGCAATGTCTCTGTTCTCCAGCACTGCGAAACGCCTCCGGATGGGAAGGATCTGCAGGAAGGACAGCAGGAGCAGAGGTTCTCTCCTAATGCACAGATAGGTTTAGTACCAAATGATCCAAAAGGAGATGGTAAAGAGGTGACCGGAGCTGGGGCTCTCAGGAAGTAAAAGCACACACGCACACACACTCATGCTCTAACCAACCCCAAAGCCCTGATTCCAAAGCCCAGAGGAAGAGTTGCACCTGCAGGGAGTCCTCGTGGTGGCTCTGCACATGGCTGGTGGCAGGGTCCTGCTCAGATGGGCTCCTTGGACCTCACACTTGGAGGGCAATTGCTGTGCTTTTCGACTTGCTCGTCCTGGCAGCCCTGAGAGAGCCACACCTCAACCGGCACATACAGAGAACCCTCATGTCAGCAAAACCCCTTCTGCCAGCCCCGCTGGACTGGGAGAGAGGAAAGAAATAATACAGGCTGGTTTGTGCAGGTGATTAATTTTATCCCAGAACAACTGGAAGATACATCCCTGAATGTGTTGCCCAGAGAGCTGTCCGAGTGTCAGAGGTCAGAGCTGGGGGCCGGCAGGGGCAGGGTGGGACGACGCTCCGCGGCTCCGAGCTGCACACACACACTACACAGCGTATCCCTGAAAACCCCCGGGCTGCGAGGGAGCCTCCGAGCTGGCCATCAAAGCTGGAGGTGGGAATCACTCCTCAGAGAAGTCTCTGTCAATGTCCATGTACGCCTCGTCGATGTAGCTGACTATGGCACAGGGGGACGTCCGGTCCGGACTGAGCAGTATCGAAACAGTCTCTTTCCAGTAGGTAAAACTAATACAGGAGCTCTGTGGGCACAAACAGGGGGGTCAGTGGGACACCAACAGGAGCACGAGACACCTCCCAAAGCTGACAATCACTTCCTGTTCAGCCCGAGCTGCCCAGCCCCACAGTGTGACCAACACTCTGGATTCCCCCTTGTGCCCTCCCTCCCTCCCTGGGACCCGCAGCAGAAGGGCTCAGTGTTCAACAACTCCACTCTCTACCATCACCTTCCGAGTATCCAGCTCCTCTGGACAAGGACTCCCAGCACCTCTGGCAGCTGCTAAGAGGAGCACAGGGTGAGCCCAGCCCTCCTGCCTGGGCCAGTACACCCATAATCCCAAACTTCTCCTATGCTGTCCACTCCAAACATGAACTGGTTCTGTGGTGCTGCAGAAAAGTCAATGCTGGAAGTAGCTCCCACTTCTGAGATGACACAAAACCCAACACACACCCCTGCTCACACCCCTCCTGCATTATTCCCTCACTGCCAAAGGCCACTCCAGCAGCCCAACACCAGACCATGTGTCACCCACATAACTGAAGAACTGGTTATTTCTACCCACCAGTGACCCAAGACAAACCAGCTCTGGCACAGAAAGCTGCAGGCTGCTCCCTTGACTTCAGCAGCTACATCAGATCTTTTTCCTGCACTGTTTGCCACACCAGGAAGAGTGAACAGTCTGGCTAAGGTGCTAACTAGCCTGGGAGCTGGATTCTGCCCTGCCTCCCCCTCCCTGGCCATCCTGCCAGCCTTGCCTCTGCACCCCACTCAGCACTTGCAAGACTCACTTCTGTGTGCCAGAGCCAAGACCTCAGGCTGTGTTTAAAGGGAAACCCAGCACCTGCATTGTAGCAGCCTGTGAGAAGGTGTGAAAAGCACCACAGGAGTTACACTGGAGGCAGAACTTCCTCCCTTCTTTCCCTTCCCAACCTCCCACTCCCAATTTTTGCAGGGGACTGGCAGACAGGTGCTGCTGTGACTGATTCCTGCCATGCTAAGAGGGTCACATACATTTTCTAAGCAGGTGCTGTCTTTATCCTTGTTGAGGTAATGCTGCTGCCAGAATCGCAGGAGGCTGTGGAAGTTGTTCAGGATGAAGCCAGGGTATTTTTCTGTGTATTCCATCTGTTGCAAGGTGCGCAGATAAAAAGGGAGCTTTTCTTTCCTTCGGGCCAGCATTAGGATAACTAAACTTGTGTTCAAACAACTGACATTTTCCTGGAAGTAAAAATGACACAGCAAAAAAATCTAAATACCAAGATACCTGTTGTAGACAAGTCCTTATAAAACCAGCCTGTGGAAAGCTCAGAGTGGAGGTGTTCTGCACACAGCAAGGAAAAAGGGACATGGGTGCCCTCCAGGGAAACCCAGCTCCTCCCTCCTCCCAGCCCTGCTCACCACTCCAGTCCCAGCAAGGCAACTGCAGAGTCCCTGCCAGCTCCTCACCTGTGTGAGTGTCTGAACATGGATAATATTAATGAGACGGAAGAGGAAGGACATTCTCATGGACATCTGGGACATGTAGGACAAGAGGCGGCACTCGGACAGGACTTCTGCAACTGCAGCAAGAGGAGAAACACAATCACCAGGTGCTGGAGGTTCAGACATGCTGATCCAAGCACAGGGACAGTGAGAACTGGTGCTAAACTTTCAGGGTGGCATTCTTGTCTAACCCCCAAACTGTGAAAGCCCAGATTGAAATGAACCATTATGAGCACTGAACACCCCCAGTCCCACCCCATTGCTCCCTGTTCACCTTTAGCATCAGACTGATTCTCAAACCGGTCCAGGGACAGCGTGATGCAGCGAACGAGCATGTTTGAGTCCACCAAAGAGCTGTTGATCTGATTTAAAAATATCTGGAACTGAACAGAAACACTTCTTAGTGCTGAATTTGAAAGATTTAAATATATTAATACTCAGAGTCATTATCTTTTTATTATCTCTAACAAGGGAAGAGGAGACACCACCGTTGCCTCATCCAGCCCAAGCCAACACTGGCACTGAAGGCTGACCAAAGGATCCCTTAAAAACTCTATGGCACAGAAAAATGCTATCCTGGCATCCCTAAAGTATCTTTTGAACCTGTGTCACTCCAATGAAAGTGAGACTTCATACACAATTAGTTTAGGAAGAGGGAGAATTCCTGCAGCTCCATGTTTTCCTACACTGATTTTGTAAAGCAGACAGCACTGGGGAGGAATACAGTGAGGGAATCACACAGAATCAGAGCCACTTACAGATCAATAAATAGGAAGCAAATAGGAAATATAAAGACATTCTCTAGAGTGTTTGAGTTCATTTACTAGAGAAAAAAAACCCAAAAGTAAATACAGTTTTCTTTTAAATATTTATATATCCCTTCTCCAAGACCTACCAGACCTAACAATAAGAGAAAAATTACAGTAACAAAAGCAAGAGTATGAGGCCATTCAGAACCTCCCCACCAGCTGATGCTTTAAGTCCAAAGTGCACAAGAGCATGAAACCACCTTGCTGCCCATTCCTCATTTACCTCTGCAACTCAATTTTATAGGTAATTACATAAGCCATGACTTCTAAAAATGTCTTGAACTTCAAACAACATCAAATATCTATGTCTCTTTGCAGTATCAAGTATTTTAAGCCTTATTCATGAAGGACTTCCCACTGCAAGCTCCAGTGAAAGACTTTTTGGAGCTGTCTCCATGTCCACAACTATGATTTAACCCCAAACCTGTGGATTTCACAGGAAATGTTCTGCCACCCTTGAGCCTGACCCTGCCTGATCATGTAACAGGGCAATGTTGGCTGATCAGCTCAGCACTCATTGTCTCAGGACAGCTGGAGCACTGCTGAAAACACTGAAGGACTTTGGCAATTCACCCCTTAATGTTGATTGTGCCCCAAGCTCTAAAACCACACCAAAACCAAATGAATCCAGGTTTTAGTGCTATGTTTGGTTATAAAAGGGTGTAATTTGAGCCACAGGGGGCAGCTTTCACAAATATTTACCTTTTCATCTGTGTTGATGTACTTGTTGAACCTCTTGAATGCATCAATATTGAATTTCATCAGCTCTCCCAGAAGGTCAAAGTAACTCTGAAGCACATCCCGTGACTTGCACTCACTATCAACAATGCAGTAGAGAATATGCTGGCAGGGGAGGAAAACATGTTATTGCCACAGCTTAGCCCAAGCCAGCAACACTACACAGACTCTGATTTAATCAGTATTTAAAGCATTTATCTGCAGGTTCTTGGGTGACTGAAGACAACAATTCAGATGAGTCTCCTGTTAAAATAACTTCCCAGTGATGCAGGTTATATGAATGGCCACAAGCAGAATTCGCAGGTATGTTTAAAAAGTGTTCCCAGTATTTGTCATACTTACACAGGAATAAGGGGCAGTTTTTCATTTATTATTAGTATTGTTGCATTTATTGTGATTTCTCCAGTAACTTGTGATCCTGACTTATTTCCCTTAGTATTTATTACCCCACTATCAAACAGGGGCAGCTTGAGCGGTCTTTATTTCCCCACTGAGTTTTAAACCCAGCATAATATTTAACATGACAGTTTTATCCACTTTTGGATTCACTGCAGATAAATCCTTCTTGATTGCTATGGAGGATGCCTGACATAAACTTATTTACCTCCAAGAGTCCTCTCTTGAGCAGGAACATCTGGTCTGCATAGGAGGTGGTGCCTCGCAGAAAACTTTCAACCGCCCTTGCTTGCCAAAACCTGAGAAAGAGAAGAAAGGAGGTGTTAATTTTGGAGCAAGAAGTACTTGATCACAACTGCAATTTAAACCCAGTTTCCTAATCTGTTTCATTCCAGTCTGAAGCTGAAATCAGACCTGTTGATCCTGCAGAAAATCCCTGGCTGTGATTTCTTCTCGCATGCACTGCCACCACAGCACAACAAAGCCAGACCCTTCCACAGTTTATTCTCAAACATTCTCAGCTGCTCTAAGCTGGATGAAACCAAAGCTACATCCCAGGGGTCTCAAACAGCTCAGAGGCAAAGTGAACCCACCTGAAGGAGGATTCTGCTGGTTCCTTCTTCATCACCTGAAGCAGTCTCGTCAACAAACCTCTCTTCCCATCACAGACAAGGCTCCTGCAGCAGGTGGAGAAAAGACAGTGTGAGTGGAAGGGCTGGGCAAGCACTGAGCACTGAATCCAGTCACTGCTCCAGGGCTTTGGATGATCAAAATCTCATATTGAAGTATACAGCACAAATACTGTGCTAGTTCTACCAGCAGAAGCATTCTTCTCACTGCCCTTGGTAAATATCTGCAATACCTGCAACACAACTTCCAAGTAAGTCCGAAAGAAAAATTTTCTCTCAGAATTTTATTTCACACCTTGTGGGAATCAAAAGAGAAGGAAAAAAAATACTGCATTTGGGATATAAATACTCATTTAGGAATGAAAGAAACCCCTTTTTTTCCCCTCAAAAAATGTAAAGGAAAGTCTAAATTCCATTTAGAAGGCAGAGCAGATATGGAAAGCTGGATGCTACTCGAGGTTGTAGTAAAAGCACAGAGATTGTACAACTGTAATACTGCTTGTATTAAACAGCACCTTCAGTGGAGTTTCCTCCTGCATTAAACTCATGCAGAAATAACGCCTTGACCTTACCTATCAAGAAAAGCAACATGAAAACTAAATGCTAAGGATGAAAAAACCCCCATGTTCTTCCCAATTAGACACAGCATTATGATAATAATCATAATCTAGAAATCCTCTTAGAGATTCCCTTTTGGAGCGAGGTAAATCTGCTCTGTGCAGACCAAGTGCCTGCTGATACCCTGAGAGTATTCTGACAAACTAAATTCTGCAAACAATGTTCCATCTGCTGAGGTTTATACACCAGAATTGTGTATTAAAGAGCTTATTAGATCAAAACAGTCCATTTAACAGATACTCAAATGTAACAGCAGAGACTCTAAGTGGTTTAACATGTTAATCTAATTTAGCTTATTTTGGTTATTAGCTGCTCTTAAAATACTCTGAGCTGACACTTAGATGTGTTCAGGCAGCCTGGAAATGGCCATTATGTGTGCACACACTGCTCCTGAATGCCAGAACTAAGATTTATTAGCAGGAGCAATTAATGATTTGAGGGATCACAGTTTACTTTCCAGGTCTGTCTGCAATGCCTGATGTGAGGAAGGCCAGACAGGCAGACCCAGCACATCATTATGAAGTCTGAGCCACGAACTCCAACCCCTCTTTTTAGGGTTTTTAAAGTAGCTTTTGTTTTTAAAGCACCTTACTCTGAGCATGAGCACACCTGAGATTTGCTAATGATCATCCCACAAATCTGGATACTTCCCACTGAAAGCATTCACTGAAATAGAAGTGTGGTGGACAGACAGAGCTCAAACAAAACAGTTGATGTCAAACTTCCAGTTTTAGTGCTTCCAAAACTCTTAAATTGCTGCCCTACACCCTCAGTCCCCTCTCACCTGTCAGTGTTGACAACTGCATCCACCTCAGGGATGTTGGCTTTGTGGGAGATTGCACTCAGCTCATTCAGCTCCTGGCTGTTCAAAAGGAGATACTTGTTCCTAAAGCAAGACAGTGGGGGAGGAGGGGAGAAAAGCAGGATGAATTCAAGAGGCAAAAATGCAATTCCATGAAAAGCAGAGCCACAAGGGCTGCAGCACTGGGCCAGCTGCTTTCTCCTGGCTGCTCCTCACAGCATCCCCACTCTGCTCCCTGCACCAGGCCAGCCAGCTGCTGCTTGGGAAAACCTCCTCCAAAATTTACCACTTCCAACACTGAGCAGCTTTGAGATGATGGTTCTTTGCCGATTTGTTTGGGATCTTACAGTTTGTGAATTTTTTCTTCTGGAAAACACTCTTTTTTTTTTTTAAATCTCAGCAACATCTTGCTGAATTTCAGACCAAAATAAATATTACACAGTTAACTTTTTCACAGCTTCCTGAAGTTTTTCTCTACCCCACAGTGACTGCTCTTTTTAAGTAATAAATCTCTTTCTAAGTCAGAAAGCAGAAACTGCAAAAAAGGACTCAGTTATCCTGGTATTTTACTATCTGAACAAACTTTACCCTAGAACTATTTAAAAACATAACGAAATGTAAAGATTCAAATAAAAATGGATATAAGCCCCAGCAATGTACATGAATTCTTCATCAAATACTGAACTTTTCATCATGAAAATTAATTATTTTGTCTGTAAAGTGAACTAAATGCAGACCAAGTCTGCCAGAGTAGAAATGTAGTGCAGGGGCTCCCTGTGCCAGACTCCCTGCCCAATACCAGTGAGCTCCCTGAGAGTCTTTCTGCTTCCAAGTGCTCAAAATCAGACAGCAAAGATTCCTTCTCAGGAAAGCTCAGGGAGCAGAGGATGCAGTGATAAGTGTGAGGTTCCTTCTTGCTTCCAACACTGCCATCCACATTAGTGCTCACTGAGGCTCTCGTGTGAAGCCTCCTTTGATGTGGATTGAACAGGTTTCTGCAATGAGAACAGAGCCCTTCTCTCCCTACAACAAATGGTTCTGCAAGTTTGGTTTGGACACAATTTCACTGAATTAATACCAGCATACAAGTACTTTGCTCTCCTCTTGTCCTCAGCTGACTCGGCTTATCTGTGATTTCATAGAAAGTTCATGTAATTATTTAAACCCCCCAAGCAGATTCCACACATTCCACTTGCTCAAATGTTTCAGCTGGGAGCTTGTTTTCTGCTCAGACAAGCCTGAGATCTTTGCAGCAGCCACTTAAGGAGTAACATCATCTAAAGAGATTTTATTGGAAAACCTGGAGCGATTCCCAGGCAAACAATGTCCTGCAGGAAGGATTTACAATAGGTCAGCACTCCCACCTTGTCTGTGTCCAGCAGCTCCCCATTCTCAAAGCTGATATTCCACAATCAAAAAGGCTGAGATTTGAAATCTATCCAACAGGACTAAAAACCTGCACAAAACCACCAGCCTGGCTCTAGGAATGAGCAGCACCTGCAGTGCCTCTAACACAGGAATGTGTAAGGAAGTGGACACCATCTGCCAGGAGTGAATGAGAGCAACAGGACACTGATGGAATGCAGGATGCAATTCCACAAGTCACAAACACCTCTGTACCTGTAGCACAGCATTAAATAACCCCAAGCAAACTGCATCCCCCTCCAACTATTCCAGCAGAGCCAAGTTTTCCTAAGGATGCCTTCTGAAGGCAGGCAGGAGATTTCTTCCTATTTCCCTGGCTCACTGTCAGCTCTTGGGGAGAAGGCAGAAAGAGAGGAAAGCTGCCTCCTTATTTCTTCAGCCAGAAAGTGTTAACTCATCCTGTGCATGTTTCAGCTCATTTCAACATGACACAAGATGGGCTGGGTTTAACCACACCAGACATATTCAGACATGCCCATCACACAGCAAATCCTTGGGCTGCTTCAGCAAGAGCTGAAAGGCACATCAAGTTTAGGGACAGTAGAACATTCCCTTCACATGGGGCCTGCCCTGTGGCCAGGGCACCTGGAACCACAACCAGGCAAACAGCACCAAGCCACAACCCATCACAGCTTCTCATACTCACTCATGGTGGTCACTGAAGCTCTGAAGAAGCCTCAAGAATTGTATCTTTAAAGTAATGTCCTAAAAGGAGACAAGAAAGGTAAAAAAAAGTATTGCTTTAGCATTTTTTTGGCTATTATTAGTTAGCAAGCTGGCATGAAACAGCTGAATGGAAAACCTTTCCAAATCAAACCCCTCTGGACAGCAGAGCAAGTGACTTGCATAAATGGAGAAGGCTGCACATCCCAAAATAGAAGTGGAGATTGCCTCCAAGCCTACGCACATAACAGGTAATAATTCCTTCTCACTGCAAAGGCAAAAAAGCTTGTAATTGTACTGAACAATTCACAATGTCTGGGTTTGGGAAGAAAAAAAATATAAAGAGTCCAACACAAAACTCAGCCCCTCTAAACCTGACTGTGGCACAATTTGTATGTACTCTGTGCCTCTCTCCTAGATATCATTTATTTGAATTTTGGTTGTCTTCTACCTCTGGCCTCCAGGGTTCAGAAATTAACTCCTTTCCCAGTTCCCAAACTAAATAGCAAGGATGGACTCCAGTGAAACCAATAATCCCCCAAAACCCAGATGCTACCACATATCAAGTCATTGATTAAACCAACACCCAGTTACTCAGCAGAGCTCCTCAGGACTGTATGACAGGATAAAAACCCAACACAGGATTCCACAAGTTCCTCACCGGGCTGCAGTCACAGTTCTGGTTGTGTCCATGCAGAACCAGGGCTGAGGCTGAGTGCTTCCTCCAGATGAGTTTGTCAAACAGGTTATTGAGGCCAGGAATGAGTCTGAACTCTGCTATCATTTTATGCACCTGGGGAACAAGAGAGGTACAAACATGTCTGCTCCAGCCTCAAACACTGATTTAATGTAGTCTGGAAACAGATGGGTACAATGATGTCATTCTCTGACAAAAGGATGTGAATTCTTGTCTCAAACAGCAAATATTTGTGTTAACCACAGTGTAGCAGTTTCCATTTGGTGGACATGGATAGAAAACAGACATTTTGGGATAAAGCTCTTCACCAGTGTTTCAGTTAACCACAGTGTCTCTGGAAGCAGCTCAGGACATCGCTTCCAGCACACTGGAAATGTACCTACACCCAATAGCTGAGCTGGGGATATTCTGCTGCCACTCATCCCCTGAGTGTCCTTTCCCTTTCCAGACACACAGCTGGAACTCAGGTGGGCCTCTGATGACAACAAAACCCATCATTATTGGTTTTGTTCAGGTGACCTGGGCAGGAGTCCTGAGCAGAGTCCAGCAGTAACACAACCACACCACACTGCTCCTTCAGGTTAAAGGGAAGCTGAACTTCAGAGAAAAACAATGCCAAATTGCTCAGGTTCATTTAACAGTCTGCCTGGTACATCTTTTTTATTCATATAAAAAAGCCAAGAATTTTGGTGTGAACAGCTGTTAAAACACCTCCAGTCCCTGCCCCACAACACAGTCTCTCCTGCCTAATAAAACATCCCTTCAATAACTCACACCAATTTGGCCCTCCCAGTGTCCAGGACATCTGAATGCTCCTGCTATCCCAGCTCTGCTGAGCTGAGCAGACTGCTGAGCCAAAGTTGGAAACCTGTCAAAACTGCATCAAGAATTGCTTTGCTTTTCCCTTCACAACCTGCCTGTGACCCATTTAAATCAAACCACAGCTGAGCTGCAGTGACTAGCTCTTCATAAGCCTGTGGGAGGCAGGGAACAATTTTTTTTTTCTTATCAAAAGGAAGAAAGGCAAAGGAACAGATGAGTGGGATTTCCAGGCAGTGACCAGTGCAGACAGCACTGAAGTGCATCTTCCCAGCTGGGAGTTTAACAGCAGGCTCACACTTAGCCAAGTCATGGCAATATGCTGCAAAAATCATCCAGAGGGTTTCCAAAAGTGAAAGCAGCCAACGAAGGGTAAGGCCTGAAGGGGCTCCATCCAAACTGGTCACCAGGACACCAGCAGGGGGAGAAAGCCTGACTGCAGCATCCAGGTACATCCACACACTTCCTCTCACAGGAGGCATCCTCCTGCATCCCTCCTGCAGCAGAGCAGAGGCTCTGCAGAGCACAGTGTGTGACCAGCCCTGCCCTCGTTGCTCCCAGTGAAACCCTGCTGTTTTCTGGGCAGGGCTGCCTGCATGGGATTGCCCAGCTTTGCACCTTGAGCTTTGCCCTGGTTTTTGTGTGTCCATGAGCACATTCATGAGCACTCAGGTTTAAAGAGACACCAACTGTGAGTGTGATCATCCCCTGGGGCTCACCTGATTCCTCTGCCTGCCCATGAGCAGCACACAGAGAACATAGAGCACCTCCAGCTTGTACATGATCTCATGCATGATCTTCATGGACTGGGGCAGCTGTGTCCTCGTGGAGGTGTTTGCCAGCCCACTCTCATCTGAAGACTCTGAAAAATATGGTAAAGATGTGAGACTGAGGCACCTTCAACAGGAAAAGATTTGTTACAGTTGTCAGTTTTACACTGAACACTGCAGATGCAGGAGCTGCATATCTGCTGCAATTTTCTTCTCAACTAAAAATAGTGATGTACATGCTGAATTACATGCTAGAGAAAAAATATAGCTGAAAATTTAAGAGGAGATAAAATCAGATTTTTGAAATTATTTTTACATAACGAACTAAATGGCAGCATGTCCCTAAAATAAGTAGGCTCACCTGAATAATTAATAGACTACTGCACCAGGGCATGGCAGAAAAGTAATAAAAGTAGACAGGAGATTATCAAAAGCATCTACTATTAAATCTACTTTCATTTCATACCTCAGTACCAGTATTCTTAGGCCACAGTTAAACACATTTCATAACCTTATAGAGAATTACCCTGCTAAGAGCAGAAACAGTAGTACTTTTGAGTTCTCCCAGCCATACATTGCATTTCTGTCACACCAAAGGGTGAAGAAACAAACCACATGTGCTCCAAAAAATTTTCCTAAGGTTGTATTAACACTTCCACTGGAACAATTGGTTTTTTTCAATTAACTTTAATTTAGCTGGAACTACCTTTCCATTTTTAAAGAAGGGATCACTTGCTTGGTGTGAAGCATTTGAAGCCAAAGTCATAATTTAGAGTAAAATGCTGGTGAAGCCACTTACCTCAGGAGAGTTATATTTATCACTCCAGAGGAGGTTGGGGCTGAGGATGAACAGCATTTCAGTGTTAGCTAGGCATGCAAAAGGCACAGATTGCTAAAGGATCTGTCCTTTGGCTAATTTTAATTCACTAAAAACATCAGTGCTACATGAGAACAAAACAAGAGTCAGACCTAAATGTTGATATGTGAGTCCTCCATGTGAGAAAAGGGGGATCAGGACCAGAAGAAAGGAAAAGGAACACATGGCAAAGCCTGAAGAAGGTTAGGACATGCATCAGCTGCTGCTGGGCGGAGCAATGCAAGCCAGGTACCTGTACTGCTCTGCTCTGCCTCTTCATTTGCCACTCTCATCAGAGCATCCAGCACCAGGGCATTGTCCAGCCAGGTGTACCACTCCTCCAGCTCCTGCAGGAAGCTGGAAGTGCCTGTTGTTTCAGACACCTTCCGCGTGGCCAGTTTGCACAACCGCTCGATGAAGCCTGGAATATTCAGAAGTGTTGCTGAAAAAAAAAAAAGAGAAATCATTTTATTATGATTTAAGATCACCACAAGGTACCAGGACATCTACTTTAGGAATACAGAAGTGTATGGTTAAAAAGATCTGGTTAAGAAGAACTGAAGATGGAAGAATTCAGTGCACTCTCTTATTAAGGACTGGAAGAGAGCATCCATACCCCAGGAATAATTCAGTGTTGTTCTCCAGGCTTATCAAGGAACTGATCTGGCTGAAAATTAAGCTGGCAGTAACAAAGCAGCAGCCCTTGCAAGGGGCAGCTCCACCCCCCTTTCCTCCTCTTTCCCTCCTGTGGTGTTGGTCTGTAGTAACTGAACTGGCTCCCCGCAGCAGCTGGAGGAAAGCTGTCAGCTTTTCAAGTACTAGGATACTGAATTAGTTCCTCATGGAGCAAAACAGATGGAGAACACACCACAGCAGCCCCAGGTGTGAGGGCTTTAACTGTGGAACTGCACCTTAGAAAGAGCAGTGCAAGGACAGAAGTCACTGGTCTGCAAAATGTTTGGAGAGGTGCATTTTGCCCTCAAGAGTAACTTAATTACAGGGCCTGTTTATTAAAGATACATGGCTAAAGCTTTACTTCACACTTGCAGGGGCAAGGAGAAAAGGACAAAGAATTTGGCTATGAACTTTACATGAAAGAGTTGCATCTCTGAAAGAATAAACTTCCTGACAAGATTTTTAATATGGAATATACTGTACAGCCTTAGAATCAGTGTCTGGTGGTGCCCATAAAAAATGATTAACTGAAGATTTGCTTGGCATGGACCTATGCAAATATCTGCTTCAGCAGCCCAAAAGCTTTTCAGCACAGTAAGAGCTGAAAACAGCAGATTCCACATTTGATGGTATTTTTTAACTTTTTCAATTCCTACTCATCCTTCTAGGTGAGACTTCTGCACTGAGAAGTACTCAGCAAAATAAGAAAAGTTGCACTGTGCCCAAAGTTAAGGCTGAGCTCAAAGCCACAGATTTCCAAGGCTGGTTTGGTAACACTGGGCAACATAATTAATATTAAACACACTTCTCTTTTTGACAAAGACGAGACATCCTGTTCAGGACAACATCAGATCAAGTCAGAGAAGGAACCACTCCAACAGCAACCACACTGCAGGCAGTTTTAGTTCAGGAATTCATATTTTATGGACAACACAGAATTATTGGGAGCTGTTAATGGGAAGTCCATGAACGTGGCTGAGGCACAGAAAACAAATCCAATTATTTTAAGCCACTCAGTTCATCAGAAAGTGCTGAAATGACAGAAATTAACCCACCTAATTAGCAACACCCTCTGAAACCAAAAGCTAGAAAGTTTCATTAACAGGAAAGATTGTTTCCAGGAAACAATCTGAGGGGAGTGAATCAAGAAAAACGCTTTGTACGACACAACATTTCCAGCATCCTCCAGAAACAGAACACTATGTGACATTGAGAGAGGAAAACTTGATATATTGCTGAAATTATTCTGATTTGTTCACAGCATAACAAATTACCTTGATTAATTTCAGCTCGGGAAGGGCCCAAGTTCTTTTTCTGCTGGGCGTTTTTGGCCAGAAGTGTGTGCTTGTCATCACTGCCCGTGTCGAGCTCCGAGATGGTGACAGCCAGGATCCTGCAGAAGTTGGCCAGCTGCTGCTGGTCAAAGCTGGACACCAGGCTGGCCAGGTTGGGAATATCATCCAGCTGGATCATTTCCTGGAGGAGGTAACACCAACACCAGCTAAGTCACATGTGATGGATGGTCAGTAAGTGAACACAGGCAGATCCTCCCTGAGGAGCTCTCTGGGTTATTCCAGTGTAAGCAAAGGAGAAGCAACAGTCTGAAAGCAGCTGGGATTTACAGCTGCTGTCAGGCTTAGCAATTCCAAAAGTACAGATATCCATACTTTAAATACTATTTTTATATTTCAAAGAAATGTGGGGGCTTTTTTAACTAAAAAACCCACAAAACCACAACCTAATTTAATACAGAAATTATGTTTAGGTATTGAAAGTTTCAACTCTGTTTTCCAAACCTGTCTTTTCTTTGAAACTCATAGCTAAGAACTTCTGAATTATTTCTCAGTCTTTTCATTAGAAGTTATTTTTAATAAAGAGATGTTGAAAACAGCTTTCAGAAAAAAACCCATTTTTGTTCAGATAAATTAAGCTTGTTTCCTATTTCAGGCTCAACCTCAATCTTACTCTAAATAATAAAGTATCAAGTTACAAACTCCTGACCTCCTCCACAAAATGTACACAGACACTTTCCATTCAAGGTTTTTCCAAGGTTACACCTCAAATATCTTACTTGCATGACATCAGGGCACTGAGCTGCAATGCTGCTGGCAAGTAAGTTCAATAACCAGGTTTGTGCAGAAGATTCAAGTGCCCTGTGTCCCCAGCCTACAACATCTCAGAGAGGAGACAAATGCCCAGGAATACACAGAAAGCCTCCCAGATGTGAGGAAGACAAGTAAAGTATGTGAAATATAATCAGCAGGCATGGGTGAAAACTGCATTTATATGAGGTTTATCTTCTTTATTTGTAATATTGGCTGTTTTTAATGACAGTGAGGCACACAGATCACGGGGACTCAGCTCCTGTCATTCTCTGAACTGGGTAAAAGCACTGCAAGTATGACACTACAGGAATAGCTTGGCTTCTCTATGAGAAGTGATTGAAGTTAATTATCACTGTGAACAGACAGGTTTCAAATAAGCTACCAGAAGTGAGAATGGCAGCTTGGAGGACTATCCTCGGCAACTCTTCAAAGAACAGCTGTCCTTCCTCCACTGGGCTGAAAAGCCATACAAATGATATTAAGAAAGCAGTAAGTAACCTTTTTAACTCCCAGGATATCTTCAATGAGCGTTGCAGTTTGCAGGAATGTCTTTTTGTTTGTCATCAGTGTAAACAGGAACAACACAAAGTCGTTTCTCTCCGCCAGCCGCCTCGTGACCCCTTCGGTCTGGAAATGAGCACACACAGAGCCAGTGAGAGCCCACCCGAGCAGACACATGGCACAGCACATGCAGGACAGTCCTAGACACGATGTGGTACTGAGTCAGCTGCTCCTCAGACCAGGAAACGTGTTTGTGGCAACCAAAACCATCTGCAGTCCTTGTTTGAAGTCAGCGTGGCGCCTGCAACAACGCCAGGCTGAGAGGCTTCACCTCAAGGCAGTTGTTTCCTTGTCTGGATCTAAAGCCAAGCCTGCCTGCCCACACACCTGAGGGGCCTGGCTCTGCTTTGCCACACAAACTGTGACCAGCTCCACGCCATGGTCTGCACACACAGCAGCTCCCAAACGCTCAGCACTGCTCTGTCTGACTGACCCGGATCAAGCACTGGCCCAGATGAACGGGGTGATGAACCCCAAAGTCAGGCTGAGGCAGGAAAACCAGAGTTTCAGGCTGCCTTTCATGCTCTGAGCTCTGCTGAGAGCACAGCCAGGCTTCCCTGGAACTCACAACTACATCCTCACTGCTTGCAAAGCTGTGTCTTATCCATGACTGACAAAGTCCTAGTGCTCACAGAGCCACACTAGCTCAGATAATTCTCCAATATTTACAGACAAGCATAAGAACAGTTAATACTGCCCACAGACCATCTCTGTGATCCTGGACACTTCTCATCCAATCCCAGCAGCAATAGCAAAGTGAATTAAAAAAGCAGCTAGTCTAGAAATTGCAAACTTGTTTTTTAGCATATCATGCTATTCTCAGCTTGCAAAAGTTGCATTACCTGCAGTCAAAAAAATAAATCATCCAAGCCAAGGAAAAAAGTGCTCCCTCTCTTCCCTCTCCCCTGTGTACACAGATCCTTATCAGTGAGACATGATCTAGTAAGACTCAAACTCTGGAGATTAGACTGATGTTTTTGGAAGAGCTCCAAGCCACTAAATGGCTCTTTTTTTAATTTTTGTTAAACAATGTTCCCTAGGTTATGGCATAATGAGGTGTGTGATGAAGTAAACAATCCTGAGGATGCTCCCTGCATGCATAATCTGAGGACTTTGCTTTTAGCTTCAGGATTTTAATGACAAGGTATTTCCAGAGGCCTTTAACCCAGCACCTTCCTTTGCACTGATCTGCCACAACTGAACTGAACTAAAATCCAGCACATGGAGTTGCAGGACCAAATTGAAAACCCCTTGCCAGCCCCAATTCTGAACAAGACCAGCTGCAGCTGGGCTTAACAGGCTTCCATTTCCAGCTTCAGATTTTAAGCTGGAACATAACAAAGGCTGGCACAGCTTTCCTATGGAAACACAGAGACAGAATGATTCAAACCAGGGAACTTAAGCCTAACAATGTGGCTCAGAAAACAAATTATTTGAGCAATGCATCAAAATACAGAGTGACAGAAGGAATTCTAATGTAAAGTTTCAGAGTAAGTTTAAATTACACTTAGAAGAGTCTGTTTGCTGTCTTATCAAGCAGCAAACAGCAGTAGAAAGTGACCAGAAGAGTTGTACTTACACATATACAGGTGTTGTACAGTATGCTTAAACAGTCCTTGATGAGGTCATCACTTACTGCAAAGGAGAGAGCAGTCAGTAACACCAATATCAGTAACAGCAGCCATTCCCTGCCAAGGAACACCAATGTCCCTGGAGGGACACGGGGAGCTATGGAAGGGGTGACAATTTCGGGCTGCCAGCTCAGAGCATACATGCAAATGCTGTATGGGATAGTAACCACAAGAAACACTCTGTACCCGACCTGTTCATGGGCTATATTAATTTTGTATGGGGAAAAAAATGACAGTGAGTGCACTTTTCTCCACTAGAAACTCATGCTGTTTTCTCAGCACCTGGACTTCATAGAAAAACTTTCAATCTGCTTCCCTGCAGCACTTTAATATTTAAATTATGTTTTCAGTACAGACCTCCAATTGCCCACAGCTCAAGTTCAAGTCACTCCACCTTTGAAGTTCCCTGGCTGGCGGGCACAGGGTGCACCATGACATTTCCTTCCCTCAGCAGGGCTCAGGGAACCAGCTGAATCCCAAACAGAGGAAATGAAAACACTGCAGCCAAGCTGCTCCAGCAGGAAAGTTGAGCTGAAGCCACTGCACCCCCTTGGCAAGCTCTCCTTACAGCAATGTGGAAATGAGTAGCCACACAACAAAAAGTGTGCTGCTTTCCTGAGCTACTCATCTCACAATCTCTGTAGCTCCCACTACATAAACAATGTCTTGTGCTAATTATTAATCATTTTTCACTGTTGCTGTAGCCACAGGAACAATAAGAGTTTCCACTGATTGCAGATTTAGTGCTTTGAGTCAAGTGTGTTGTGCTGAGTGCGTGAATCTCCAGAACCGTGCCCAGAAACAGGTGACTCTCCCAAATCCCAGCACAAATCAGTACCACAGAGAACAAAGAAAGCAATGATTCACTCCTAAATGCAACAGGAAATTGCTGGGATGGAAAGAGAATAACAGAAAAATAGAACAATTTCTGCCTGAAACAGACACAAAAGGCAAAACTGGGGGAAAGAAAAAGAGATAGATCACTTATTTACTTACTTTTCTGCTTCTTCTTCTGTGTAATAAGAGTTGGTCTCATGAGAATTTCTACTAAAAGCTGTAAACATAAAGCAAAGAATTAAGGGAATGATCACTGAGATACAAATACCCAATTAATCTGTCAGTGACAAACCCAAACCTGTCTCTGCTGAAGTCACTGAGGTGAATAATGAAGGCTCTACAATCAAACCACCACTGGCATCAAAATCACATTGACAAATTATAGGTACATTTACCCTGAAGAAAAAGTAAGAGCTGTACAAAATAATCTCCCACTGGCAAGTTTTAAAAACTCTGAGCTTGCAAAGAATGTGATTTCACATGCCTCCAGATAACATCAAGGATGGTGATCACACATCTCTTAAAATAAGGAATCTTTAGCAATAATCTGCAAAGAGATGCAAATTTTGCTGAGGCTTTCCCTAAATCTTGCTGAGCTTCAAAAACATTTCAGGTCCAGACAGGATTTAGCAGGTCCAGATTTTATCTCAGCACCAAAAAGCCACTGCTTGTATACAGAACCCTGTATGTATATTTACATTTATATTTCTATTTAAGGAATGCAACACTCAGCTTTCCAAGACCAGGACTGTGGTTCTGATTGATCTTTAGTTACTCTAGTCTATACCACTGGTTTAGCTTAAAACATCTGAAAAACCAGCACTTTAGCTAAAAATGAAAGTTTGCTACCAGAAGGAACTAATGACTTCTGCAAAAACTATTGCAAATGCCCCTGGTTTTAAAATTCAGTTTAAAATTGTTAAAATTCAAGCCAGAGTCAGTCAGTACCATGAAACTGAGCAAATGGGTATTTGTGCAATGTAGAATTAAAGCAAATAACCAAAATGATAAATTGCCAGAATGTCCACAGAAACCTTCCAGCTCTGTTTAAAAAACTTTGCCATAAATGACGCAATAAGCACAGACAACCTGGCTAAGACACAGCCCTGATGTGCTTAAACTGCCACAGATCCCCCAGTGTAAAGTGAAATTCTCAATGATCCAATGCCAATTGCATTACTTCATCAGACAACCAGGAATCATTTGAAACTGCCCTCATTCAGAATTAAAGGGCTCATCTTTTTTAAGGTAAAAACAGACTGACTAAAGAAATACCTTGAAAAATACACCCTTTTCCTATTTTGATTAACAGGAAGAGGCACAAATCCAATGCTTAACACCAAATTGGTAAAGTCATTCTGTAGCTTGAACTGAGAAGCTTCAAACACCTCACTGAAGAGATTTCTCAGTGGGATGATTATCATGCAGATCTTTTGGTATTGTTGTAAAAAGGCACTTACATCGACTCCTCCAAACAAGTCAAATGTGTATGTGTTTGGGAAACTGGACTCTTGAGCAGCTTTTCTGTCTTCTGTGACATAAGCCATGGCTTCCATCGAAAGGAGTGGAGAAATTTCCTGCATGTAGGAGAAAAATAAAGAGATGGTTCAAAAAGAAAACTGTTCATCAGTATAAACACAATTATCTTCCACTATCTATGTGATCCACTGACTGACCACTACCTGTGCCCCCAGCTCTTACTTACCAGCCAATTTCTGACAGATACCATCATGCAGACAGCTTAAAAAATTATGAGAGCATGATCACAGCAGACTTTAAAGAAAGCCACAACAAAATTATCTCAAGCTTTAGGAAGAAGAGTGCAACCAGTACCTTTAGGATGCTTTGGCACTGGGAGAAGTCGCTGTTTGGGTGGCTGTGCTCATACAGCTTCTGCAACAGCAAAGGGATCCCATTCCATTTCGCTTGTTTATCTCTTTCCTTCAACAAGGCCTCTGTGATCTGCAATGAAGGAAGAATGTAATTCCCCTGTGTCCCATTGCTTCATCACCAGGAAAATAACCTTATCAACTTCCTGGAAATAGAACTTACAAAATCCAGTACCTCCTTCCATGCAGCAATTTATCCAGGAGAGATAGCTGCAGAATTTTACAGATGCAAAGTATCTTAAGCAGCACAGGGCTTAAAGTAGATGCCCTTTAGAGTACATAATCTCATTCTGTAATTTTATATTGATTGTGGATTTTAAAATGGGAACACATTAGTCCCTAAACAATTCCATTAGCAGAACTCCAATTGACTGGACAGTGAAGGAGGAAATGGGTGTCCTGCCACTATCCTATATTACACTGGTCCAAGGTGTAAAATGCTGAGGATGGAAAGGCTCCATTACTTGATGCATTCAGCTAGAAAGGAGTAATTCCTCAGCCAAGTCCCTGAAGTCATTATTGGTCACAGCAATGACCCAAACCACGAAGATTTACAAGCAGGAACGTATCAAAGAGAGAAAATTCCCTCTGTAGTCTTGGGCTGGTTGTAAATGGAGATCACCAACTACATCAGCAGAACAACAATGCTAGCATTATCCTGAGAAACAGGCTGCAACCACAAAAAAGAACACTTGGCATTTGCTACTAAAGCTGTCCAAATTTTCTGCAATGTTCCTTCTTTTTCCATAAAGTAAAAAAAAATTCTCAATATTCATCACTGTGTTTTAACACCTAAAAAAAAGAAGTAGCAGCACAAGACTAAAATATTCTGCTTAAAATTCATAAAACATGTTTTGAAGCCTAAATACTTCCACGTTAACACCAGGAGAAGCTGTCAAAGAGGAGCTTAGGACCTTAGAATTAAAATTCACCATCCAGTCAATGCCAACCAAACTTTAACTCCTTTCCTCTCTGACTGTTCAGAGGTACCAACACCAATCCTTGAACACAGGATAAGGTTAAGCAGACAACAACTCCAGCAGGATTTCTGGCTAGGTTTACAAATGTTTTATATACCCCCCCAAATAAAAACAACAAAATACAGAAAACCCCAACCCTCTGGTCAGCACCTCAAGGCAAATCTTAAAAAACAAAATGCCCCGAGCTGTAAGGGACCCCCTGGATCATCAAAGCCCAACTCCTGGCCCTGCACAGATCCCCCCCAACAACCCCACCCTGGGCATCCCTGGCAGCTCCTGGAGCTCTGGCAGCCTCGGGGCCGTGCCCATTCCCTGGGGAGCCTGGGCAGTGCCCAGCACCCTTTTCCCCATATCCAGCCTGACCCTCCCCTGACACATTTGTGGGTTTGCTCTCACTTCCAGGCCTAAACCCCTAAGCTGCTCTCATTCTGCACCTTTCTGTGGTTAAGTGACATTTCCCTCCCACCTGCTTAAACCTCGCTTCTTATCCTTTCAGCCAAGACATCGTTCTCAGACACAGCTCAGTGCACAATTCCAAAGGGCCATTCAATTCCTGATTAGACAATTATATGCAAATATACTCCAGCTTCTGACTGAGAATTTAACTCTTTTCTCTGCTTGTTATATGGGAAGACCAGAGAACTGATGCAAGCTGAGAACTCAGCCTGGCAATGTAGCTAAAGTGGGTCCTCACACTCTTTGGAAGATTCCCAGGTACTTAGGATTCTTTTCCTGATGAAATAGCTAAATTTTTAGGTAAATAAGAACTTCAAGGGTCTTGAAGTACTAGGTATTCTTGCTATAAGCAGTGATTGAAGCAGCATGAGCACACCTGGGACATAAAATTTTCTTCCATTTTTAACTTTTCCCTGCTTTCTGATTCACAGGGATCAACCAGCACTGCTGGAGAATAATGCAGTTTCCGTCCGAGAAGGAGAAATAGCAAAGGACTAAACCAGAAAGCCAAAATGACTTATCATTTGGGCTCTGGGTCAGTTCCTTGGAAGTCACAGATTCAATTCCTCCTTGAGATATCAAGCATAGAGTGAGCAAAAGGAGCTCTACCACTGCCCCATCCCAAGTGTGGGAGGAGTACAAACCCCATGGGGTGGGAGGAATTGGATTAATTGCTGGGCAAAGTGCAAAGAACACACAGCAAAATGCAAGGGAAAGAGTCCAACTCTCCAGCTCCAGCTGATGTGGAAGATACCACAGGCAGCAATGACGTGCACAGGCTGCAATCTCAGGTTCCAGTAGCACAGAGCAGAATTCAGCATTTAAATGCTCTCAGGAAAGGCCAAACCCCTTTAATTAACATTAAAACCTCGTGCTGGGTTTAACACCACATTGTTAATCACGTGTATGCTCCTTGGTTTGGGGCAGGATCCATCTGAGCCATCTCCACTCCCATTTCTGTACTAGCATGGCTTCCTCTCCCTGCCCCAGGCTCCGAGAAGAATCTTTCAGGACTGAAATTTTGAAAGAGTGAAGCAAATGTTTCCTTGCTCTCATCATCTTTTAACTGCTTTCAAAAGAAAAAAAATAAAAAAAGAGGGGTTTTTTCTCTTAATTTAACACATCTTTGGTTTCACTGCAAGCTCTGGCTTGTGGTCCCTGCTCTGTATTTGAGGCTACTCTGGCTCCAGATATTTCCATTGTGGCCAGGTGGTATTTGCCAATGCAAAGATTTTGGATTCCGGGAAGGGATTAAAATTCAATCAGACTTTGTGGAGCTGTCTTTCTTCACAGCCATTTTGGTTAAAAACTGCATCTCCTGTTTTCTGTAACAGCAGCTAGTCAATGCTCTTCATTTATAAGCAAAATTGGTTTCCTTTTTTGAGGAAATTTTACTGGAGTCATCAAAATCAGCATTGGGTCTTTTGGGGCTCCCTTCCTCTGTGGAATTTTTTGGTCTCATTCAAGCATGAAAAGTGCAATCCAATACTGATTTTCTTCATTCACTGAAAAGCTGGATAAAATACCTGAAATCTCGCAACAGAGATAAAAATGTGTCACCAGCCCACCCATGACTGCAAGGTAGAACAGACTGAGTGGTTGTCTCTTTAAACACTTCCAAGGAACTGGAGCTCAGGATTTCCCAGGAGATTTCTCCAAAGACTGATAAGTACTACCATAGGAACACTTTCCAACTATACAGTTCAAGTAACTTTTGTGCAGCGTTTTCCTTGACAGTATACAAAGGGCTGAATAAAGACATTGCACACAACTCCAAACATTTCTATTAAATTTCTTTCTAATCCTCCTGTCTTTTAAACACTTTAGAAAATTATAGAGTAAGAAGCACAGAAGCTCCTCAGTTGGAAGGGATACACAAGGACTGTCAAGTCCAGCTTCAGGCCCTGCACAGACACCCCAACAATCCCACCCAGAGCATCCCTGGCAGTGCTGTCCAAACACTCCTGGAGCTCTGGCAGCCTCGGGGCTGTGCCCATTCCCTGGGGAGCCTGGGCAGTGCCCAGCACCCTCTGGGGAAGAACCTTTCCTGATATCCAACCTAAACCTCCCCTGACAGCATCAATTTTCACTATGGTTAATAATTATGAATAATACCTGCATGTTCTTGAAATTATATGTTAATATTTACCAAAATCCATCCCTTGATCAGTCTAGTTTCACTTATTCCCCTCCACTCTGCTCATCCTCCAGGCACACCCTCTCCAGCAGCACAGGAGCAGCTCTTCCCCCCTGCTCTGGGTCCATGCCCCGGCACATGCTCAGAATTGTGCTACCAGCATTGCCAAAACATTTCTTATTGCTCTGAGATCTCTTGGAGCTGAAGTTGCCCCCAAATCCTTTCCCCTCACAGTGAGGATTTTCCTTCCCATCTGTGCTCCTGCACTGTGACAGTTTTCCTTGCCCTACAAAGCAAACCTCTGATTTTCCTAGCCTTGCCTCCACCCCTGTGCTGAGCTGTGGTCAGTGACACATCTCTGTGTCTTCCCGAAACTGCAGACGAACCGAAGGCCCAGCAATGGTGACAAGCAGCAGAAATACCAGGAGCTAATCCTCCCCTTTGCTCTCCAGGGCAGGGCAAATAGTTTCCTGATACAATTGTGTCTCTATTTCACATTTTACCCTTCAAACATTTCACTGTCTTGCTGAGTGCTCGCTACAGGAGGCCGTTTGCTGTCATCTCTCAGAAAGCAAAACCAGTGACTCAGGTGTCCAGGCATCCTTCACAGCACTGAAGGGTTCCTGCTGTGACAGACTTCACAGCTATGACACATCACTTAGAAGGTTTTTTAATTCCATTTCTCATTGCAACCATACATTAAGACTACAAGTGCTTTTAAAAAACCAGAATTGCCATTCTTGGTATTTTCCATAACCACTTCTCAAGTATATATTCAAATGTCCCAAAAGTTTAAAAGGAAACAGGCACAAGATTATGGATCTTGACAAACAGATGCAAGCACACGGTCTCTATGTATTTTTAATAACATTGAAGTATGTCCATATCCTTTCCTTCAAGCCTTTTGGGCTGTACCTTTAAAAAACCCAGGAAACTAATATTTGTGCAATTAAATATTTAATTTTCCTCTGAACAGTAATAATTTAGGAAGTTTGACAGACTACCAGAAAAACGACTATTCAGGATTTTGGGGAGTGCCCCACCACCCCAGCTCTGTATTGCATTTTCCTTTCCAGTCCCTAACAACCATCCATCAGCCTGGCTAAGCTGTCTCCTTCCTCACACAACTTTTCCCACAAAAGCCTGTAATCAAGGCAAATGCCTCTGCAAGTTTTGGTTTTAATTCAACAGCTTCTGCAGAACGTAACTGCTGGCCCATGGAGCAATTCTGCAAAGCATTCCAAGGGAGAAGCTGAGAGCTGCAGCCCTGCAGCTCCGGGGCAGAGCACACTGTGGTCAGTCACCAGCTGAGCTGTGATTAAAAACAGGGCAGAGTCCCGCAAATGTTACTCCTAAAAGGAAACTCTGCTGGGAGAAGTCCTTGTAAGAGCACCTATGTCCAGCCTCTTGATTCAAGTGCAGATTAAGATTCCCTTAACTAGAGTCCCTGTTTCTCCATCCTCCCCAGCTCTGGATGGGGCCCCCCATCCCTCCCTCCTGCCAATCCAAAAGCCAGGCATGAACCCAGGGACACACTGTCCTAGGATAAAACAGGCCATAGCTTCCAGCCAGGCCTAACCATTGCCACAACTCCCAGACTACAGCTCTGCTCACCAGAATTGGAAGAAGAGCTTCCAAACCAAGACAAGGAAGACATCTCCTGAATCTCCAATCCCCAGAGCAGGACAATTCCAACACAGACCTGACACCAGCAGCTCTCCAAACCCACTACAGGATCTACCAGACCAGAACAGAGCTACTAATGTTTGCTTTGCTAATCTTACTCTCAGAGAAAAATAAATCAACTAACATGTATAACTACATTAAAATTATATTAATTACCTAAATTTCTTCTTTAATTTGTTTTGAAAGAAAACAAAAGCTGTAGGGCTATCTAAGAAAAAACAGAGGGATAAGGAGTATCACATCCACATTTTTCTTCTCACTTATCTTCAGCCATACAAAAAAATCAGACACCAATAAAAGTCCAACACAGGCACTTTTTGAGCATTTCTAGTGCATGACAGAGCTCTCGTCCTGTTACGTAATAAAAGCACATCCAGGCTTTCCAACACTCACTCACTGTCCTCCCCTGATCCGGCCTAAGCCTGCTAACACCCACACAATTAGAGCTACTCAAGTGGATTATATTCATGTGAATGTTGTTTTGTTGGTGTTGTTGTAAGGAGGAAACAAAAAACTGACTCAAAACCAGAATCTTTTCTCTGGGTTAGGAAGCTACTCCTGCTGATAACCTGCAATGGCAGGAGGTGGAAATCTGGATGTCTGATGAAGAAAATGTTTTCCTTCTGCAGAGCTTTTTTCAGAGTGGATAGGGACTATGCTGGTACAGGAAGTGTCTACTCCTAAGGATAGCAAAGCATGAAACACAGCTGGAAAAATGGACTCCTTTTTTCCATTCTGATTGTTTCAGCTAAGCCTTGGCAATCCTGTGAGGGTGAGAGCAGTGCTGACGCTCAGCTCTTGGGACTGCACCAGGAGCACGTTAGTTTGCCAACAAATCCCTGGTCAGTCCATTATTGCACTGCTCAGTCTACAGGGATTCCCAGAGCTGCACCTAAATATTTTCTGGTTTCATGCCATACCCATGCTGTTCACAGCTGTCTTGCAGCAGATGAAGTGTGTACCCTCTTTACTAAGGGGATTTGAGCCTGATCAGCTGAGCCAGTGTTCTTGGCTTTCAAGGAACAGCAGCACAAACCTTGTCCCAGAGCCTGTGATCCATGGCACAGCTGTGTCCTGAGAGGGACAACACACCAGGCCCCTCACAACTGATAGTCTTCCTTATTAGAAATGTGTCACTACTGGAAAGTTGTTCTGCTGCTGATTCACCAGCACCTGCAAAGCCCCTTGCACTGGCTCTGTGCTCAGGGCAGGGCAAATCCTGATCCAAGGTTATGCAATCTGATACCAACACTGAGGCTTGTGCAGGGCAGCAGCTGATGCCAGCAATATGGATAAAAGGGATCCAGGAACAAATAACAGCAGTATCTACTGAAATCTGCTTTAGCTAATCAACTTCTTATCACAGAGTCATGTTGATTGAAAAAGACCTCCAAGACCAGAGTCCAACCAGCGACCAACCCCCACCTTGTCACCCAGCTCAGAGCACTGAGTGCCACGTCCAGTTGTTTCCTGGACATCTCCAGGAATGGGGACTCCACTATCTCCCTGGGCAGTCCTTTCCAATGTCTGACAACCCTTTCCAGGAAAAAATTCCTCCTAATGTCCAGCCTGAACCTCCCCTGGTACAGCTTGAGGCCATTTCCTCTCATCCCATCCCCTGTTCCCTGGGAGCAGAGCCCAACCATCACCTGTCTGCACGGTCCTGTCAGGGAGCTGCAGACAGCCAGAAGTTCCCTCTGGAGCCTCCTTTTCCCAAGGCTGAGCCCCCAGTTCCCTCAGTCAGACCTCATATGACTGAATCTCCAGCTCTGTTGCCCTTCTCTGAATAATTTATTATTAATAATAAAGTAAGACACCAATTGGCAAGGAAGTCAAGGGCTCTGGGTAGGTGAACACAGTAGGAACATGCAGGGATCCAGATTTCAGAGCCTCAGCTGACCTCAAAACTGCCAGATATTCAGGGGGCTGTTGCTGTCAAAAATGCTTTTATGCCCCTGTAAGATCAGAGTGAAGAACTTTTAGATGCAGGCCTGCCAACAGTGATCCTTCCCAGCTCACAGCTAAGCCCCTGCTTTCCTCATACAAAAATGGATCTTGAGATCACCTAAGAATAGTACACAAAGCTTTGTTCAAGGCTAAATGCCACTGCTGCCCACGGCAGGCACCCCAGCACAGAACTGTGTTCCCCAATGACCCTGAATTCACATCTTGAGAAGGGTTTCCCCTCCCTACAGGACACCAGCAGTGCAGTCCAGGCAGCACATGACCCAAAACTTCCTTCCAAAACACAGACAGAAAGAGCTTCAAGGACACTCTCAGGACTTGCTCTACACCCCAACACAGCAACCTGACCCGCTCTGATTTGCAGGAGCAAATCAGTTGAGAAATGTAAGCAAGGGCTCCCATGCTGCCACTGAGGACTCAACTGCATGAAAACTGCGAATGTTTTGATAAAAGACAGAGCTTTAAAAAAAAAAAAAAAGAAAAGAAAAGAAAGCTGGCAAATCTGCCTTGTGCTTCTTTAAAAGTTACATCAAAGTGTTTTATATTTAGATCGTCTACAAACAAAAAATTGCTTCAAGGTAAAATTACAGAGGCATGGAATTTATAAAGTTCTAAATCATTCAGAGAGTTGTTTTTCCCCCTGCCTTAGTCCAAGTGAATCACAGAATGGTTTGGATTGGGAGGGAACTTAAAGCTCATCCAGTGCCACCCCCTGCCATGGGCAGGGACACCTTCCACTGTCCCAGGCTGCTCCAAGCCCTGTCCAGCCTGGCCTTGGGCACTGCCAGGGATCCAGGGGCAGCCACAGCTGCTCTGGGCACCCTGTGCCAGGGCCTCCCCACCCTCACAAGGAAGAATTTCTTCCCAATATCCCATCTAACCCTGCCCTCTGGCAATGGGAAGCCATTTACTCTTGTCCTGTCACTCCTGCTACAGAACAAGGCACAGGCATTCATGATGAACACGATGCCTTAGGATTTTAGCTTTTATATTTTTCACATATTTGCAATCCTACAATTATTTAGTGTGTAATTCTAAACTCCATATAGAGTGTTAGCTCTGCTTTCCCATTTTGGTCAGACACAACAATTCCTCCCCACGCCGGGTAATCAAGGACACCTGATTGTCTCAGGCCCGGAGAAATGTAAACAAAAGTGAGTTGGGGGGAGCAAACTTGGGATAAATTACTTCATTACCTGAAGCTGTAACTGGAAGATTAACCCCCAATATGTAAATAGACCAAACTTGTAAGTGTGAAAACCTGCGACCATTAATCCATTTTGGGTGTAGCACCTGGTGGATCTTTGTCTGCCCGAAATGTGCCCGAAGGCATTTCAATAAATATACCCACTTTTTATTCCCTAATTTTGTCTGGCCTCTGTTTTTAGGTAGTCCTGAAAAGGCATCAAACAGATCTAAAAAATTGAGCAGAATCCTTGTTTATCAAGGAACACGTTGTTGTCTGCACTAGTAAATTAGAGAAATGCCATTTTTTATTCCATCTGACTGCTCTTAAAATACTTCAGCTCAATAAATCAGCACTGAATGCAAGTTATCTCATGTTTCATTTTCCAAGTCTTTGCACCATTTTGCATTTAATCTGCAAGAGAAATGCCAAATAATTCTCCTTAAAAAGAAATTAATAGTCCATTACCCTTGAGCAGCTTCTCAAAAAAGCCAACATAAGCACACGACAGGCACAGGCCCGGGGTAAGGAGCTGATTTCATTCCTTGGTATTTCCCAGCATCATCAACTGGGAAAGACGACAAATAAGAAACAGACCTGGAGCAGTTAGTCATAAAACCACCTGCTTTACAGAGCTAAAATGTCTCCTGAGCCCTAATACCACGAGGCTGCCTTTGTGCAGGAAATACGTTTAAATTTCGATGCTGCATTGTTACAGTCCCGGGCAGAGCTTCCTTTCTTTGCAGGGAAGGCCACACCGACCGAAGAGGCGGAGAACGGCTCGGCGAACGCCTGTGCTGCGCCGCGGTGCTCCCAGAGCCCGGCTGAGGCCGGCGAGGCGGCACCCGGAGCGCCAAGGCACCGGGACACCCCTGAGCCGCCCCGCGCCATGCCGCCCCTCCAGCACCGCGGCAAAGCCCGAGCACGTCCGGGGAGCTCCGGAGCGCCGAGCCCGGGCGGGGAGCGGCCGCTCTCCCCGAGCAGGCCCCGCTAGGCCAGCCGGGCTCTCCCCGGCCGCGCAGCTCCGCCAGAGGCCCGCACAGGAGGCGCTGCACTCCCGGCCCCAAACCCCACGGGCGCCCCAGGCCCCGCNGCCCGGTGCCGCCCCCCGCCACGGCCGCCATGGCCTCCGCGCTGGGGACACAAACAGCGAGCGCTGCCCGGGCCCGCTCCGCCCTGTGCGCAGCCGCAGCAGCGCCGCCAACATGGCGGCCGGAAGGGACGGGCCTGTGGGAGGGAGGCGGTGAGGGATGGACACGGCGGGACCTGAGGGTGCTGCTGCCGCGGCTCTGCCTCCCGCCGGCCCCGCCGCAATTCCATCCGCCTGCCTTTATGTCCACTGCGATACCTTTATTTCCATCGGGGTGCCTTTATATCCACTGGGATACCCCTATTTCCCTCAGCGAGGCCCTGTCACACGGCTTTCCGTTTAAAGAAAGGCTTACTGAAAACTATCACAATTCGTTTTTTTTAAAATAAAGGCTTCGTAAGATGGAATGACGCTGGAACAAGGAACAGTTGAAGCTGTTGGGTGTTGTTCTGAGTCACCCAGCTCACAGCACTAATCTGAGATTAGCTCAGTTGCTCATAATGCCAAAGTTTCAGTTCCTGTCTGAGCCCTTGACTTGCAGTTGGACTCGATCAGCCATGTGGGTGCTTTCCAAGTCAGAAGAATCTGTGAATCTCTAATCAAGGACCATCTAACTACTCCCAGTAGCCGTGGACAGATGAGTTCTCTCAGCTCCAACCATGCTGAGGAACAGCCTCATCTCCCACGGCTGCAGCCCCTTGGTGCTGCTGCTGGAAGTTCTTGGATGAGAGTACCAAAATGCCCTGGTCTGGGGGATCTGATGGGGTGGAGATCTGCCCCCTGCCCTGTTGTCCTTTATTTTCCTCTGCCTCACAGGTGGGACAACGCTGAGATTCAGGACCTCACCCAGCACTGAGCAAAGCTGTTGGAGAAGGCCTGGGGTTTGTTTTCTGCAGATTAAACAATGAAGAGTGTGTGAGATGTGAACAGTGGGAAAATAAAAAGATAACTTATGGTGACAACAAGGAGCCACTAATAAGAGCTCCATCATTGTCCAACAATGGCTGGTTTTGGGTGCTCCTCTCTCAGAAGGGCTGCAAGAGGTGAGTCAATGCAGAATTCCTGGTCAGCAGCTGTCCCAGCTGCCATGGGAAAGAAAGAACTAGAACCTCTGTAGCTTATCAGTCCTTTCCACTATGCCTGTCCAGTGCTGTGTCTCTTAACACAGTTCATTCACAACTGCAACAGGATTTCTACCCTGAAGGACCAAATGCAAATTTTATTTAACTTTACAGCACTAGTACAGGTCAAAACAACAAAAAAAATTTACTTTCTCCAGGCAACCACACAGCAGCACAGACTGGGCACTGGTCCAGCTGTATTTAAGTATTTCCCTGTCCACAGGGATTTATTTATCCTGTACCTCTAGCCCACTCAAATGACTGCAGCTTGCATGGAGCTTGCTCCAGACTCCACTGTCCAGCAGGCTTGAAGAAAGTCCATCACTTTTCTGCACGCCTCTTTTTGTTTTTCCTTTAGAAAGGAAACCTCTTGGTCACACTAGTGATTCCTCCTTTTCTGGTCACTGCACACACCTGTTGCAAAGACACTCGTAAATGTTTTTTAAGGTTTGGATGTGCTGAGTTCAGCTGAACACCAAGAGGCTAATGAACATCTGTTCAGCTGCCTCCTGCACCACGGCAGAACTCCAATTTCAGCCTGGGCTGAGTCCCCTTCCACCCAAGCCTCGTGTTTGGTTCGTGTCCAGCGCAGCTGGGGCACCCCAGGGTGGCTGCACTCACTGAGGTGCAGTGAGAGAAGTGGGGCCCAAAGGGAAGTTTAAAAGAGGAAGGAAATGGGGAAATACAAGACAAGCACGGCAGAATCTTTAAAAAGAAAGCAAGTTACACTGCAGAATCAATCAAACATTTCCTAGTCCACCCTCCAGCTCAGTTTTTTGTCCAGACACTACCTGGACATTTACTAAAGTGGTTTTCAGGCAGGAGGTACTGATGACACTGATCTGAAACAGGGGGAAGTGAGCATTTAGTTCTGTGTTCCAAGTGCTCTGCTCCCCCCATGCCATCCCTTCCTACCCAACAGATCTGCCAGAGCTGCAAATTTAACCCTTCACCTCAAAATAAACAGGTTTTCTCCACTGGCCAGCCATTTTTCATCATGAACTACATGTTTATAAAGTGGCCAAAGATAAAAGATGGAGCACACAGAAAGCTGTAGTGAAGTTGCAGTAATTCCTGCTTTCCCCTTATGACAAGAAACTCAGGCTCATTTTTATAGAATAAATTAAGTTGGGATCTTTCTGTAAGCCTGTAAAACTCACAAAATACAGTAAAAAAGGTACATTTAACATGTAGACCTTTCTTTCTCTTTCTGGACACCTGTTTGATATTCAGGCAACCAACTGCTTTGAGATCAGCAGCTCAACAGCATTAACAGCTGGTATGTGAGTCCTGGCTTATAAAGGAGCAGTAGCAGAATTTAATGGGAAGTTGTTTCACTTCATAATAGAATTCACATTGTGAGGTACTGCACTTTCCATTATGAAACTATAAAAATATATTCCCAGAATCTGAAACGAGTTCAATAATTTAAACGGATGATGCAAAGAGCATCAGGTGTTATCTAGGAAGACCTGTCCCAGTACTGCAAGCTTGGAGTTAAAAGATTGACTGGGGCAGCTCAGGAGGGAGTGTGAGCTTTTCTTAGAGTTACTCTTCTCTCCAGCTTTCTGTGAAGAGGCATCTTCAGGGTCTTTTGCATTTTCTCCTTCACTATGGTCAGGAGCTCTATTGAAAGTGAATTTCTTGGTTTTCTTCCGTGAGTAGAATTCCCTCATCAAGTCTTCCACCTCCCACTGCTCCTCCTTGCGCTTCCTGCAGCAGTGCAGGGCAGCAGGGTCGATGGGATGAGCCTCAGTGTTGAAGATGTAGCCTCCAGCATTCAGGACACATTCCCCATAGGGCGTGACCACCACATCAAAGTCTGAGCCATCATTGTGGATGAAGTTGTCTGGGTCAAACAGCAGGTACAAGTATTTGATTGTTTCAGCCAAGAAGAAGGACTCCATGCGATTATCCAGCCTGTGGTCCCTCAAGTCTTTGATCTACAAGAGAAGAAATGCAGTGGGTTACAGTTACAGCAAATTCAGGGAGAAAAATAAAACCAACTTGGAATTAATTTCAGTTAAACAGCACACTCTATGACACCAACTCACCCTGTATCTTATCACGGAATGGGTTGGATTAAAAGAGACCTTCAAACCCATCTCATTCCACCCCCTGCCAGGCCCAGGGACACCTTCCACTGTCCCAGGTTGCTCCAAGCTCCATCCAACCTGGCCTTGGACACTTCCACGGATGGGGCAAGGCAGCCACAGCTTCTTTGGGCACCCTATGCCAGGGTCTCAGCACCCTCACAGGGAAGAATTTCTTCCCAACATTTAAGCTTGCCCTCAGTTCAGTCTGGGCAAGGAGAAGGGCTTCTCATCACTTCCCCACTAAAGAAAAACAGTCTTAAGGCCTTTACCTACTTACTTCCAATATTTTTAAAGAGTTTTTTGTAAAATAGAGCTTGATAATATGTTTGAAATCTTCTATTAAGTAACTTTATAGAAATCACTCACTGTACTTCTCATGTGTTTTACCAGTTTTCAAGGCATAGTGGGAAAGCAGAATCACACCCCTGGCATGAGGAGCCTGCACGAGCTCCTTCCTGCTCAGCTGTAACACCTGCTAGAAATGCAGGAGCAGCTTCAGGTGCTTTCCCCATGTTTTGGGCTCTGGTACAACAGCCCATGACAGAATTTGGCCCACTGTGAGAGAAGCTATGACCAGCAGTTACTAGAGCAGCTTCACAGGGAAGTACAAGGGGCTTGTTGGAAAAAAATCATGTTTGCCCAAAGTGATGGCTTGACTCAATGGCAAAACACCACTCATGAGAACACCTTCTGAAAGCTGATGTTTAGCAGCCCTTCAGTTGACAAGGCAGATGATTTAGCACTCACAGTTGCAAAGCCACAGTCCACCTTGCTGATTTTCTCTATGGACTCCACAGCATCTCTCCCCAGCTCCAGGAGTGTGGGGTCTCTCGTGGCACGGTACAGATACATCGCACTCTCAATCAGCTCTGCAACACACCCAAACATTTGCCAGCACAGAGATGATCAAACCATCCAGGCAGGGAAGATGAGCTATTCCTTGAACTCATTTAAAAATACTTCAGCCTGATCAGGTGTGATCAGGCTCGCCTTGTGTTTCCTCTGGCTCCAAGCACAGATTTGCTTTTCCTAAGGATGTGCTACAAAGAAATTCCCTCTAAGCAGCCTGCAGCAGCTCAGGTAAGAGTGACTAATGCACCCTCCCACATTCAGCCAGTGGGAGAGGAGCAAGAGACAAAAAGATTAATACTCAGTTGTCAAAATTAAAAAAAATGCTTCTGGAAAGGATTACAAACAAGAAATTCAACCCTCAAAATGCAGTTTTTAAACAACACAGTGGAAATATAGAGAAAACATGAGCACCATGCTGAGTTCATTTACTAAAGAAACAGGCCTTTATACTCTAAAACCTTTGATAGTTAATGCTGATGAGTATTTTTGGTAGATTTGTCCAGTGTGGATATCACCTGAACACTCAGACCAGAAGGAAATAATTTATTCCCATTTACATTTATGGAACCAATAATCAGGTTAATTTTTTTTTTTGGTCAGAGTTGTAAAAAAATCAGAAAAAAAGAGAGATCATTTCATTACAGTATCACAGACAACACAGAATCCCTCCAAGATGTTGAGCTTTACTAGTGCAACTAGAATTTCTAGAACTCAGAACTGGAGCAGTCTACTCACAATCACTTTCACTTCCTAAATTTAAAGAACACAAGCAGTCCCTTAAACATTTCACATGACTGAAGCACCCCATGCCAGACAATCTAACATTTAAACATGTCAAATCCCACACTGTGAACAAAATTCATTGCCAGGCCACCTTTCTATAGTAACACTATGGTTTGCTTCCTGTTTCCTTCCTGTCTTTGTGAGTGGGGGAAAACAAAATGTGCAGCTTTGACTCTGAAAATCCCAGCTCAAATCCATGCAGGAACTGAGTCAGAGCAAAACTGGGGAGGAAACTGTGGTGTTGCTAACACTTGATCTCCCAAGCAGAGCTAAAGCAGGAGTCCATGTCTGTTTTAATTGCAGTTCTGTTTACCTGGCCTGAGTGGATATCCTTCCCTCTTGTCCACTGTGTATCCCTGGGGAATGTTGTAGAATTCAGGCAGGCCCCCAAACTGCTTCCAGACCGTGTAGTAGTTGAGGAAGGTGCGCATGGCGTTATCTACATCCCCAATGAGGCTCTGAGAGACAGGAAACAATTAGCAAAGAAACATAGGAGGGAAGAAAAACCAGCACAGGAATTGATGCAATAACACTGCTACAGGCAAAGAAATACACAGTGACAGAAATGAGTATTTCAGCAGGTCTGAGTGGTGTCACTGATACTGGGGCACGATGCCTTAAGCACAGGTAAGACTGAAAATGCTGCTTTTCTATATTAATATTATGAAATAATATGAAATTTCTGAATATTTTTGAAGAAGGCTGTGTTTCTTCAGGCAAGTGTTTAGTCAATCACAGCATCCAGTCTCTTAGGGAAGATAACAAAATCTCAGTCCAAACATGGATGATGGGAAAAAATTCACACAAATAAAACATTTGTGAGGTGACAGAAAAATAGGAGTGAGTTTCTTTTTCCTCGCATTCCCATCTGGATTATGGGAATATTGTCAGTGGAGTTTGCTACAACAAAACTGCCTTCCCATTGTGCTGAATGAGAGACTTTTTTTACAGACTGTAGATAAAATCAACATTTTCTTCAACATCATCTTCTATAGGCTCAGGCTACTGCAGATTTCACCAGAGATCAAACCAAACTTTTAAACTTGCACAGATGAGGGTTATATTTGTAACTTTTTTCTTGAAGACCAACCCCTGACAGATGAGCAGAATCACCAGATGCTGCTGGTATGACAGCTCTTACCTGCAGGCCTGGCCAATAGGCCTCCAGGGACTGGAACACAGGCATGGACACTGTTCCTTTGTACATCTGAACCCACAGGTACCAGTCATCAAACTTGGTGTAATTTTTGATAGCTTTGTTATATTCTGTAAAGAAACAGATGGGTAGGTAAGCCATCTGTAACAAAAAAAGAAAAAAAAACTTATTTTTAAGAGTTAGAGAAGTTCCTTTTTCACTTGAGCTACATTAAATGTCTTCTCAGGCTGCTCACTTTGGTAACTCTGTTATCACAGACTCTTCAAAAGTATTACAGCAAAGCCTTCAGGAACAGTCCTGAATGTGCCCCATTAGATCCTTCATCTCCTCCTGCCACAGGTGCCGGGCCCCTTCCCACAGAAAACAAAGCACTCACCTAAAAACATGGACATCAGCTCCTTGTCCTGCAGGAGGATGGCTCCTTTAACCAGGTACTCAAAGTAGGAGTCCACCCCTGCCCCAATGCCAGCATCCTGGGCCACCCACTTGGCAGTGATCACATCAATGTGGTTTCCTACCTGGAAGGAGTGAAGGAGGAGAGGGAGTTAAAGTGGCACAAGAAATCCTGGTCCTTTATTCAGACCATCATTTTCACAGATATACAGTGTCCATTCCAACCAGCATTTCCTCCATTACAGGACACATTTATCAGCATCAGAGAAACACAAACTGTAGAAAATACAATTTTCATGTTGATAATGTATTTTATAGATCTAATAAACATTTTATGCTTCCAATATCAACGCTTCACTGGCCAAAACAACACACTATAATGCTACTGTAAAAATGCACAATTTCAACGAGAAGGGTCTGGTCCTAATTCTGATCTTACAAAAGAGCACAGAAGGATGGAGAGGTGCAGACACAGAGACAGAAGCCAAGAATGTCAAAGGCACAAGAGCTGCCATGTCAATATTTAAATAGATGCTGGCACTCTTCAGCCTGTGAACAAACCCAGCTGATGGAGAATTAAATACACAATCATGCCTTTCTTAGCAAACATGAAAAAAAGCCAGCAATGATTGAGGATTTGGGGTATAAATCAAAAATAAACAAATCCCAAAGCAAACAAAGGGAAACATTTCTTCATACAGTGAATAATTTGATGCAATAAACACAGGGTATAAATAAATTTGTTTCACTTCACATATGAAACACCAAGAGTTCACAGAGGTTAAAAAAGCAGCAATAGAAAAGAGCAGGAGACAGGGAACACAGAGATAATACTCCAAGCTCTGGATATTCCTGAACCCCAGAGCTGCACAGGCTGGTAATATCTCAGTGCACTTGCCATGCTCTTGTTCTCTTCCCTAGGCCTTTGTCCCACCAGGCACCAGACAGACCTTTCATTTAATCTGCCACAGCTGCTGTCACAAGAGCTGCAGCACCCAGCAGGAGGCATTTGTCTCCCAGCCACATCTGGTGTGGGCCAGAACAATGGGATAATGTTGGGCTGCTGCAGGAAAGCAGGGATGTGGATACTGCAGGTGTTCAGGAACAATGTCACACACGAGCCTTCAGCCCAGTTATGAGCACTGTGCTTATTTGTCTAATTCTGTCTCCTCTCTGTTGATGCTTTTTTATGCCCAGAATTGCATCCACAAAACTATACAAAAAGCAGCCCAGTTTCAGGTCCATTCCTCACTCACCAGCCCAATGTCTGAGCGATTTTTCCACAGTGTCTTCAAAGCCTTCCTGGCCACATCCTCAAACACTGGGTCACCAGTGAGGTGGCTCAAGGTGGCAAACTCCACTATGAACGTGCCAATCCCAGCAGTACAGGTGACTGGGGTCTCCCCAGGGTTTACTCCATGCAGCAGGTTCACCGTGCCATAGGGCATCCCAGTTGGGGTCTGGAAAGCTGAAACACAGGATTTTGGGGTCACAGAAGTGCCCAGTGTTGTGCTGAACAGACTCCCAAGCAAATATGTGCCTCATATCCCACTGCACATGGGCAGGAAGTGGGTCTGGTGTAACTACAGAGAGCAAAATGAGAAATAGAGTGTGATCCTGGGAGGAGCAGAGAGGGAATCCAAAGGTACACATAGTCCTGAGAAGGTCCTGGGGATCTCTTCCACCTTGCCAGAGCAGCAGACTGCATCCCCACATTTTTTTACAGCACAAGCAAGGTGGTCACTAAACACACTGGCCAGCAAAGTGCAAGCAGTGAGGCCGTGATCGCTCCATGGATGCACACAAGGGAACAGTGCCAGGCCACCAAGGGCACACAGCCCACAAACAGCATGTAAGGCAGCATCTTCTTGTCTTTACAAGCTGCTGTCTCACAGCCTTTATTCATTATTTATATTAAACATATCTCCCCTCAACAAGCACACTGCTGTGTTAAGCACACGCAGCACTTGGCACGCACACATACAACCACATCTTCCCTACAAACCAAGCTTGCTTGGAGCTCAGGGAGCACAGGACTGGTTTATGAGCTGGCTCATCCAGCAGTGCATCTCCCACCTCAGGCAGCAGCCAGCTCAGGACCCCCAGCACAGTGACACACAGCAGACAGGGCTCACCTGGCAGCAGTTTGCGAGCTGCTTCCTCAGCCATCCTCAGCAGAGGCCCCGAGCACGGCCAGCCTGCTTCCACTTCTACCCCAGCCTTCCTGGAGAGCAGGTGGGCAGAGAGGAGCCCTCCCACCACTGCAAGGACACAGAACTCATTACACCATGTGGGGAGGAATGAGGCTAATTCAAATCCACATAAGAAGAGAGATTTGGTTCCTCCTGCTTGTTTGCAGGGCAGCAGAAATGTTTGGAGTGACAGGGCAAGAGGTGATGGCTTCAAACTGCCAGAGGGCAGGATTAGATGAGATACTGAGAAGAAATTCTTCCCTGTGAGGGTGGGGAGGCCCTGGCACAGGGTGCCCAGAGCAGCTGTGGCCGCCCCTGGATCCCTGGCAGTGCCCAAGGCCAGGCTGGACGGGGCTTGGAGCAGCCTGGGACAGTGGAAGGTGTCCCTGCCCATGGCAGATGGTTGGAATGAGATGATCTTTAAGGTCCTTTCCCGCCCAAACCACTCTCAGATTCTATGATCTATTTCTTTTGTCTAGGAAGAGTCAAGAATTTGCATGTGACAGTAGCTGTGAGTCATTAGCTATATTTAGCTAATAACTATTTAGCCAATATAGCTATATTAGCTAATATTAGTTATTTCACAGGCTTGTCTGTGGCCACATACCAACCACAGAGAAACTACACTGCTGCAAAAATTGGCTCAGCAGTATCTGGCAGGACAAACAACAAAAAACTAATAGTTTTGTTCCTTGACAATGTCTTTTAGTTGGATGGCACTGAAGCAGTCAGGCATTCAAGGTGCAAGACTCCAAAGGCCTTTGTGATTTTGAAGAAAAAAAAAAAGAATAACCCTAGAAATTAATAATCTCTATTCCAAAACAACACACAAAAGATGACAGAATAAAATCTGTATTTTTTCAGCTATTCCAAAGCTGAAAATCTCACACCAGAATACTGAAAGTGCCACATCTACTTCTGCTTATGTTGAGACAGGAAGCAAAGAGGGACTGGAAGGAAGTGATATTTGTTTGGGGTTTTTCTCTCTGTTTACGTGTCCTGTTACTCTGCATCTCAAACTCCCTCTGACCACCTCCTCACCACCTGTGAGACTCGTACAGGCAGGAAACCCAACACAAACCCCACAGAAAAGCCTCACCTCGAATGTTTGTTTCAAAGACAGATGCATTGACATCAATATCGAAGTCCACCCCCTCCTGCAGCACATTGACAACTCGCTGAAACTCGGAAACATTTCCCAGGATCTGCAGGGAAACAGAGAATGAGGCTCAGAGTTCATAGGAAAACAAAGAGCAGTTCAATGTTTGGGGCTGATTTTAGTTTGGTCTTACTGTTTTGTGAAATCATAATTACAGATATTATTTAAAAACTGACTATCAATTTCATCTTGTTTCAAAGTGCTCTCTTCACACGCTTTAGTTCTTTGCTCCAGAGGGTGTGAGGAATGGAGCGCTGTGCCACCCCTGTCAGGGGCGATGCAAAGGGAAATGGAAAGTTCTCGGGTCAATGAATAACTGACTTCTGGCAGTACCACGGAAATCCAGGTGCACAGCTGGCTCCCAGGGGCCTTGAGCAGGCTGCGGGCACCCAGGGCTGCCTCCTACTCACCAGCAGGGTGTCCAGGGCGTCGATCAGGGTCAGGGAGAAGCTGCGGAGGAGAGCAGGGAGGTGAGACCCGGCCGAGGGGGGCGGCCCATCCTCAGTCCCGCCCTGGGGACAGTCCTTACCTGCCCCAGGTGTCCTGCCCGTCGCATGTCAGCGGTCGCAGCTCGTCGTAGGGGAAGGCGCTCTCCAGGTAGTGCTCGTAGGCGTGGTAGAACATGGCCCGCACCCGCTCCCTGCGGCACAAGCACGGCGCGTTCAGCCCCGGCCCGCCCGGGCCCCGCACCGCCCGCTCCGTACTCACCGGTAGGAAGCCACATCCAGCCCGCGGGCGGCCGTGCCGGTGCCCGCCGGGAGCCGCAGCGCCCAGAGGCACAGCAGAGGGCCGAGGAAGCGCTGCATGGCCGCGCCGGGGCCCCGCATGGCCGGG
>VZTZ01104342.1:372937-416053 GCA_013400955.1 Drymodes brunneopygia
CGCTCGGCCCCGCCCCACCGCCCCCGCCAGCCAATGGGAGCGGCGAGCGCTCGGCGCACGCGCTGGCGGAAGCGCTCGGCGCGGCGATGCCGCATCCGGGGCGGTGCGGGACGGGACGCGCGGAGGGAGCGGGGATGCTCTGGTGGCTTTTTGGAGTGTTGCTGCCGCCTCGGCGGGGCTGTGGGCTTTGACTGCGGAAATTATCACCGGGACTGCTCGCAGAGAAGCGGGAGGTTCCGGCGGTACCTCCCCGCAGGCTGTAACTCGTAGAAAAGAGCTGAGCGGGCAGGGCAGTGGCGGAGCGGGCAGCGCTTTAGGTGCTGCTCCCAAACCCCAAAATAAAGATAACGGGTGCTGTGACGCTCCCATAGAAATGAGGTGGTGCCACCCGGGAGGTGTTGGTCCCGTGTGGCGAAGCTGGCAGCGCTCCTGTGCGGTTCCTGTCGGGAACTGGGGCTGGAAGTGGGCCAGAATATTCGTGAAGCAATTGGGAGATTGCTGGCCTGTAAACATCTCTCCTGACAAGCCCTGCTCATGATGTTTGTCCCCGTAGTTCAAACCCTGCTCCGGGTACCGGCTGAGGTTTGTGTGGTGCAGCAGAACGTGCTTTGCAAACAGGGCTTCAAATCCCGTGTGTTCCCGTCTCGGAGCAGAGGTGGACAAGACACCGGGGCTCGGAGCAGTCTGGTTCCCTGGGTTCCAGGGCTACCCACAACTTCCCAGAGAAGCTGTGGCTGCCCCTGGATCCCTGGAAGTGTCCAAGGCCAGGCTGAACAGCACTTGGAGCAGCCTGGGATAGTGGAAGGTGTCCCTGCCCGTGGCAGGGGGTGGGATGAGAGGAGCTTTAAGGTCCCTTCCAGCGCCAGCCGTTCTGGTGTTCTGTGGTCGGTGCTGTGGCTCACACCAGGAGAGGTTCCCCAGGCTGCACTCCCAGCGTGGTCACGCTGATTTTGGCACCCTGCAGTTTAACCAGCATGCTGAATTTCAACATCAGAGCGATTGGCTGAGCTCTCCCTACAGCTGCATCTTTAAACCTGGGTTGATCCGCACCAAATCCCTGCTGCCCTTCCCAGCTGTGCCCATAGATGCAGGCAGGGACAGCAGGAACGAGAAGGGATGAATGAACCCTTTTGGTGGCAGAGGTGCAGTATTTAATCAAAATCAAAACTAAACCACTTTGTCACGGCATTTACAGACTCATAGAATGATTTGCATTGGGAAAGACCCCAAAGATCACTTAGTTCCAACCACCCCACCATGGACAAGGAGGTTTAGCATCAGGGAGGGCTGGTTGTTTATGGTTTTTAATAAAATAACCCCAGCTTACCCCTCTGCTCCCAGCCTGGGGCCGTCCCACTAGGTGTCAGTGCACACTCAGGTACCAAAAAAGCCACCGAGTAATTTTCAGCACACCGTTCGTTTGCTGCAGCTGTAATTTGAGTTTCTGGGGCCATTTATCATAAAAATGTCTGCTTGCTGATGCCGTGGCTCAAGGCTGCTGGAGTGTTCCCGTGTTCCTGGGAGAATCAAACTATTGGAGCTGATTTCACTAAAAGCTGTCACAATACATTACTGGAATGCTTTTTATTGAAGTTCATTTTCCAGGCTCTGATTTCAGAGTGTTCTAGAGCATTGCCATTTGCAGTACACTGGATCAGTAATTTCCCTATCAAAGTCAGTTATTCAGTTCTCAAAGCTGACTGCGATCTTTTTGAAACAGATGCGAGAAAAGCACGAGTGGACAGAGGCAGGGCTGCGCAGTGTCCCCCTCCTGGCGTCAGGAGGAGGAGCAGCGTCCCCATCCTGGCATCGGGGGGGAGCTGGGAAGGTGGGAATGCTCTGCCCCTGAGGCCTCGGAGGAGGTGGGCTCGGGGAGGCAACATCACAGGTGCTAATTGCACTAATCAAAGACCAAAAGGAGGGATGAACAGAGGGGTGGTGTAAGTGGGACTGAATCCAGGGGTTGATGATGGGCAAGAAACCAACGGCTGGGAGAGCCAGCTGGATCAAAACTGATTGGGAAAAACCTCTAAAAAATGGGTTTGGTGCAGAGGTCATCACCCTCCTTACCATTTCTTGGGGCAGCCAAGCAGCCTGTGGGTGGATTTGGGGGGCAGATGGGGCTGTCTCCTCCCAGGCACCTCCTGAGGGCCACAGATTGATTACAAACCCCACTGGAGTGAGGTGATTCTTGTGACCACCACAAAACCCACCACAGAGGGGCTGAGAAAAGCCCGTGGGAAGCCAGGTGGGAGCTGGAGGGGACAGCACCGTGCTCGGGGTGTCACACAGCCCAGGCTGCTGCTGCTGCACAGCCCCGGGGTGTTGGAGAAACAGCAGCTCCCAGCTGGTGGCATGGAAATCACCTGTGTGCTCATTAATAAATACAGCTGGAGGGCTGGAGGTTATTTGGATGGCTTTCACTGTGGCCGTGGCATTTTCTGGGGGACTTTAATGTGGTTTGCACATTCTGTCATACAAGTTACATAGGCCTGGCTGCAATAAATCAAAGAAGATGCAGGGAGTGGTGCTTCCAAATGGGCAGAGCACGTTGCTGAAATATTTAGCTGCATCAGAGCTAAGTGCTTCTTCAGATGCCCCACTCCAGGCTTTCTGTCTCCGTGGAAAGACTGCTGGCAAAATCATCTGAACTTTGGTTTGGATATGGGAGAGGCTGCAATTACAGGTTTAACGCTGGTTTATGACCTCTTTAGGCTGAGGACATGTTTACTACTTGCTATTACCATAAGTGGTGCTGTTGCCCTGCTTGCAATTTTGATGCCCATTAAGATGGAAACTGTATGTAAATCAGGATCCCTCATTAATATTTATAATTCATGGTGGGATGTAGGAGTTTGTCTGCCATGAGAAGAACCGTAAACAGGAGGTTTATGAACACTGAAAACTGTTGCTAAGGTGGTTCTCTTGAAATAATTTTCCTTTGCAGCCGAACATCAATTTTTAATTTTAGTAGCACACGTAGCAGGGTGGAAATGATGATTGATTTTTCTCCAAGTGCTGTGGGTGCCTCAGTTGAGATTTCACTATAAAAGACTAGACATTTCCAATTGCTTTTTATAAGTTCGGAATTGATTTTATTTGTTTAGCACCTGACTGACATAATAAAAGAGAAAAATACAGTGGGACAGAAACCACAGAAAACTGATGGGCTGCCTGATTTCTGATCTTCCCTTAGGTGATGTGATTTTAAGCCATGCTCCTGCTCCAGGTCTCTTCCAAACTAGGCCATGAAGAAGTTTTTGCAATGTGTTCACAAAGAACTGTGCCTCTGTGTAGAGTTTGAATGTTTTATGTCTGGCTTGCTGTTGGGATCTTGAGAAGTGAGAAAGCAAAAATAAAACTGAGTTGGCATCAATGTGTCTTGGTTTTTAGTATGGGGACTTGTGGCTCTGCTGAAACAGGTTCCTGATGACATCGGTGTGGCAGGAGAGCTGCTGAGCTCTGGAGGTTGATGTCTATAGCTCGCTGGGTTTCTTCTGTCCAGCCCGACTATTCAGACAGGTTCCAGCTGGCTGTATTTCCAGGAGTGCCCCTGTCCCAAAGGCACTCTGGCAGCGTCCCATGGACACTCAGCCAGAGAATCTGCAGCCTGCGTTGTGGTGCAGGAGCTAAGGACCGGTTTAGTATCAGCTGAAGTAGAAAGATGAGAGGGCCCTTGGTTTACCTTTTATCTGCGTAGCTTTATTGCCAGATGCTCTTCACAGGGGGAAGGCAGGGACCAAGAGAGCGAGCGGGGGTCAGACACCCACATAAGAGTTATTCCACATGACCAATCACCAGGGGTGTTGGGGGAGTATAGGGAAGGACCAAGGCTACCTGGTCCTATGGGATGGAGAGGAGCAGGGGCCCAGGAGATAACAGGGGATAGCACAGGGGCCCAGGAGATGACGGGGGATAGTACAAAGGTCTTGGAGGGAGGGAGGAAATGATGGACACTCCAGATGGCTACTCTGGAATTTCCTGGGTTAGACCATGGTGATTTCACTCTCCCGGGGGAGCTTGGCTCCCTTGGAGGGCCTCCACCAGTTATCTTTTTCTTCTTCTGTGCCCTTTCCCCCGGAGGTTTCCAAGGAAACCTCCACGGCAGCTACAGATGTCCACTCTGGGAGTGACTGAGCACAGGACAAAGCCACCACCTGAACCCAGCTCCTTTTCTTTATTGGTGTGCAAAGGAGAAACCAGCAGTGACACCAAGGGACACCCAATCATGGCCCCATTATCTGCAGCTCAGAGTGGGTAGAGGATGCCATGCTCAGTGCAGGCACAGGACCTTCCCTTGGACCTTTCCTACAGTGTTTTGAGGATAAAATGCATTTCTAATTTGTATACAATTTATCACGGATCAGCTGTAGCCTCACAAGTCCCCATTCCAGCCTGTGTCACACCGTGTCAAACATCTCAGGGCTGTGGCTGCTGCATCTCAAATTTTCAGTTGTGATTTCTTGTAAATTGGATGAGCCCCAACAAGCAAATAACAATAACAAGGTACCACCCTACCCCAGCAGGCAAATAACAATAACAAGGTACCACCCTACCACAACAATGCCCTGCAGCTTTGGGCCAAGCTTGACAGGATTCCTGCCAACAAGTCTCAGTTGAGTTTTGCTCATTTTGAGACCTGGTTGTTTGGGCTCATTTCCTGTCTTTTCCCCTCTCTTGTTTTTTGTTTGGTTTTTTTGGTGGGGTTTTTTGTTGGGTTTTTTACTGCAGTGTAGCAAAACTCAATGAAGGTTAACAATGGAAATGGGTTAGAAGTTTACAGGACCATGTTTGGGTGTTTTAAAGGCATCTTGGAGAACACCTTCAGGTATCATTCACTCAAAAAATGTAGTGAATCAAGAGAAATGTAGTTAAAATTCAGATGATGCTTATCCATATTTTAATCTAACAAGTCTTTTTGGTTAATACATTGTACTAACACACACTTTCTGAATTTTTGCACATGTGTACAGCTGAAAGAGCTGCTTTCATAGCTGAAAGGGGAAAATGTGACCTTTTGGAAATTGTGGAACTTACCCCTGCTCTCTGAAAACAGAAAAAAATCCAATGAAAAAACTCTCTGAGAGATTTCTTTTGCAGATTAGGGAGGAATCTTTTACCCTGCAGTCAAGGAAAGCTCAAATTGTCCTCTGCAAGGGTCCTCACTGGTCTGTGCAGCAGAGGATAAATGATCCCTGTGTTAGGTTTGAGGGCCCAGCAGGACACAGTGATCAGGATATGGGCTTCAAAATTATGAGGTTTTAAAACTTTTGAGCTCTGCCTGTTTTCCTTCTTGTTTCAAAGGATCCAAGGGCTTTTCAAATTTCCCCTTATTACACTTGGGTTGGAAGCATAACATTTTTCTTAGTGACAGCTGAGGTCTTTAACTGAATGGCCTCACCTGGGCTGAGACAGAAACACAGAATCCTGGAATATCCTGAGGTGGAAGAGACACACAAAGATCATCCAGTGCAGCTCCTGTCCCTGCACAGACACCCCAACAACCCCACCCTGGGCATCCCTGGAGCTCTGGCAGCCTCAGGGCCGTGCCCATCCCCTGGGGAGCCTGGGCAGTGCCAGCACCCTCTGGGGAAGAACCTTTCCTGATATCCAACCTAAACACACAGCTCCATGCCACTCCCTTGGATCCTGCCACTGGCTTTAGGAAACAGAACTAAACTCCTGGGAGCCACTGGTACTTGGTGAAAACAGTGCAAGTCAATGGTTCATCAGTGCCTTTTCTAAGCATCTCTTCTCATGTTTTGAGATTTGGGGCAAGTTTGGCTGTGGTTGGGGTGGCATCTGAGCATCACGGACCTGAGCGCCTGTGCTGCCTGCAGTGCCTGCTGTGGGGCCTGTGGGTGGATGTGGAGCACCAGCCAAGAGATGCAGCAGCCCAGCCTGAGGTTTGCCATGTCCCATGGGACTGATCACCTCGCAGGGGCTGGAGCTGTGGCTTTTTAGGGTCTGCTGGTGTCACCTGAAGCACGCAGTTTGCCCCAGAAGCACGCCGTGGCCTCCAGCCGTGCTGGCAGCAGAGGTGCAGCAAGGTGAAGGGCCAGCTCATCTCACAACTGCTGTCACTGCTGTGGTGCTGGGGAGCACAAGATCAGAGGTGCCTGTGCTCCCGAGGCTGTGAGGAGCTGTCACCCCGCTCTGCAGTGCTGGCTGTGCTACAGACACCTTCCCGCTCGGGGCTGCTGGGAACGTGCCTTTCTCATGTTTCCCATGAGAAGCAGGACGTGTCCTTCCCAGCCAGGCTGGCTCTTGCCTTCTCACCGTGCTGTCTCCTGTTCCAGACCCACGTGGGGGCTGCTGTTCCTTGTGTGGTGTTTCCACACATCCCATGGGAGGCTCACTCCCATCCACCCCTCACTGAAGTGAGCATCTCCCAGTCTCCACTCACCACTCCCCATCTGAATAACTAAGGAGGGTAAATGCTCATTTCCTGGCTCCTGCCTGTGTTTGTGCCCACCTCAGGGGCAGGGATGGATGTGCAGCCAGTGTAGGACATGGGAGCACTGTACCCTTGTGTCTCCTGGCTGGGGTGCTGGTGCAGGCCGTGTGCAAAGGCCTTTCTCCTTGAGAACAGCCATGCAGTGCCTCTGCCTGAGGGATTTGGAGGCTCTTGACCTCCCCAGTGAGTGTCCAGGTGGGGAACCCCACTGCTCACTCTGGAGAAAAGCTCCTCCATAGCTCCATGAAGACTTTTTCCCTTCTGGTCTTTGTCTTGAGTCTTAGAATCATGGAACGGTTTGGGTTGGAAGGGCCCTTAAAGATCATCTGGTTCCACCCCCTGCCATGGGCAGGGTCACCTCCCACTGTCCCAGGCTGCTCCAAGCCCTGTCCAGCCTGGCCTTGGGCACTGCTAGGGATCCAGGGGCAGCCACAGCTGCTCTGGGCACCCTGTGCCAGTGCCTGCCCACCCTCCCAGGGAAGGATTTCTTCTCAGTATCCAATTTAACCCTGCCCTCTGGCAGTTTGAAGCCATCACCCCTTGTGCTCTCCAGCACAACAAGACCTTTTCCCTCACTGCCACAGCCTGACCCTGGGAAATGCAGTCATACATTGAAGCCAGGAAATTAAAAACGGATTTTAAAAAGGGCTCCTGAGGAAACAAAGCTTCCAAATCTTGTATAACCCCTCTCGTCAGGGCTGGCAGCAGGATGTGAGCTTTGGATCCTTTGCCCACCATTTTTGAGGTGTACAAAATTAAGATGTATCACAAAGTCATCATGATGTAGTGGCCCTTTCTTTGGGAAGGCTTAGCAAAGGTTTGGAGCCTGGGAACAGATGGCCATTGTGCTGTGGGGATAATGTGCCCCAAATATGCCTGTACCACAAACCTGTGGAGAAATCTCATCTAGCAAACGCCCCATATGGAAGTCAGGGGTTGTTTTGCATCTCCCATCTACACCAGCCAAGGCTGGGGAATTGATTCCCCTGCATGCACCTTGGCTCTTTCCTAAGTGCTGGGAGAGCTAGGCTGCAGTGAGGAAGAGGGAATAGGAAATTACAAAACAAAGATCCCAAAGCATTTCCTATCACTGGAAGTGTCCAAGGCTAAGCTGGACAGGGCTTGGAGCAACCTGGTCTAGGGGAAGGTGTCCCTGCCCATGGCAGGGGGTTGGAACGAGATGGTCTGGAAGGTTCCTTCCAACCCAAACCATTCTGTGATTCTTGTGAGGAGCTGGGGCTGGGCAGCTGGGAAATCACCTGGCAAAGGGAGCTGTGCTCGGGTGGGAGCAGGCAGGGTTTGGTGAGACCCACGGCTTCCTTGGCAGAGCTCTGTGAAGTTTCCATCCCTGCTAATGAATCACATGAGCGTGATCATAATGACAAAGGAAATAATTACTTCTTCTTAAGAAACTCATCTCCTGGCAGCCCAGGGCCCGTGTGTGGAGCAGGGAGGGGTTTGCAAGTCCGGAGCGTGGGAGGGAGTTGAGAGTGACAGAACTCGGGTCACGAGTGCAGGAGAACTGCAGCAGCCAGGCCTGCAGTGCTGCAGGTTCAACAAGGTCAGCCAGAAGTCACCTGAGGACAAAAACCTCTGAGCCAAACCCTGCAAGGTGCTAAGGCAACTCTTGATGATGTGGCTAATTCCAAATGACCCTCAGGTCAGCCAGCTGCCTGTGCCAGACTGCTGAGCACCCAAAATCAGCAGAGTTTGACCATGAGCACCATTGCTAAGCCCTTGGTGGGACGGCAGCTTCAGAGAGCTGATCTGTGCCTGACTGCTGTATAAGCAATGACTTTGCTCCCTATGTGTCTATCTCAGCCCACCATTAGCATTTAAAATCATTCCTTACGATAGGAAACAAAACACAGCTTTGAAAAAAATGTCTATCCTGGTGATGGGCTTTGTTTTGCATCTCTTTGTGACAAAAGTGATTAAACTGCTAAATCACAGCTGCTTTTCTCATAAAAAAGACAAAGCATCTTTCAATCCCTCCATCATTTCAAGAGTTGCAGAAAGCTCTAGGTAAATGGGAGTGATTTGATCTATCTTGGCTTTATCACTGCATCTCCTACACCCACAGGCTCCCAAGCAGGGTGTATTTGCTGTCTCATGGCCTAAAAGCTTCCCGTGTTACTCATAACTTAAACACTGAAAGAGAGATAAGGGATTGGGTTTGGTTTGTTTCCTTTCAGAAGAAATGAACATTAATAAATATCTCATTACCAGAAAGTGTCATAGTGAAAGTACAGCGCTTTCTCCTGCTCCACAGTTGGCTCTTTAATTTTCACCGTGGTTAAAGAACAACATGAAAAACCCTGAAAAATGATCCCAGTCACACTCAGCTGAGTTTTCAATAACTGCTGGATCAGATAGGGCCGAGCTCCTATCGCAGGAGATGATCAGATATGGGGCAGCAACTGCTGCAGACTTTGCTCAGCACAAATTATTCCTCCCTAGTGTCCACTGGAAGGTGAAAATCTGCTGTTGCAGCACCCATGATCTTCAGTATTTCAGAAAACTCCTCCGGCCCCGGGGTTGGTTGCAAGGAGCCCTGGTCCTGCTGTGAGCCATTCCTCATGACATCTCCTGTCACAACCATTGCTCTGGAGAGAGTGGCTGGGGAAGGTCTCCTCCGCCAGCCTTGTTTCCAGGAGAGGTGGATGTTGATGCCCCAAAAGTGTGGGCTGGCTGTGGAGGTGGCCAAAGGATCAGCTGCACTGGGGGCAGGGTGGAGGCTCAGGCTGATCTCTGGCCATCAGGTTCATGGCTGTCTCCAAGGTGGGACTGAAGGAGACTCTGCTGTGAGGGATGGCTGAAAAGGGCACCAAGAAAGGGTGCCCAGAAATCATGGATTCAGAATATCCTGAGTTGCAAGAGACCCACACAGATCATCAAGTCCAATTCAGTGAATGTCCAGCTCCAAATGAAGCTCCAAGAGACAGAAAGAGAGGAGAGCACCAAGCTGGGGTGAGAAAGGAGCAGGGAGTCAGGATTGTCCCCAGGCAGGATGGACAAGACCCCAGTGAGGGAACTCTGCTGTCCTTCAGCCATGCTTGGGACAGGAGTCTCTCTGCATCCATTCCCTGCAGTGGAGAACAGGGAATGGAATTATTGCCAAAATCACCTCACAGAGCCTCAAAAAATGGTTTGAACCAAAGAGACAATGCAGCCTGTCCTGGAAAATCCGCAACAAATCCAGTGCTGATTGGAAAAAGCCAGAGAGCTGCCATAGAATGTGTGCTTCTGTGCATGGTTCCCCAGCAGGGAAAATTCCTTGTTCCAAATGCCACCAGCAGCTCTTTGCTGGCACTGGTGGTGGGAGTGATTCCATGCCTGGCTTTGCAAGTGCTTTTGGGCAACTTGTGTCCTCCAGCCCCATGAGAACAGGAGGAGTGAATACACAGCACACAGCCAGGAGTGGGGAGTGGAGAGGGAAGCTTGGAAAATGGGTGAGCAAACTAATAAAGGTCAGAAAGCAGAGGAAGGTCCGACTCCTGAAAGTGGTGGAAGGGAAAGATCTCGTGGCTTTTAGGCCAGTCTTCAGACCTGAGCCCAGCTTTTAGAGCATGTAGAGTTGGCAATACTGTGGTTTATTTGCTACAAATGATTTACAAGGCCCTTCAGAGGGAAATAAATTTCACAGGACAATGCCTCCAGGGAAAATAATATGTGTTTGGATGGGTGATTCATCATTCTGCATTAAGCCCATAAGCTCGGCTGACATCGAGGGATACCTGATAATCTCTTATCTAAATAATTTCCCCTTGAAATCCTCCATCTGTGCTGTTTTGTGCTGCTGATGGGAGGATAAACTGCTGGGCCAAAACTTCTGCTGGGAAAACTGGCCTTGAAGTGGCATGGGCAGGATGGGGAGATGCTGAGTCCTGCCCAGAAGACCCCACACCATGTTGGGTTATGTGGAAGGCACCACATATGGGTTGTATGGAGGGTGGGGGTGTAGGGCTGCTCTGCTTTTTTTAAAAATATGGGTCTCTTTAAAGCTTCTGAGAATGTTCCTCCTGGTCATGTCTTGGCTCCTGAACAGTACCAGAACAAGGCTGAGAGCAGAGCCTTCATCTAGCTTGGCCAAACTGGAATTGTCTTCATGCTGAGACATTTCACCAGCATTCTCCAAATCTCTTCTTTGCTGCTCCCACTTTGGGTCACCTTCATTGGCCACCCTGGGATGAGGTCAGCCCCAGAGCTGAGCTCCCAAAACATCTTTCACTGGTGTGAAGCTGAAAACATCAAACCAGCCTGATCCCTGCACAATCTCCTTCAAACTCCATTTTTTGCTTTCCTCTCAGCACTCCCTTTTTTCCTGCTGCTGCAGGCCCAGGGATTTCTCCACCATGGGGCTCCAGGGGCTGCTGTCTGGGGGGGAAGCTGATGTTGTGTAGATCATCATCACTGCACAGCTCCATTGGATGGGGGTAGAGCTTGGGATGGCAGTTGTGGATCTGGACATGGGTCCTGCAGCACCTTCCCATCCTTGTCTTTACAGCTGTGCTGCCAAATGGGGACACACGTGGGGAATGGTGGCCAATGGGACACTGCTGGTGGCCAGTGTCACCTGGTGTGGCACTGAGGGCTGCTCGTGGCCAGCTGTCACCTGATGTGGCACTGAGGGCTGTTCATGGCCAGCTGGCACCCGGTGTGGCACTGAGGGCTGCTTGTGGCTGGCACCTGGTGTGCCAGGGTAATGTGAGTCTTGTGCTGCTGAATTCACGAAATTAGTCACTAATTATAGCAGCCACCCACAGTGTCCCCAGCACCCGAGTACCTGCGAAGGTCACGAACCCCGTGATTCAGCCGAGGATCCGTGTGTCACTCTGGTGAAATAACAGGAAACATGGGCATAACGAGGTGTGAGCCATCGCTGATGGTGCCGATAGCGCTTCTCCCTTTGCCATGGGAACGGCTTGGATGGCACCCAGAGGGGTGAGTGCTCTGCTGCCGCCTCTCTCCTGAATCCAGGAGAGGCTTTGCCTCCTCTCCTGGCTGCCAGGGATGGCTGAGCCCCACAGCAGCTGCCCCACAGCTCTGCCAGGTCTGAGGAGAGGACTTCTGCAGGAAACGTCCTTCCAGCCCCAATGCCATCCCCAGCCCTGGCGAGGAGGAGCAGACAATGCCTGGTGCCCGTCCCTCTGCCTCTCACACGGTGTCCCTTGGCCCCATCCACCCTGGAGCAGCTCCGGGATGGAAAGGTGGGAGCAGCTTCTCCTGGGTTCTTTCCACGGGTGCTGACACCGTTTCTGGGCAGGGCTGCCAATGAACAGCATCCCTGGGGCCTCTCACATGTGGGGATTTTGTTTTCCTCCCATTTCTCCACGGGGAAAAGCTGCGAGCAGAGCTCTCCCCCAGCAGTTTGTGTGTGTCAGGAGGAAGGGGCTCACAGCCCAGGGGGCACATCCGAGTGTCTGGCAGGGAGCAGGGATGGGTCTTCCCCTTCCCTGCAGCAGCTGTAGCACAGGTGATGGACACAGAAGCTGTGCCTGGCCCTGTTCTGGGCAGGTTCCTCTGCCCCTGAGCCACCTCATGACCCTCATCACCCACACCCACAGAGCTGCTCAGCCCCCTGACTGCTCTCTGAGAGCTGCTCATCCTCTCCCAGCTTCTCCCACCTCCTCCTGGCACCCCCAAGCTGCTTCTTCCCTCATTTTTCCTTCTGTGACCCCTCAAAGCCCATCTCAGTTTCCCCCATGCTCCCTGCCCCTTGCTCAGCCTCTGTGGCTGCAGGTTTCTCTCTCCATTAACGTGCAGTTCAGCAAACCCAGAGCATTTGGGAAGGGCTGAAGGGATCTGTGAATTTGCTTTGAATATAGCAACGTGTTTTGGCTAAAGGGAACAGGAGAACATTTTGAAAATGTCAAAATATTTTGTTTAGGCATTTTTTGAACAAAATGTTTCACTTGGTAGTTGACAAAAAAGAAAAAAGAAGAAAAATATCAGTTCAAAATCTGCAAAACAAAACCTTTCCACTTTTGTTTTGAGATGGCACCTGCCTGGGAGAACTCAAACTACAAAGGCACAAAAGCTGTTTTCAATGGTAAATAATGTCCAGGCACCCAAGGGAGTTTCTTCAGTGGAAGTCAAAATGTTTCAAAGGGAGTCAAAACATTTTCTGATTTTATTTTTCTCCCTATTTCACTTAGGAGGGGGAAAAACAACCCTGTCCTTGCTGGGCCTGGATCAAGGACTCGTGTTCGTTTTTATGTTGGCTGCTAAGCAGAAATATTTACAGCAACAACTTGATAGAGAGCTCAGGTCTACTTGTGTTAGAGAGGATCAGGTTGTCTGTGGTGATCCTTCCTCTCTGCCCATCTGCTTTGGCTTCTCATCCTGTAGGATGAAGGGTCCAGAGAAAATCTCTTTTCTCCATGTCAAAGTTTGCTCCAACCCCTGGAGGTCCTGGAGCTGTTTCTGAAGTGAGGCTGCAATTCCTTTGTGTTTTTCAGAGCCTTTCTTATTTCACAGAATCCCAGATTGGTTTTGGTTGGAAGGGACCATAAAAACCCAACCTGCAGTGGGCAGGAACATCTTCAACTGCACCAGGTTGCTCAGAGCCCTGTCCAACCTGACCTTGCATGTTCCCAGGGATGGATCATCCACAGCTGCTCTGAGCAGCCAGCTGCATTTCCTGATGGGTCTCTCTGTCTGGCCTTGTGCTCCTGTCGTCTCCTCCCCACTGGTGGGACAAAGGCCACCTGCCCAGCACTGGGGACACTGAGCTCCTGCTGAAAACAGCACACATCCCATTTTCTGCCTGCTTTTCCATGTGCTCCAGCTGTGCCAGCTGCCTGCTTGTCCTTCTGCCGTCCCCCCTTGAGTTCCCCAGGGTTTATACAGCTGATGACTGATTTCAAATACACTTGCCCAAAGACTTGAAGGTGGGAAGTTCATACCAGGACACACAACTGGGAGTGGGGAGGACCAAGTGGGAATGGGTGATCTCATGGTGTTTTGCCTCCTGGTGGCACCTCCAAGGCTTGGGTGACTCTTCTGGTGCTTCTCACCATGAGCTGTGATATGAAATGCACCACTGAAACAAAACTATTGAAAGACAAGGATTTTTGGTTAAACAAACATAGGAGGAGAGGCTGATGGAGCTGTGAAGGGGCTCAGGCTGGAGCAAAGGAGGCTCAGGGGGGACCTTGTGGCTCTGCACAAGTCTCTGACAGGAGGGGGCAGCCAGGTGAGGGTTGGGCTCTGCTCCCAGGGAACAAAGGATAGGGTGAGAGGAAACAGCCTTAAGTTGAACCAGGAGAGATTTAGATTGGAGATCAGGACAAATTTCTGCACAGAAAGGGTTGTCAAGCACTGGAACAGGCTGCTCTGGGCAGTGGTGGAGTTCCCATCCTTGCAGGGATTCAAAAGCCCTGTGGATGTGGCCCTTGGGGACATGGGTTGGTGGCAGCCTTGGCAGTGCTGGGTTAATGGTTGGACTGGATGACCTTAGAGGCCTTTCCAACGTAAATGATTCCAAGATTCTCTGACAATTCAGCCCTTGCAGTAAATCCCACAGCCCTCCCTGTGCAGTGCCCTGGTGGGGTGGTTGGAAGGAGACCTTTGTGTTGAGCTGAGCAACACCTGAGTTTGCCAGAGCATATTTTCACTGTAAGAATTATAAATATTTTGATCAATATTTATTAGTCATCAGATAATAGACACCCACAGATTTTATCTGCTGTCTCTTGTGGGCTTTTAGGTTTGCAGCAGTTTTGCAGATCACTGTCTGACGTATCACCTGGGACCAATATTTTTCTTATAGCTGAAGCTCCACTTGGGCCAAAACTTCATGAATGCAGTTGGAAAAAGTTCTTCCAGTGGAGCTTGGCGAATGTTTTTGTACAAAACTCCCAGGTGGGGAAATCTTCAGTTCATCTGAAGTGCAGCTGGTTTGTGAGCCAGCTGAAGTCTCAGAGCTGACAAGCACCACTAAGATTCAGTTTTTATTCTGCATCGCCTTTGTGTCCTGGTGTTTGCAGGGAAGAGCACAAAGTGATGTGGATGTAGTTTAAAGGAAGACATCCAGAGGAAGCCCAAAGGATCCATACGTGTGAGAAATGTTAATGTACATACATGTCTAAGAAGCATTCAGAATTCTCTTCCCCTCCCTTTCCTCTTTTCCTTCTCTTCTTTTCTTCTTCTTCTCTTCTCTTCTCTTCTCTTCTCTTCTCTTCTCTTCTCTTCTCTTCTCTTCTCTTCTCTTCTCTTCTCTTCTCTTCTCTTCTCTTCTCTTCTTTCTCTTTGCAGATTCCAGCCCTTTTGAACCCAGCAGGAGCCACTGCTCAACGTGTAGTATCTGCAGAGTCCCCAAAGTATCACCAAGCCCCAGAGCTCTGCTGGATTTTGATTCCATGGCTCAACTTTGCTTCACAGGGAGCTGGTTTGGTTCTGCCAGGAAGAGACAACACAGAAACTCATGGAGTCTTGAGATGAGAGAGAAATCAAGTGCAAGGCAGCACTGGGGTTAGGTATGACATCCATAGAATAACAGGTCATATGTATGTGTGTATATACAGATACATGGGCAAATAGACATTTATTTGTGTGTATAGAAATACATGAAAAAAACAGACACATATGTGTGTGTGTATATAAATGTATGAACAAACAGGCATATATGAGAGCGTATCTATATTTTTTAAAATTTAATTTAAATTTTTACAGAACTGATGTAATTTGTGCTGCTCCCCGTTGCTGTGCAGCTCCGGAACTGCCATCACACAGGGCTTGTCTGTGCCCACTAGGGGCCAGTGTGCGCCTTGATTTAAGATGCCAGGGCACTAATTAATCACCAGCCATCGGGAGGACCGAGGGCCTCCTGTGGGATGCAGCCCTGTCGCACAGGGGATGGTGGCCAGGGCAGGGCAGGGCAGGTGACTGCCCCCGCAGGGATGGGTGAACTCTTCCAGCCATGAGCAATGTGTAATTCTGGAAAAGCTTGGAAAATCCTGCTGTGCTGTCATGGCTTGAGCATGGGACCTGCTCAGATCCTCTTCTCCAGCCCTGCAGAGCCAGGCAGGCACATGCACTGGGTGTCCCTGGGGACAGCTGGGACACTGCGGTGGCAGAGCAGGTCCCACAGCTTCCTGTGCCTGTGCCACTGCCACCTGGACACCGGGCTGCTGCAGGGCAGAGCCCCAGGCTGGAGCTGGGCAAAGAAACCCTCCGTGGCCAGGCTGCAAACAGCGAGGTTTGGATGGCCCTGAAAAGTGCAGTCATTTCCTGAGGGAAGATGGGAGCCCATTGCTGCCCTTGGCTGAGCTGAGGATGGAGGGTTTTGTGTTGTTTCACACGAGTTTTCACCCCAGAGTGGGCAGCAGCAGCAGCAGCAGCAAATTGAGATGCCTTTCTCCATATGAGATCGTTTTGAGGTGATAACAGCAGAGCCTTTGGTTAGTGCCTGTCAGAATGAAACATGCAGCTATTTCTGGCCCAAAATGCGTGCCTTTAGCCCAAATCTGCCAGCCCCAGATCCAGCTGGGCTGCCTCTTTAGCAATGAGAGGGGGATGAGCCAGGGAGGGTGGCACTGGTGTCAGTGGGGCTGAAGGGCAGCGAGGAGGGAGTGTTTTGCTGTGTGAGCTCCTTGATAGTGCAGTATTTTGGGAACTCTTCACCTGCAGTTGGTGTTTTTCAAAACCTTGTTTATTGCTTGGCTGCCTTTATCTTTAGGAGACAGAACATGAGGGCAGTGTTGCTCCTGTGGGTAACAGCTTTTGTCTTTGGCCAGCCTGGGGGAAACAGGGATGTCCAGGAGTCTGACTTCATGTTCTGGTAGAAGCCCAAACCCAAATGCTCAATCCTAAGTCCTTTTTATTTATTTTCTTCCCCCCTAGGGAGCACAAATAAAGAAAAGAAACAAAAGCAAGGTGATATTTTTCCCAGAATCCTTCCAAAATGTATTCTTTCTGCCTCCTGCACTCCCATTCACAACTTGAATGAGCTGAGATTTACTTCAACATGACCTGATTGATGTTAAGATCCCAGGAATGACCCCAAGGGTTGGGATGGAGGGTCCATCTCAGTGGTCAGAGGCAGATACTGAAAAAGCAAGAATGGAACATGTGTACATCATGTCTCATATCAATATTCCTTCTGTCCTCAGGTCAGAGGACTTCTGCTTGCTTAAAAATGAGCATTTTCCCTTGTCCTGTGCCCCAGAGCAGCTCGTGGCAGAGAAGACCAAAGATTTGGTGGTGCCCAGTGCCAGCACCCCTCAGGCAGGATACCCCTGAGGGACTGGGATCAGAGGAACTGCCAAAACCCAGAAAAAACCTATTGTTTTTTACAGATAATCCACGTGAGCAAAAGCCTCCAGGGGAGGATTTGGGGTCCCTGTGTCAGGGCCAGAACAAGTGGGGAGCAGCCCTGAGGAGAAACAACATTATCAGACCCTCTTTGCTCTCACCCCCACACCCCAGAGCACAGCCTGTGGTTTAGAGGGCTCTCTGATGGAGGGTGGGGATTTTGGGGCTGCACCCCAAGGCACCCATTCCCCAGCCCAGCAGTGCTCAGAGGAGTGCAGGCAGCCAGGGGTTAACCAGCATCCTCTCTCCATGCACAGCTTTCCTGCCAGCCTGCTGAAATCCACTAACAGAATTAGCACTGGAAATTCGTGCACTGTGCCATGGAGGGGGAAGGAAAAAAAAGAAAAAAAAAAAGGGAAAGAAAAGCACGAAATATATTTAATCTCTCATTTCAGAATTGCATTTGACATCTAAGTTAAATAAAATGTTCCTGAGGTCATTAAAAATCAGAAATAGTACAAGATTTGGGTTTACCATAGTTTCAGAATGAATCAGGTTTCTGAACTTGTTTTAATCTCTGTATAATTGCTTTTCTGTATACGGTAACCTTTAGAAAATGAGTTTAATAATTAGTCATCTCAAACTAGTTAAGGACAACATCCTGCCCTCAGTTCAGTTTTATTTTCAACAAAAAACCAATGCCAAAGTAAATTCTTCACTATGGTTGGAAATACAGATTCAGGCTACATGTTCAGCAGGTGAAACAGCTTGCATTAAGCCCCCTAAAAGTTTGAAAGTTCAGCAATTCTCATCTTGATGGCTTTTCACTCTCCCTCTCCAAGAAAAACAGGAAGAGAAGAGGAAAATATGAAGAAGCAGCATCAGCCATGGCTGCTCCCTTGGCTCTGCCCTCCTGGCCCCCAAACAGAGCAAGGAGAAGGTTTTACAGGATGGTAAAAGGACCTCCTGCCTGGAACCTGCTTTTCCCAGGATGGCAGGCCAGGAATTTCCAGCTGCTTTGGGCCCATTGCTGGTGCCTGCATTGCTGTCTGGAGATCCCATGGCTGGGTCACACTCAGGGCCCTCCTCCTGCTCTCAGCACCATCTCCCCCTTCCCCTCAGCTCCTCCCTCACTTAGATCAGAGTCTCATCTCTTTCTCTCTGCCCATCCCACTCCAGATCACCCTGCAGGTGTGGATGTCTCCCATGGTTTTTAGTTTCCCAGTGCCCACAGATTGTCCTCCCTGCTGGCTCCATGTGCTCCAGTGCTCAGTGCTGTCACTGTCCCTGCTGTGTCCTACAGAGCTGTGTCCCAACCCTGCCATCCCTCAGCTCTCTCCCTCCTCTCCCCTCTTGATTTCTGACAGTCTGGTGCAAATCTGGACCACAGGTTTCCCTCCCTATCCCCCTGCAGACTCCCTTTGTCATCACACTGGAAAAGACACTGCAGATACATTGCTCTCCATTGTCTTGTGTTTTATTGAGTTTAAATTCCTAAAAGGTGGGCCTGCCACCATTCCCCTGGAGGGATTATCCCAGAATCTGATGGATCTCACTCTGGAGATCACTCAGGCTCCCTGCTGCCCACCTCGTATTCCCCTTTCATCTCATTGTGGCAAAACCTCGGGCTGGATTTGCAGCAGCTCCTGGTTTGCTGACCAGGTCCCTCCTGCTGAAGCCAATGGTTCCCCTGGTGCACAGGCTGCTGCTGAGTGCTCCTGCCTTGGAGTGACCTTCCTGTTCCCTTTGGAGGGACACTGCTGCCATCCTGTCCCCTTGGAGGGACACTGCTGCCATCCTGTCCCCTTTGGAGGGACACTGCTGCCATCCTGTCCCCTTGGAGGGACACTGCTGCCATTCTGTCCCCTTGGAGGGACCTTCCTGGCCATCCTGTCCCCCTGGAAGGACAGTGCTGCCGCCCTCCTCACCCGGTGCCTGCAGAAGAGGCCAACCCAGCCCGGGCACCCTGGGCACTCCGTGTCCCTGGTCCAGCTCCCAGCCCTGGGGTGCCCCCGGGGCTCAGTGCGGAGCTGCCCTCGGGGCTGGGCTGAAGCTGCAACCCCACAGATGTGCTGAGATTTGGATCAGGAGCACTCAGTGCTCAAACGTCTCTCTCAAGACGCTCCGAGTGTGTTTTGCTAAAGCAAACTGCAATTACATTTAGCATCTTCAATTTAGCCTGACATGTTGCCTGTAGGAAGAAGAGATGTGCTGTGTCCCAGGCTCTGCAGCACAGGCAGTGTCTCTGACCCTCTCTTCTCTCCTCTGGAGCCCCCCAGGTGCCCCCAGAGCTGAGGGCAGCAGGGAGGAGCTGCTGATGCCCAGCTCTGTCTGTCACAGCACTGAGCAAGGACATGACACCCGTGTGGAGAGCAGAGCAAATCCAGGAGCAAGGCCAGGCAGGAGTGCAGGAACCAGGGGAAGCAGCTCACCAGAGCACAGTGACAGCTCCAGCCTGGGGCAGGCATGAGGGAGTTTTCCCCAAGCTCAGAGCCCACCTAGGATTTGGATTTGGGTTTGCTTTTCACTGTCTTTGTGGAATTAAGGCATAATTAATACATCCTCTCTACTGTCCATGAAAAGGTGAGGGTCTCCCTCTTCTCAGGGAAGAGCAACAGGCTAGACACAAGATGATGAACTGAACCCACTTTTGCTTCCTTCAGAAAGTTGGTTTAGGCTCAGAAATGTTGGATGAGCTGATAAATCCTATTAAAAGTGGCAGTCAAGTTCCCTGCCCAGTCCCACGCACTGATATTCACAGTTGCCTTGTTGCCCCACTTCCCCTCTCCCTCTCTTGTTGCAGTTCTCAGCTCTTGCAGTGCATGAGGCCATGAGGTTTCTCCTCAGTGCTCTGTTAGAACTGGGCTTTGGGAACAGCCATGCCAGGAGTAAAGAGCCCCTGGGCTCATGGCAAGGAGCAGGGCCTCTCCTGGGGCAGTCAATAGTCCCCTGACACACCCCCCTCCTGTCAGTCCAAGTTATTTTCAGGAATATTTCTGTTGCCAAAGTTTTCTATGATATTTTTTCAAACCACTCATAGCTTAGGCTGGTTTTTGGCCACACTCCTACCCCACAGTCCTCACACACAGCACCCACCACACATAGGGTGCAGGTGTGCAGCAGATCCTGGACCACCCATTCAAATATTCTCCCTGGAAGCCAAAAAAAAGCAGGGGTTTGTGAATAAAGACAGAAATCTAAGGTGCCTCAGCATGTCAAGAGGGTGTGGGTCTCCCATGGGTCCCATTGCATCCATGAGGAATTCTCATCTATCCCACGTCGTTTCTGTGGTAAAAAAATATCTGTGTTTAGATATCCAGTCTGTCCCTGGGTTTCTGGAGCTCCAGGGCTCCTCAGGAGCTGCAGTGGTGTGTGCTTGTATGGACCTCAAAGACAGAGCAGCTCTGGGTTTTTATAGGGAATTTAAGTGATGGGAATGCTGGGACCTGGAAAAGCTGATGGCTGGCAGCAGGAGTTTCCTAGGCTGCTTGGTGTGAACCATGTTTTCAAGTCCAGGGTGAAAGCTGAACATGAGGAAGAACAAAGCACTCCAGGGAAAGAGGCCAACACCTCCCCAGCAGGGCAGCACTGGAGCAGGGCTGGGTGTGGATCCCACAGCCCCTGCTATTCCAGAGAACACAATTATTATAAATGAGTACACCTAAATCGGGAATAAGATAGAGATGAATTTATTAGGTGTCCGAGAAATCGTATAAATAACACCACGATTGAAAAGAGAGACAGAACCAAGGCCGGNTGAAAGGGAGATAACTGCAGTGATCCCTGTCCAGCGTGGGCTTCCCACAAACCAGGGATCAAAGCTCTCACTGCTTGGTGCCCGTGGTGCTCTGGTCCCTGCTTGTGCCTGTCTAACTGCTTCCTAAGGCTGCACCTGCCTTCTTTATTTTTGTGAATAAAGTGCCTTAAGTTTCGCCTTCTGCAGGTCTGGTGGCACAGCTCCTGCCTGAGAGCAGCACAGCTCCCTGGGGCTGGCAGAGCTCCTCCTGCCAAAGCTCCCTTCCATCTCATTCCCCGTGTTTCACACCACTCTGCTCAGCAAGGCTCAAAGGCTCCTGGGTGTGGAGGCTCCAGGTGTCCCACCTGGTGGCAAAAGCACCGTGGGCTTGGATGGGCTGTGCAGCTGCTGGGGAAGGAACTGTGGGAGGTGGGAGGGCCAGGCAGGAATGGCCCTGTCCTTGGCCTGTGTCACTCTGTCATCCTGGGTGTCTAAATAAACCCTGACAAGCTCCAAGTGGTGGCTGGGGGATGCCCAGAGGAATTCACCAAAGTCAGCATCTAAATAAGGCAGCACTGGGCTTGGGGAGCTTGTCTGTGGTGTGTGTGGGGAAGCAAAGTCAGCACAAGAAGGTCCCTTCCCCCTCCCTTCCCTGCAGGAACTGCTTTTGCTTCACTCCCGAGCACATGAAGACAACAGCTGTGTTATTTAACAGTGTGTGTTTTACTACCAACCAAGTATGAGCCTTTAAAACAGGCAAAATGCTCTGTGCCCTTCCAGGGAAACGTGGAATTGCAGGTTTGGCCAGGATGACCCGAACAATAAAAGTGCAGCTGGAGCATTAAAAGCAGAGTTGGTGGCAAGGATGGTTGGGTTTGGCTGGAGAAAATGGAATGGTGATCAAAAGGACAATTTTGCTGCTTTAGGAGCAGAGCCATTTGCCACTTATTACTATAATGGCAAACCTTAAACATTGCTGGATATTTAAAGACAGAATCCAACGTAAAAAAATAATAAAAAATCTCTCTATTGCTACTATTTTTCTAAAGGTCACTCAGACACTGTAACTGTTGCTTCCCGGTGAAAGCCTTGGATGCCATCCAGGAGCAGAGGTTATCTGGTGCTGAGAGAAGGAGATGAGAGCAGCTCTGGGGGCCAAATTTGAGCCAACCTGGAAACGGCCACCGTGGGTACCAGGAGGGATGAAACCACATCAGTGCACAACTCCTCACGTGCCCAGCCAAAATATTTCCCCTGCTCTCAGCTGACTGCTGGCATTGACCTCTCTGTGCTGCCTTGGCCCCGAAGTGGGGGTAGGAGAATATCGAGTCTGGGGAAAAGAAGAGTGAGCTGAATATTCATGCTGTGGTTGGGAGGAAAGTTGCGTGGAGAATAACTCTGACATGAATGACACAACACATCCAGCATCTTGTCTGAAGCGCTCAGCAAGGAATCTTGAGCGTGCGAGGCATTTTGAAACCTAAATGGGAACAGTTTACGTCAGCTCAGGTGGCAGTGGAAGGAGAGCTGATGCATCTTTGGGGTTACTTTGATGCAAATGGGCACTTGAGAAGAAATGTGATGGTTGGTTAGCCAAAGGGAGCGGTAATGTGTGCTAAAAAGGCCATTGTATTGATTGAAACACATCTAGAAAACATCAGGCTGATGTAAAACATGAGTAATCAGCACAAGCTGAAGGCTATTTCATGGAGCTCACCAGCATGTGTTTGTGAGCACCCTTCATTAATAAATCAATGGGATGTTCGTGCTGGCAGAGGGCTCAGAGCAGCTCCTGGGGAGCTGTTGGAGCAGCCAGCTCTGGCCCAGGCTGCTGGAGGAGTGACTGAGCCTCCAAAGGGCTGGTGACAGCCAGGAGGCTCAAGGACACCAGGGGAGAGTGGCCACTGGTCACAGAGGAGGTGGCCCTGGGACAAGATGCAGAGAGAGGGACCTGCCTGCAGCACCAGGGCTCGCTCAGGACCAGCAGCCAGTTCCTGCTGGGCTGTCAGAGCCTGGCCTGGGAGACCCCTGCACCCCACCCGTGCCAAGAGTGTTGGATGTCACAGAGCACATCCCTCCCTCTCATCCTGTATCCATTGCAGAGGAGATCTCCAGTGACTCCACAGACAGAGATGCTGTGGCTGATGTGAGCCAGAAGTGTAGAAGATTGTGGCAGAAGCTGCAGGTCAGAGGGAGCTGTGATGTGACCCTTAAAAAGCCATGTTTTCTGAGAAATGGCTGAACTTTCTCCACCTCCATCCTCTGCTCTCTCAACACTTTTACTGCTGGTTACCTGATGGACTCAGACATTTCTCTCCATGGACTTTCTGCATGTCCTGGTCTCCAGGTGGGCTCCCTGACTCCTGAGGGACAGGTCCCCTTCCTCTCTCCCATTCTGGGACCACATAAACCCCTTGGGATGCCTCATGACAAGGTGGATCTGTCCCGAGTCCCGTGTGGGGTGCAGACCCCCTGTGCTGATGCACATCCCATGGGAAATACTCTGCATAGGGAGTGCTCCTGCTGCAGCTACTCTGCATTTTTGTGCTCCTGGAGCTTAAATTTTGCTCTCCCTCAGCCTTCAGAACTGACCTGGAGCTCTGACTTCCCCCCACAATCTTTTTCCCACTACATGATTTTGTGTAAAATCCAGCATTGCTGTCCAGAGCTGGTTTTGGAAGGAGAGGCCATGAGTGAGTGATTGGTCCTAATTCTTCCCCGGAGCGTGGGGCACCAATTCATGGATCTTTTCCTCTCAGAGCTGGGAGCAGGACCAGACAGTGTCAGAAATAAAGGTGTTTTCTGGCTGCCCTCCCCTGCCCAGCACCCACCACCTCTCAAGCACTTCTCCAAGCTGCTGAGCAGCTCCTGTCCTGGCAGCGTTTTCAGCTGCCACATCCTTCCCCTCCTGGGGTTCTCAGCCTGTAAATGTGAGTTAAAGCATGCACTGGTGTGAAGTGCAGATCCAGATTCCTGCATCCTCTGGCTGTGCTCGTGCCTAGGGAGAGATTTTGGTGCAAGAAGGAGCTAAATGGCTTTGGGATCTTGGGGAATATCGCCGGCTCCTCAAGCTCTCCCCCTCCTGATCGTAATGCGGGCTGATGGCGCTGTCACGGCGAGGGGCTGTGACAGCGCCTGACTCCGACGTGGCCCTGGGGTGTCACCGTGCCGAGGGTGTGCGCCGGGGCTGGGGTGTCACCGCCGCCTGTGACGGTGATGCTGCGGGACGCGGGGTCACCGCGGCGAGACAGCGATGGGCTCTGACGGCTCCCGGGCAGGGACAGGGACGGGAGGGATGGGACAGCTCCTGTGCAGGGACAGGAGGGCTGGGACAGCTCCTGTGCAGGGACAGGAGGGGTAGAACAGCTCCTGTGCAGGGACAGGAGGGATGTGACGGCTCCTGTGCAGAGACAGGAGGGCTGGGGCGGCTCCTGTGCAGGGACAGGAGGGATGTGATGGCTCCTGTGCAGGGACAGGCAGCAGGGACAGGAGGGCTGTGACGGCTCGGGCGTTGACGCGGGAGCAGTGAGGTGACACGGGAGCAGTGAGGTGGCACTGCGGTGCCCAGCTGTGTCCCTCACCCCTGGTGGATGAAGAAATGGAGGTAGCGGGGTCTGTGAGGAGCAGCCTCCTCCATCCCAGAATCACAGGACGGTTTGGAAGGGAACTTAAAGCCCATCTCGTTCCACAGCCCTACATGGGCAGGGACATCAGAGCAGGATGCTCAGAGCTCCACCCGCCCTGGCCTCGAGCTCTTATGGTTGTGATGTCCCTGAGTTTGCAACCCAAAGCTTGGCTTTCCTAACGGTCCCAGATATTAATGTATAAATCCAAATTCACTCTGGAGCTCATGGCTTCACGCCTCTGAGGTGAGCAAACCACAGGACTCGTGTTTGAGCAGCTCATGGAAGCACAGAATGGCCTGAGTGGGAAAGGACCTTAAAAATCCTCTCATTCCAAACCCTGTTTTTCTGACATTTCAGAAATAGAATAGTTTTGTGGGGCATTTTTTGGAAAAACTTGCACAGAGACCACCAAAAGCAAGGTACTAAAAAACAAACCAACCTATTTTTGGCCCTTTCCCTCCTTCCACCATCAATTTGTGCAGGAAAATTGAGGGTTTACTTCAAGAACTATGCATTTTTAATGGATTTTATTTACATAATTTTTCTGTCTAATAAGATGGGTTTTAAATGCATTAACTGCAGCATAGTTCTCTCAGACCTTTGGAGAAAAGAAACTACAGTAAAGATTCTTGTCTCCTAATATTCTGGGTTTCAGGCAAAAAATTATACTATGAGATAGGAATGCTTAAAAAACCCATAGTTTCGCTGAACAAGAAAATCCAGTTAGAAAAGAAAAAAAAAACTGTATTGGAAAACATCTATTTGCCCACAAAATAATGTAAAAATAATGAGTCCATATTCCTCTTTGATGTGTGTGGCACATGCTCCTTTAAGGAGAAATTCTGTATTTCAGAGATAGTGTGCATATCGTGGAATGAAACGGTTGTTATGGCAACAACTCTCAAAAGCAAGTACTTAACTGAGAAATGTGTTCCACATAGCCATAGAAAAATGAAAACATGAAAACAGAGACAGGAAGAATGGACAAACAGAAGCAGTATGAGATGGCAAAGCCATTTCTGATTTTCAGGCGCGCAGAGAAGCAGCACTGAAGCTGCTTTGGGGATTTTTTTATTTTATTTTAATTTAAAGCCAAAGTTTAAAGCTGCAGCTGTTCCTGGAAGGTTTAATATGTCTTTTATTTGATGTTGGTGATCTAATAATTAAGAAGCTCCATACCGTGTTAGCCCATCCCTTATTGCTGTGCACTGAAGGAGGGGATGGTGTTTATTTGCTGCTGTGTTCAAACACACCCCCAGCCCCGGGCTCTCCAGGGAATCTGCACCTCCAGGATCCCTGGGATGGCTGGATCCACTCTCCTGTGGCTCAGAGCTGTGTCTCTGGGATCTGGAGGTCAGAGGAGGGTGGTGTCACCATCTGCTCCCAGCCACCTCTGGGAGCTGAAGGAGCCTACAAGAAAGATGGAGAAAATATTCACAAGAGCCTGGAGTGCCAGGACAGGGGGAATGGCTTCAAACTGACAGAGAGAGCATTTAGATTAGAGATTAGGAAGAAATCCTTCCCTGTGAGGGTGGGGAGGCCCTGGCACAGGGTGCCCAGAGCAGCTGTGGCTGCCCCTGGATCCCTGGCAGTGCCCAAGGCCAGGCTGGACAGGGCTTGGAGCAGCCTGGGACAGTGGAAGGTGTCCCTGCCCATGACAGGGGTGGCACTGAGTGACCTTTAAGGTCCCTTCCAACCCAAACCATTCCATGATTCTCAGATTCTCTGACCTCCAGCCCCCCAGGCCCAGCCTGGCCTGTGCAGCCCCAGGCACCTCCCAGATCAGCCCAAAGCCCCGTGGGACGGAGGGACAGAGCAGCACTGGCTGCCCCTGGCATTGCTGGGGTCTCCTCCCATCACAGCTGCATCATCTGGACACCAGAGCACCTCCCATCCTGCAGAGCAAACCCCTCTGCTCTTTCCCTTCCAGGGCAAATGGCATTCCTGACCCCAATCTCCTCAAGGATTTAGCCCAGGACAAGCAAGCAAGGCAGAAGTCCTTGTGGCCAGATCCTGTTTGGTTCTGGGATCCATTTCAACATTTCTAGTCTGGCAACCCAGGCTCCTGCAGCACTGGCAATAACTTCTAACTTTATCATCTCCCCCATTTCATAAGCACACGCCTGATTTTTGCAGGAAGAACCCCAGGCTGCTCCCTGAGCAGCTCCTTTTGGCTCTGCTCTCCTGGCTGGTAACTTCATTCTGCATCCCTTCAGCTGGACCCACATCCCCTCTGTAACTCCTGTAACTCCTTCCATGGAGATTCTGGGAAGAATCTCTATTGAAAGACTGATTTCCCATCAGGCTCTGTATGCAATATTTTGTTTAAACCTAGACAGATTAGCTCCTCTGCTCCTCTCTATTTTCCTATTAAAATGATATTAAATTAGTTTTATGTGATCTACTTTTGATAAAACCTCCCGGATTTTTTTTTCATCTCATTTTGTATTTGCCTCCATGTCCTCAGAGGTCCATGTCTCAGTAAAATTTTCTAAGGTGAATGGAAGGGCCTGAAACCAAAAAGCGAAGCAGCAAAGTAAAAAAGAAATTATTTTAAAAAGTCAGATATTTGACATAACCCAAACTGAGCTTCCCAATTTCTTTAACTCCTCCATTCCATAGTGGTTATGGAAACAGCTACAGAGGTGACAGGGCCATGGGAGCTGGCTTGAGGCAGAGTGGGAGGTGCTGGAGGTTCCACTCTGCAGTCCAGGTGGGCTCCAGGCATCACCAGGTGGGTGCTGCAGCTCAGCTGCCTTCCCCCCACATCCATATCCATCCTTGTTTTCCCAGCACGACGGCCTCTTCCTGGCAGGAAACAAACCTGCTGCCAGCCTGAATTCCTGAGTGTGTGCTGGGGTGGCTCAGCCCAGCCCTGCTCTGGCTTTGCCAGCCCCAGCTGGGTGTGGGTCTGGGATGGATCCTGCTCAGGCAGAGCCCGGGTCCTGTGCTGTGACTGCCCGTGCTGGGGCACTCAGAGCCATCACTGCTGCCTGTCACCCCCTGTTCAGCACTGCCAGCTGTTGCCATGGCTGCTCAGACCCCATGAGATCCATCTCCAGGAGGAAAAGCAGCAAAAAGCCTGGGACAAGTGGGGATGGCACCTGGCTTCAGTGCTCCTACCCCTCACTGAGCTGCTCCAGCTGAAATCCTGAGGATGCTGGTGGTCCTCATGTTCACACCTAGGGCAGGTGCATCACACCCAGGCTCTCTCACTGTGAAGCCTTTCCTGTGTGTCCCTCTGGGCATCTCCATCTCCAGAGCCCAGGAATCCCAAGGCTGTGCCTGGCCCAGGAGGCTGGCACCCCCTCCAGAGCATCCATCCCTCTGCACTGACTTTTCTGGAGCTCCCTGCAAGCCCCAAACTCCATCTGGGAGGCAGCTGCAGACTGGCTGGGTGAGGATTTATCCAGCATTGTGTGTGACGAGCAAAGGGAAGGATTTCTCCATCTGATCTGGGTCTGCTGAATCCTCCTTGGCAAATAAGTCACTTACGCGTCCCAGAGGCAAAGCAAGAATTTGTAAATGAAAACTTTCTCAAATAAATCTTTTGTAGGATTTGCAAACCTTCTGATCGGATTTGTAACTCCAGACACAGATTTGTACACTTGCTGCGAGATGTGAAGGATTTAAAAATCCATCTCTTGACTTGTGAAACAATCCAACGTTTTAGAAACCAGGTAGCTAAAGCTAAGACTAAAAGCACACAGCACTTGGGCCTGAAGGTTTAGTGACAGGATTTATACATTAGAACAGGGAGATAATGTAACTCAGGTGTATTAAATCCTGATTTATTAACAAACTCAGGAGTAATAGCTTTACAAATAACTCCCAAGACATTTAAAAGCGCTTAACCCTTGGAGTACTTGCATTTGTCAGGCTGCCATCTCTGGGAATGTCAAGAAATATGTCTAAATATATCAGGGATAATTCAGCTGCACTGCAGACAAGCCCTGCAGCCTCTCTCAGCAGTGTTCCTTCTTCCACAGGAGCCAGGAGCGACTCCTGAGGGTGTGGGAAGGGCTTTGTGCAGGTGCTGCAGACACTGCTGGCATTTCTGGAGGGCTCTTTGGTCCCACTGTGCTCAGACAGGTCGTGTCTGCCTGCTTGGTGGCATGGGGCCCTGTCACAGCCCTGTCCTGACATGTCCCAGTGCCACCACAGCCTCTCTGCCTTCAGGGGGTGAGGGTTGGGCTCAGAGGGCTCTGTTGGGGAGGGTGTTTTGGTGGGCTGAGGTGTTGGGGAGAGGGCTGGGAGCACTTGGGGATGAGGACAGGCTGTTTCCATCACTGAGGGCTCTGTGAAAGAAGACTTTCTGGGGATGTTCTTGTGCCTTGTCTCTTTGTCCTCTCCAGCAGCCTCAGGCTTTTCCCAGTTATCTCCTGCCCAGGCTACCTGGCTTTGAGCCCCTTGGTGGGTGGAGATGGGGAAACTCTGCTTTGGGATGATGAGGAAGGATTTCATCCAGCTGTTCCAGCTGTGCTTTTGTATCTTTACATCTCTTGGGTTCAGCAATATCCAGAAGTTGATTTCTTCCTGGTCACAACCAATTCTGCAGCAATTTCACCTTTGACAAACCTGTTGGAGGACAAAGCTTTCCCATGCAGAACCATCTCTTCTCTCTTCACACTTATCCCAAACACACCAGCATAATAAAGTGGCATTTCTAGAGCAGTTGTAATTTTTAGATAGAAAAACCATAATTACCTGAAGGAGTCTGTCAGAGCTGCTTATTCCCCTTTCCTCTCCCCTCTGTGCCCCATTTTGTTTAGCCTAAGTGAGTTCTCAGGGCAGTGGCATGGCCCGGGGAGCAGCTTGGCTCAGGATGGCCCTGGGCACTTGGCAGGCTCCAAACCCTCGGGCAGGGGGAGAAACCCAGGGTGTTTTCAGCTGGTGAAAGAGCTCAGTGCTGTTTGTGTCCAAACCTGCCTGGAAGCAAAATGACCATTCACAACAGCTTGCTCTGTTAATGGTGTAAAGTGCACTAGAAAATGATTGTGAAAATAATAGCTGCTTCTTGATGAGAGAGCCAAGAGCTGCAGCGAGGGCCGGAGCTTCCGTGCAGGAGGAGCTGGAAGGGAAAAGGCACTTGACACCTCCTGGGTTCAGCTTGCAAGAACAATTAGGCAGTTTAAAAATTCCTCTCTTATTCCTTCTCCTGAGCTGTTCTCTCTTCCTTCTATTTGGCTTTTTCACAAATGGTTGGTCATTATTTTTGGGATGTTTGGGCACCATGGGGCAGGCAAGGGGCAGTTCCTTTGAACACTTCAAGCAGGGAAGAAGGAGGAGAAGGAGGAGAAGGAGAAGGAGAAGGAGAAAGAAGAAGGAGAAGGAGAAGAAGAAAGAAGGAGAAGAAGAAGAAGAAGAAGAAGAGGAAGGGAGGTCTACAATGGCACTGAGTGATTTAACTCAGAGCAGCCAAGGAGACTTTGGGTCATCCAGGCACTCCCTGCTCCAGCAGGAACTCTACAAACTCTTGGATGAACACAGCAGCCTCTGCCTCCATCATCCCTCTCATGATTTCAGTGACCAGAAGGGAAAGGGTTAAACCCCAAGTAATTAATACAAGAAGACTGTTCATTACTATAGGACGTCTGCGTATCGTTAAATTTCATTTCAGCTTTAATTAGACGATTTTTTTTTTCATATAAAAGTCTTTGTTGTGTCAATTAGTTGATTGACTATCATCTGGTTTCTGGGTTAGTGAAACCTGATCCATTGTGAATGAATTTGTTTATCAGGGAAAAAGGACCAGGGGATGGAAAAAAAATTCAATTAAATGTCGATGTGTGGAGTGACAAGCAGTATTCAATAGGGCTTTTAGTTTAATTGCTTGTATTTCATTAAGAGATGTATTTATCAAGAGAATTCTTCATTTTCAAGAGATCTTGGATGTCTTCTTGTTCACTTCTGGCTTTTTAGGTACTCTTGTAGTAGTCAAAAAACACAGGAGGCTATTTTTTAAATTAGAAAAAGCACTTGATTGTGACATATCCTGAGACTGTTACGTCACTGCTGTGTGGTGACAGCCTTTTGGTGACATCCACATGCAAATTGCAGCGTTTGACAGACTGGCACCAAAGATCCTCCTCTCCCTTTGCTGCTCCAGGGCCTGTGGCCGCTCTGAAAGCAGTGTGTTAATCCCCAAAGTTTGTGGGAGGAGCAAACAGTCCAGCCCCAAGGCCTGGGAATGTCTTGGAAAGCCTGTTTTAAATCTTTTAAAGGCTGTAAATCCCTTTGGGAGGAGTGGTTTGCACTCGTGTTGTGTTTGGATTCCAGCTCATGGCTTGTGGTTGACAAATAAAAATGAAATGAGCTTTGGGAGGGTCTGGTAGGAGCTGTCCAAACACAGAGTGCTTGGAATTCCAGGGCTGGTGTAGCTACACAGGACATCCCTGAGCAGGTACAGCCACCCTGGAGTAACATCATGAGAAAATGGTTTATTTCTAGAACTTTCTGTTTGTTTCTAATCCAGCTGTTTCTACAACCTGTGAGTAGATAAACCTGCAGCTGGGGCTGTTTGGGAGATGGCAACAGGATTCCAACAAAGCTTCCAAAAGATTAAATCGTTCATTTTTAAAGGTTCAATTTTTCTGGGTGTCCAGGTGTCCAGGGCCAGGGAGGCCCTGGATGCAGAGTGAGGTGATGGGGGCTCACCTGGAGGGTGGTGGGGCATGGGTGCCCCGTTAGTTGAGACCTCCAGCAGCACTCCTGCTCCAGGGGGAGATACCAGGGCCCAGCTCTGGATGTGCATTGGATGTACATTCCTTGGGAAAAGGAGAATATTTTAGCCTGGATGTAGGAAAATACCCAGCCAAGTGATCAATCTGTTGGGTATTCCAGAACCCCTCAGTGCTCTGCTCTGGGTGACAGGGTGGGGATCACCACAGCTTGGACTCGATGATCTTGGAGGTCTTTTCCAACCTCAGTGAGTCTGTGATTCTCTGTGGAGGAGAACTGGAGCAGAGGAGCCCCTGTGACACCAAGTTCTGTGCAGGGAACTCCACTGAGCATCACTTGGGTGAGCTGATCTGTCTGCACCTCAGAACTGAATTAATTCCTTGCCCTGGAGAGATTTGCTTTTCAGATATTGAGGCTTGGGAGCAGGGAGTTTCTCCCCATGGATTTGCTCAGTGCCCAGCAGAAATCTTGGCAGGCCCTCTGGGAGTGTCTGTATAATGAGGAGCTCTAATGAGTGCTAATTACACCCAGCACATGGGTGAGGAAGCTCTTCCCTGAAACCCATCAGTGGAGTTCAGCATTTTCTGCCTTGCCTGTCCTCTGTGCTCCTTTTTGCTTGGGAATTCCAGCCAGGACACGGCCTGTCCTCAGAAAGTCATTGTTTCTCCTATTCTGTGATGTAAATTCTTTGAATTCACATTCAAAGAGTCCAGGCAAGACCTTGGGGCAGCTCATGAAGCAACTGGCGCTGATATCCTCCCTAAACATTTTGTCTGGGATGTTACACCAGCACCATGAGAGTGACAGTGAAGCTGGAACTTTTACATGAGCAAGACAGAACAGAACAGAGATCCTCCAGGTTGTTCCCTCTGGGGACAAACTATCACTGTGCAAATGGAAAGCTCAGGAATTGGCCAGAGCAGCCCTGATATTGTTGAGGAGCCTCTATTTTACCCGAACCCACTGAATGATGGTAAAACACTAAAAAGAAAAGGAAAAAAAAAGAAAGGATAAATCCCAGACCAGCCTTTCCAAGACAGCTTCGTAACAGAAGCAGCAGCAGAAGGTGAAGGGTGGGCAGGCCCTGGCACAGGGTGCCCAGAGCAGCTGTGACTGCCCCATCCCTGCAGTGTCCAAGGCCAGGCTGGACAAGGCTTGGAGCAAACTGGGATCGTACAAGGTGTCCCTGCCCATGGTAGGGGTGGGATGAGATGATCTTTCTGTGATTCTCCGATTCCTCTGCTGAGGAGCCCGTGGGCCGTTCCTGAGCTCGTGGCAGTGAGCCCGTGGAGAGGACTGCCAGGAGATGCTGCAGGAGGCTGGGTCAGCGTGCCCAGCAGCTCCAGCCCCTCAGCCAGCAGCGTTTTGTTCCCATCCCTGAGCAGCTGTGGAAGTTGTGCCTATCAGGAAATCTCCCTGATCCCAACGGCGGCGTGTTCGCTCCGATAAGGGTGCTGTGTAATGGCAATTATGTTTTCATTTGTTGTGAGAAAACTTCATACACAGAGTGGCAGAAACGTTATTCATCCACTGTTAATTATGAGCTACTTACTGCAGGGAATCATGCAAAAACAAAAAAGTGTAATCAAATGCAATAAAGGGAAGCAGCTTGTGCTGTCACCTTCATGGCGCCTGGAATTAGTGCCTGCCACCAATTATCAGCAATAAAGCAGCTTGGCCCCGGGGGTGACCTTGCAGCAGTGCTGGGGACTCCGTGCCAGGGCAGGGGGGTGGGCAGATCCTTGGGCCAACCATCCTTAATGCAGCAAAGCTCTGGGGCTGGGGCTGGGGCTCTGCCCGTCCCACCCTGAGCTCTGACGGGAGCTGCAGGAGCAGCCCAGCAGAGCCCAGCTGGATGAGGAGCTGAGCTCTGCCTTTTTCACGTGGCTGTGTTTCCCCTCTCCAGGCTGTGGGAAGCACCAGGCTGGGATGGGGAATGCTGGGGGTGTTGCCAGTCCGGATGCCAGGAGCAGCTCCAGAGCCAGGCAGGTGTTGGAGGTGTCTGTGCTCCCACCTGGTCAGCATTCCTGGTTTTCACCCAGACAGCCCCAGGCTGACTCCCACTGTGGGAAAAGCTGAATTTCATCTTGTGCCTGGTTTGGGATTCCCTAGGATGAGGAAGGTGCTGTCCTTGGACAGGAGTGGGTCCAACATGGAATGCCAGGTGCTCAGGGCTGGAGCAGGGGACAGTGGGGGAGGCTGAGGGGCAGAGCTGGCTCTGTTCAGCCCAGAGCCAGGGTAAGGGGAGGTTTTACTGCTGACAGGTGAGGAGGTGCATGGAAGATGGGTCAGGCTCTTCCCAAAACACCAAGGAAGTTCTGCTTGGTTATAAAAATAATGGTGTCACCCCGTGGTGGTGAAACATTGAAACAGAGGCTCAGAAAAACCAGAGGGTCTCTGTTTTGGGAGATATTTGGGACTCCAGTGAAGAAGGTCCTGAAGAATTTGCTGCAGTTGGACCAACTTGAGTGTATGGACTGGACCATACACCTTCCAAGCAGACTTTGACTCGTGAAATTTGTTCTTGGAAAGCATTAGGAGTTTTAATTTCCCTGGACCCAGGGTACTTGGTGGCTCCTGTCCCTGCTGAGCTCCCTGAGCTCTCCTTGCCTCTCTGGTGACCCAGGGAATGTCTCCACTGTGCTGCTGAGTTACACCAGGAACAAGTGAGACACCAAAGCTGCCTTGGGAGGAGTGAGAATGACACAAAAAGGTTTATTTGAGATGGCAGGAACCAGACCCTTGAAGAGGCAAGGCTGGGATGCTCCTCCCCTGAGGGAGCTGCTGCCTGCACAGCCCCTGCAGCCAGAGCATCCCCTGCAGCAGCCTGGGGCTCGCCCTCCCGTGGGCATCACTCTGCCCTGTGGGGGAGAAGGGAAGGAAATAGCCGGGCTGTGATCTGCACAGCAGCTCAGCCCCTGATGAGGACTGGCACTAATGAGTTTTTGAGCACTGTGAGCTCAGCCTGACATAATGTAGGAAGAGCTTCAATTCCCAAAGAAAGATTTTTTTTTTCCTTTCCCTAGAAAGTAATAAATAGCAACTGTATCTTCTTGGAGGCAAATTTCACTGCACAACTGTGCCTTATCTACTGAGAAACTTCCTTCTGAGTGTATCCCTTTAGGATATAACAGGAGGAATGTTACCTGTCTTTGCATGCCCTGTAAGTGCCTGTGCACTTTACAGAGGTTGCCACCTGAAATCCCTGCCTGCAGCCACAATATTTGGGTTTTGTGGGGTTCAGTGCTACCCCTTTGACTTTATCACACGAACATTCCAGCTGAGTTCCTCAGACCAGAACAGGGGCTCACCCCAAACCCACCAACACATTCAAACCTTAAAATGGACAAGGGTGCAAACATTATTCAGTATTTGAATAACAACTCAGTTCTTGACTGCTTGGATCTTTCTAGGAATGACCAGGAACGAAAAAAAAAAAGAAAAAAAAGAAGTGAGATTCATCTTCTCAGCCCTCAGCTGTGAATTTTGTGCTGCTGATTCCGAGAGAGCAGATGCTTCCTTACTCTGCAGAAACGCAGTGTGTGAAACAGTATTTTAACAGCTTTATCTGATATTTTATATCTCACTGTCAAACATAGCAATGATTCCACTTCTATTTGGGTAAGTAATCTGAAAAGAAGGCAGCAATAATCTCTCAGGAGAGCCAGGCACGGGACTAATTACTCCAGCTAGAGATTTGTAAAGACACATTTTCAGTGCTGGGATTTTATCATTCCACAGGGTAATTAAAAGACAACCCTGTCAAAAGAAGTTTTGCAGTCTTAAATTCTCTTTTTCCTCTGTGAAGAATAACCCTTTCCAAGCTCAGCACTGGGATGGATTTATTTCCCAGGGAGGAGTGAGGGGTGCCCGTGGCACCTGCCCAGCTGCCAGCTCAGTGTCACATTTGGTGGCGTTTCTGTGTCACAGACTCACAGAATGGCTTGGGGGAGAAGGGACCTTAAAGCTCATCCAGTGCCACCCCCTGCCATGGGCAGGGACACCTCCCACTGTCCCAGGGTGCTCCAAGCCCTGTCCAGCCTGGCCAGGGACACTGAGTGATGGGAAGGAGGGACACTTGGTCAGATTGTTAAATGCTCTGAGTTGGAGTCCTGGTGCATCAGCAACCAACCAGAGGAAGAATCTGTGCCTGGAACTTGTTCCTTCAGTGAAGCACCTGCTGAAATCAGAACAATTCCAACTGAAAGAGAGGAAATGTAATTGGATATACAGAAGGAATGGTTCCCTGTGAGGGTGGGCAGGCCCTGGCACAGGGTGCCCAGAGCAGCTGTGGCTGCCCCTGGATCCCTGGCAGTGCCCGAGGCCAGGCTGGACAGGGCTGGCTCAGTGGAAGAGCAATGATCAAAGCAGGGGTTCAAATCAGGGGTACAAAAGCTGACTGGCTGCCAGAGGGGATTTAGACCCAGCTTGGCAGAGGGACAAGTGACATTCAGGGCAAACTCTTTGGTTTCCTAGGGCACTTCAGATCTCTGGTGAAAGAGTTGGACTTCTTAACATCCACAACCTCCTCCAAGGCTGGTGCTGGTTTTCCAAAAGCTGTCACTGAGCCATTGACTCTCCTGGATGACTTGGATAATTTGACAATCCAAGAGTGGCATTGCCTGCAGGTTCCCCTGGCTCACACAGTGCAGTGGCAGTGACATGGGATGGTCCATGCAGGTGAAAGCACAGGGAGCACACCTGCACTGCCTCATCCAGGGGATTCCAGGCCAGCTGGAGACCTCTCCATCCCACCCTGGGATGCCAGGTCAGTCTGAGACCTCTGTCTCCTGCCTGCTGTCCCAGGCAGGCCCTTTCTGCACCTTCCTCCTTCAATCTCCCTGTTTCTAAGATGGGTTTTTAGCCCAATAAAGGATTTGAAAGTTAAGGAGTTAATTCCTAGAGAAACAAAAATCTTCAGAGCTGATTTCAGTGTCCTTGAGTAGAAAAGGAAAGCAGTGGCCACAGTCTGAGAGCAAAGCACTGCACCTGCACCTTGCCAGCTTTTTTTAACCCTCTCTGCTCGTGCCTTTTGATGCACGTGGGGACCAGGCTGTGCCAGCCCAGTGACACTGATGTGACAGATGTAATGAGAAGGAATGGGTGTAAAATGCCATGTACCACCAAATCAGCATCACCCAAGTGCCTGGTCCTTGGCATCCTGCTGGTTTCCACCTCGATCCGGGCATTGTTTAATTGCCTAATGGTTATAATGATTTTATTTATTTTTAACTTGCTGTGAGCATGGAGAAATGGAAATTCAGCATTAGGAGATCACTTAACAAAGGAGTCCCTTTCAGAGAGGTTGAGTCCTCATGGTTTTTCTCCCTGAGGAAGGAATCTGTGAAGATTTCAGGCTGCAGCTGTGCTGAATTCTGGCAGATGGCAGCTAAAGCCCTGTGGCAAGGCTGGTGGATCTGGTGTGCATAACTCAGTTTGATTTTCCCTTCCAGCAGCAGCATCCTTTGCTCAGGGTCCTCTCTTCCCTGCCTGGATCATTCCTCAGCTGGAGGCTTCTTGGAGATACAGCAGTGGGAAAACCTGAGCATCAAAGAGCTGCCTGGACTCTGCAGGGGGATGCTGGGCCAGGAGCTGGCTGAGTTGGTAAAAATTGTGAAAAAAGGTCCTAAAGGAGGAAGGATCTCTGCAGCCGAGTCCAGCTCTCATGGAATAACAGTCTCTGACCATGGGAATGCACCTGGGGAGGGCAGGTCAGCCCTGTTTGTGTCCCAGCATTCTCCAGATTTCCAGTCCAGTTCTAGGAGTGTTGAAAGTGGAGAGACTCCACATTCCCATGGGCAAGTCAGACCCTCTGGAGGAAGAGTAAAACAGCAAATTTAGATGATTTTCCCATTCTCTCCATCCCAGCCAGGCAATGGGGCCTGGCTGCAGGCATTAATCAGTTCAGCCATTTACTGGTTTTATTTTTCTCCCAAATCCCTATTTAGAAACTTTCTCTTATTCCTATGAAGACAATTCCCTATCACCCTCTTTATCTGGTAGGGAGTGCTCTGATCAACAGGAACTCTATGCTAGAAACAGCCTAATTAAGCAAAATTAACATTTTATCATCCAGTACTACCATTTAATCCTATATTCATGCAGCCTGCTTTAAATATCCTCCCAGCACATCCCTCCCTGTAAGTCTCTCATGCTCTGCCAGCTCCACTCTGTTTTTATCCATAAGGAATTGAGCTCGTACCTGTGACAGGTGCAGAGTGTGTTGAATCTTTTGATCATCACACAAACCACTCATCCTGATGTCCTTTAATCTAAGCAATGCAAAGAAAATCCTGTGCACTCACTTTATGCTCCTTCCATCTCCCCGAGTTTAAACAGGAGGCTCCGCAGCTCCAGATCAATGGACCTAAATTGTTTGTCTTTAACTTAGGTGGGTTTAAAGGAAAGCTGCTCAGCCCAGCTGTCTGCAAGTTCACAGGATGGGAGGGGCTCTGTGCTGTTTAGTGATGGGGGAATTTGAGTTACCTTTGAAACTTGGGTTGGTTTTTTACAGCAGTCAAGTAATTAAACAGGAGAGAAAAATCACAGCGCATCACTTACTGCTACATCCTCCACGTCTTCCTTCTTGCACTCAAGCTCAGAGTGAAATCCTTTAATTTATCAATTATTAAGAATTTCTATAATTCACAAATGTGGTTTGGATTTTTTTTTTTTTTTGTCTCCCTCTGGGAATTACTCCTGAATAATTTGTGTGGAATAGCCAATATTCCCATTTTGCTGTTGGCTCTCATGGGTGGGGTGAGCCACCTGTGTGTTCCTGCCTCTTGCCTGGCTGGTTCTGGGTCCCAGGCAATGAGGCAAGAATATTGGGATGGGAGATCCCACTCTGTGAGGAAACACAGCTCTGCTTTGGGGGAAGTGTCCACTCACACTTTCCCCCTCCATTAAGTAACTGAGCATTGCAGAAAAGAAGAGGAAAGGGGCAGTGGAGGGTCTGGGGCTGCCCATGGTGCTCACACAGCTTGGGTGCAATCCCTGTGGATCAGACGGGTTCTGCTGCTTAAATTCCAACCAGCATTTTTTGCTCTTGGGTGCTTTCCTACAGCCTGAAGCCCACTGGCTCCAAAAATGCTTGAATGGACTCCAAAAAAGAGTTGTACCATGAGGGAGCTCCATACAATCTTCCAATTCCAGCTGCCCAAAGAGGTGTGAGGAGGGTCTAGGAGACCCCCCTGCTGAAAATGCAACCTGCTGTTTCACCTCACAGGTAACCTAAAAGCTCACCTCCAATATAAATATTCTGCCATGAGTGGGGAGAACATTTCTCATCCCGAATTCTTTATTTAGGAAAAGCAGGTGCTGTTCCCTTTAATGCTGCTACCAGGAGGTTACAGGGCAAAAAACCCAACCCCAACCCCAAACACAAAGCTCCCTCCATGCTATGCAAAACACCACAGAAATCTTTTTTCCATTACAGTGGTCACAGCTATTTTGCTCTTCACTGGTGACAGGGGACCATTAGAACACAATCCCTGATGCCTTCGTATCGTAATGAAAATCATATTTCTTCCTGAACTGCTACATCAATTGTCTTTTTAGTAACCTGGGAAGTGCAGCACTATGCAAACCAGGGACTGGTCCTTCACTCTTAATCTGTTCCCCTGCAAGATAAGTGATAACTTCTTAATGTAACTTTCCAGTCTGGTAAATAAGAAGTAGCTACAACATGATCCTGTGGTTTAAATAGAATCGTCTTCCTGTGACTGAGGAGCTGCTTTCCATCCTCCCCTGGGCAGGAAAACTGATTTTGATAAAATCAGAGCATCCCTCTCTGTCTCTCTCCCTCTCCTTCCCTGGCAATCTGCAGGCAGGCCCATTTGCATTTCTGAAATCCTGTGCTGTGGGAGCCAGGCCTAAAGAAATGTTTATTGGTGGAAGATGCTGCCTCAGCTCCTTGGTGCTGCCCTGAACAGAGCAGGGATGGAGTGAGGGGCTTGGGGCTGGCCTGGAGTGAAGGGGCAGGGGGGTGGGGATGGTGGGGAGGAGGAGACAGGAGAGGAGCTGGTGCAGGGACATTCCCCAGGCCAGGAGTGACCTGGGGTGGGAAACCACAGGGATGAGTGTCCAAATCACTGCTCTTCACTCAGATGCTGTTTCCCATCACATTTCTTGGGATGAAAGTGTCCATCAGACCTCCAGGGCTGGTTCTCCCAGGGGCTGAGGGCTCCCCTGGGCTGGTCCTTGGTTTCATGAGAGGATGCTGATGGCTCTTGGAGGCAGCTTGCCAGTGGTGGGTACCCAACCCAGGGCTGGCCTGCAGGATGGATTTGTGGGAGGGCAGTGCCCAGCCTCCCTGGGGTTTGCATGGAGCAGCTGTGCTGGAGGAAAAGCACAGGACAGGCCCCAGACACCCCTGAGCACTTCCCAAAGAGGAACCTGGGAGACAGGGCTGGCCATGGAGAGAAAATGGAGAAAATTATTGTAAGGAAAGATAATTATCTATTTATGGCTGTTATAAGGAAACTGTAATTATTACATGGGCAATAAAAATCCAAGCCCTGCTGATCACTCTGGTGCTGTTTCCATCTCCTTTCACCACAGGCACCAGGTGATGGAGACCTGGCCTTTGTCCCAGGGAGGACCTGGGGCTGTTGCACAGCTCCTGCTGCAGATCCCGACAGAATCAGGGCAGGAAGGGAAATCATCCAAAGGATGTTTGACACAGTTGAATTTGTTTTTACCTCTTTCCTTTAGAAAGCAAAGCAAAGCAAAACAAGTTAGGAAATTACATGCATGCTTTTGGAATGAGACAGTAGCTCAGGGTCATCTGTGTATATTTCCAGCATCTTATCTTATTTCCGTGGGCACTTTCTCAAAACAAGGCTTTTGGGTTTTTCCTTTTCCAGCCCGAGCTCTGAAAGGTAAGTTTAGGTCTGACCTGTCACAAACAACCCGAAATCACACTGCAAACACATTCCTGCCACTGTCACTCCCTTCCCCTGTCCACTTGCACCCTGAATTTTCTTTCACCGTTTGCTCTCCTGGGAAGAACAAGGATGCAAGCACAGCCTGCACTACTCAGGACCACGCTGGTGATCCCCAGATTCAGATGACACTGTCTCTTCTTGTGATCAAATCAAGCACTGAAGTGGCAACAGCAGCCCAGCTGGGGACCCAAAGCTGTGCTGGGGAGCAGGGCTGGCATCCTCCCTGCATCCCAAAACTGCTGGGACCAGGGCTGGCAACTCCCACCCTTCATCCCAAAACTGCTGGGGATCAGGGCTGGCATTCTCCTCCCTGCATCCCAAAACTGTGGTGGGGACCAGGGCTGGCATCCTCCTCCCTGCATCCCAAAGCTGCAGGGCTGGCATCCTCCTGCCTGCATCCCAAAGCTGCAGGGCTGGCATCCTCCTGCCTGCATCAGTCTCTCAATCTGCTGGAGGTGCTTTCCCAATCCCCCATGCTGGGAGTCACCAGCCCAGCCCACTCCTCCTCCAAGCCAAGCAGCACATCCTGGGTGGGTTCTGCAGGATCAGAGCTCTGGAAAGGTTCATTTTCCAGCTGAGGCAGTGCTTGGCCTGGCAGCAGTAGGAGGTTTCTCCTGCCTCCCTCCTGGAGAAAGCAGTTTGGAGGGGAAAAGAATTGGGAGCTATGCGATTTTAATTTTTTTTCAGCAGAAAGGGGGAAAAAATTCTGTTGCGTGTGGATTTTTTTTCTCTTCTTTATTATTTTTCTGGACTGAAATGGATTTTTTTGATATATTGAATATATTTAATNGGAGTCAGGGAAGGGCTGGAGGGAAGGGCACAGCTTCCTCTGGGCAGCCTCAATTCCTGCTCTGTGGCTTCACCAGCCTGTGGGAGCATGCACAGGAACCCTTTGAGCTCTGGGGCACCCGGGCAGCACCCCCAGCATGTCCCTTGGGAGTGTCTCCTGCCATCATGCACCACTTCTGGGTGACAGCCTGGGGCTGGGGTCCCCTGTGCCCCAACCCGGGGTCCCCACAGCCTGCACAGCTCTGAGCAGGACAGACAGACACAGGATGATGCTCCACACCTGGGAACACCCTCCTGGTCCGTGGGATGGGGGCAGGCTCTCCCCAAGCACTGGCCCCAGCTGCAACTGGCTGTGCTGGAGGGACAGGATTTCCCCAGGAGGAGGAGGAGGAGGAGGAGGAGGAGGAGAGGAGGGATGGCAGCACTCAGAGCTGTGCTGGGCCTCCCAGACCCTCCCAGCTGTAATTGTGCAGCTCCTTCATTCTGCATTTCTAATGGGCAAACACAGATGGTGACAGCTGAGTGCAAAATGCATCTATTAAAATCTGCTGCTGATTGTTCCTCATAATGGGCTTGGGGTTTTTTGAAATACACTGCAGAGAATCCACATCCTCATCAGGAGTGGAACAGGTTACAGGAGACTCGTGCCTGTGTCTGTCTTGTGCCCATTGCCAGGCTTTTTTTGGCCATTATTTATTATTTTCATTGCAGAATAACTGTAGATCCATTCCTGCTGGGGCTGAATGGGAGTTAGATACGTCCTGGCTGAATAAATTCTCTGAGTGGAGACATGAGGCCTCTCAAGGAGGATGCCTGTCCCAGGAGAAGGGCTACCTGCCCTCCAAGGCTGCCCTTTAAACAGCTGCAGGCTCTGGTGGCACCTGAAGAACCAGGGGGAGGCCTCCTGCTGGACATCCTGAACGCAAGGGCATTTAGTCTGAAGGACAATCTCGAGCAGAGAAGCTCTGCCTGGCCCTGTGCACAAGATTCTTTTTCACCTCTGAAGCTCCTCCAGCTGCAAGGGGTTGATCTAAATCCCTTCAGGACAGAAGTGGAAATGTAGTTGGTCTCAGAGGGATTTTTGGGAGCCAGGAGTGTCCATGAGAGCAGCCCCATGCAGCCAGGCTCCTTCTGCTGGGGAGGAAAACACTTTTGTGCTGATATTCACCACTTTCTGCCTGAGGGACTTTGGTGAGGCAGAGAGGAGGGACACTGGGAGTGTGGCTGCTGCTGAGCATGGCAGGATGCTGCAGGCATGGGAGAAATGAGGTGCCATCTCTCCCAAGCTTGGAAGCCAGCTCAGAGATTCATTATCCACGATGCCCCTTCATCCTCCAGCACCTGCAGGTCAGGGGACCTGTGAGACCATGGGGGGTCAGAGGAAAATTCCCAGATGGACTCAAAATTTGATGTTGAGTGCAGAAATCCCCATCGTGCCCAGAGCTGGGAGCACGCTGGGCTCCCTGCTGCCAGGCTGGGTGGTTCCATATCCACATCATCCACATCATCCACATCATCCACATCATCCACATCATCCACATCATCCACATCATCCACATCATCCACATCATCCACATCCACACCCCCATCCCCATCCCACAGCCCTGCAGCCCCATCCCAGGGATTTGCCAGCCCGTCCAGCTCTGCCCTGCCCCCCCTCCCTGCTCAGGGCCTGCCTGCCCCACTCACACTCAGCTCCCTTGCCATAGAAGCCATCATTTTGCTGGAGAATATTTCCAAGCTGGCAGGATTTCCCCCAAGCCGGAGCCTGAGCGCAGCTCCCGACGCTCTGGCAGTGACCTTATAATTAAGCAGTGTAGAGGACACTGCTCCCAGCCGGCTCCCTGAGTGCTTATATTTCAGTTTGGGCTACATCCAGGCCTGGTAAATCCATTAATTACACTTCATACAGTGACATTTACTGACGAATGAAAGATTTCATTATGTCAGCCTGATTCCTCGAGCACAGCGAGGCCTCACAGGAGCTCCCCCGAGCCCTGGCCCCGATTAAGGACCAGTGCTGGACCTCCCTGTTACACACACACACCTCACCCACCTGTGGGGAGGATTTAGCCAAAGGTCTTTCCTCTGATCTCCACTGTGCTGCTTGGATGCAGGGGCTGCAGGAGGCAAGGCTGGGTTCATCCTCCCCAGCCTGGCTTCACAGGAGGCATCTCACTTCCAGGGAGAGAGGGGAGCTGCATTAAACTTTCATGGAAACAAGTCAGTGACAAAGGCAGAACATGAGCTCTTCCCTTGGCAGCAGCTCAGGAGGAGCCTCCAGGCCCAGCCCTGCAGCACAGGGAGCAGGAATGGATGCCAGGAAGGGCAGAGTCCTACAACAGGTCTGATCCATGTCCCAAGGGATGTCCATGTGGCAATGGCACCTCCAGGTCTGCTCTCTGAAATCTGCTTTGCCCCACCAGTGTGAAGTTTTGGCCCCCAGGATGTGCTGAGACAGTTAGAGATGAGAAAGCTTGGAAGGAGGAAGCCTGAACCCTGCAGAGGTTTGGGAGTAGCTCCTGAGCTCTGCAGAGGTTTGGGAGTAGCTCCTGAGCTCTGTAGAGGTTTGGGAGTAGCTCCTGAACTCTGCAGAGGTTTGGGAGTAGCTCCTGAGCTCTG
>VZTZ01104342.1:416220-507274 GCA_013400955.1 Drymodes brunneopygia
GGGTGCAGAGTCCATGCAGAGCCCCTTTCCCAGGATGGGATCCCCCTGTAAAGCCTGTCATTGTCTCCTCTGCCTCAGGCCAGAGGCTGTGCTGCCCTCAGCTCTGTTCAGCCAGTTCTGGACACTGTGGTGGGAGAGGAGAGGGATAGGATGGGATGGGATGGGATGGGATGGGATGGGATGGGATGGGATGGGATGAACAAATTCCTGTGAGTGCTGTTGGAGCAGCCCATGTTTGGAGCAGCTCCCACAGCAGCTTTGGACAGCCAGCTACCTTCAGATCAGAGCAGGTTTCCACCTTCAGGAATTGTCCATCAGGAATTCTGCCTCTGCTCACATCCCATCCCAGGGATCCTCCCACACTCACCTCAACCCTGAACCCTGGCAACCCCTCCAAGAAGAACTCATCCCACATCTTTTTGGGTTCACCTCTAGTCCTTCCCAGGAGGGCTGCAGGGGCTGTGGAGCAGCTCCCTGACAAGGTGTGAGGATGTGCTGCTCACCTGCACCCTGTGAATGTCCTTCAGTGGGAGCTGCCACAAACCCTGCTTGGGACACCCAGGGGCTGCTCCCTGCAAGCAAAACCCCAACCCTCGAGAGCTGCTGCAGCCAGTGTTATTTCTGGCAGATCAGTGGTGCTTAAATGACAGCTACATTAGCTGAGTCAATGCTGAGGATGTAAATGTGCAGCTGGCAGAGCTGGTGTTTGAGCAATAAGACATGACAGCAGTTGGGGTTTGAAGTGATTGGTGCCTGTGCTGGGTGTGCAGAGAGGCAGGAGGCTGAAGGGCAAGTGGCTGGAAGGGCTGGCAGAGCACAGGGATCACAGGGCTGGCAGGACAGAGCTGGGCACTCCCTGAGCACCCTCAGCCCAAGGGGACAGCAGACACTGAGCTGCTGTGGTGGCAGTGGCTCTGAGGGCTTGGTTGGGCTGTACAGGTGTGTGTGGCACTGCTGTCCCCCTGCAGGTGTCCTAGGGTCCCAGGTGCTGTGCCCCCTCCATCCCAGCTGCTCCAGCAGCACAACTGGAGGCAGGCACAGAGGTGCCCCCGTGCTGGGAACACAGAAGGATGGAATCAGAGGGTACCCTGAGCCAGGAGGGACCCCCAGGATCACCCAGAGCAGCTCCTGGCCCTGCAGACACCCCAACAACCCCAGCCTGGGCATCCCTGGCAGCTCCTGGAGCTCTGGCAGCCTCGGGGCCATGCCCATTCCCTGTCTGGCTTGGTGGATGTGGCTCAATGCACCTCCAGAAGGAGCAGCTGGACATGGACACAACAATTACCATGGAAGGAGGAGGTGAGTGAGGCCACCTGCTTGGCATCACCACTGCTCCCAGCCCCGTGGGCATCCAGGAGCCCTGGTGAGGGAGGATCATCCATGGAGCTGCTGCTCTGCTGGCAGGGTGGGAGCACAGCAGGGTGGTGGGAGGGTGGCAGGACAGGTGACAATAGAAAGAAGAGCATCATTCGAACTCCAGGTGGAAAGAGGAGCCCAAGGGGATCCCTGTGGGGACAAAGTGGGGTCTAATAACAAAAATCTGCTGCAGGATGATTCTACCCTGACAGCAGTGGTGGGGAAAGATTAAATAGGATGAGCAAAGCTGCAAATTTAGGCCAGGTAGAGAGGGTGGGACACGTCAGCTACCCACCCACGGGCCAGGTCAGTGATTGCACTGCTGGACATGACCAAATCTGGGTCCCAGGGGGATCAGCCCCACAGCCCATGAGGGGCAATGCTGCTCTGGGGGAGCTGTGATGCACAAGGTGCTGGGGGAGCATCCCCTGTCCTTGGTCAGCTGGGCAGTGAGGGCAGCAAGGTGAACCACCCTGGCACCTGTGTGCTTGCCTTCAGAGAGGGAACTGCCAAAAAGGAGAGAAAAGACACCAGAGCTGTGCAGAGAGTGAGAAGCTGAGAGCAGTTCAGGGGGAATTCAGTAAAGCTGGTGGGGAGTTGGTTTAAAACTGAGTCAGAGCACTGCCTCTCCCAGCTCACTGCTGGAGCTGCTGTCCCAAGGAGGTGGTGCCAGCAGGGTCAGGAGGGGCTGGCACAAATTCATGGACAGAAGGTCCCTGAGTGGATGGACAGGACAGGGTGGTGTCTCCTGGATGGAGCCTGGAGCAACCTGGTCTAGTGGAAGGTGTCCCTGTCTGTGTCAGAGGGTAGGACTTGATCATCTTTAATTCCCTTTCCAACCCAAATCATTCTGTGATTCCATAATTGTTTGATTTTATGTTCTCTAATCCAGCAGCTGAGGGCCACCCACCAGGGCAAGCCTGGATGCTGCTTCCATCAGCTGCTCCTAGGGCAGAACAGGTAATTTTGGTGGCCCCTCACCCTCTTTACTTCCCTTTTGCACAGCCCTTTTCTTTGCAGGCAGTATTTAAGATCCTAACCAAATGTGGCTTTTTAAAACATGTGCTCAGAAGCAATATTTTTTTCGTTGTTGATCTTCTTCCTGCAAATAAAAATACCTTCAGCAGAAGTAAATAAGCCTGAGCAGGTTTGTCAGATCCTTCATATGAAAAAAGAAATAAGTTACCTACAAGGTTTGTAGTGAACAGAGCCAAACAATGGGCAAGTGTTGTCCCAGTGAGGATGGGGGTGGAGACAGGGAGCTGCACGAAGTGCAGAATCCACAGCCTGATCTCTGCTCTCCAAACCCAAAGCAGCAGAGGAGAAGCAAAGCCCTCCCCTCCCCGGGACAGCCTCCAGCATCACCTGCACCAAGGGAGCCTCCTTAGGGCTCCAAGGTGCTCATTAACGCTGCCCTGCTCCCTCTGCCAGTGCCCGTGGCAGGGCTGGCCATGGGCTCTCGGTGCTGCTGGGTCTGCCTGTGGGTACAAACCAGCAATGATCCCCTGCCCCTTTATCCAACAGGGAAAATCCATTTCCTTTGTGCTCCAGCTCCTCCCCTGGCAGCTTTGGCCTGGCACTTTGTCCCTCCTCTTCCTCCCCGTGTGACAGTGACAGCACAGCTCCAGCCCTCAGTCCCAGCCTTTATCTGGGAGCTCTTCTGGCTCTGACAGTAAAAAATGATCTTTTCTGGGCTGCACAAGTTCATAACGTTCCAGCATTGATAGGGATAGAGTGCAAAAGAAATAAAATCAATAAAATATTCAAAGCTTTCACATTATAAGCTCCAGCAAAACTTTTTACCAAATGTTTACTGTATAATAAATTCTATTAAAAAGCCCGAGCTTGTATGCTGAAGAGGGGTGGAACGATGTCACTTTAATTGCAATGGCATAAATATTTGATATTCAGTAAATTAGATCTGTGGCTCTGAAAACATTCTTGCAAATGGATTTTTACCTGTAGCACAGTGCCATTAGCAGGAGAAAGTCAACACAGCCCCAGGGCCTGTAATTAACTCAACCCAAGCAGAACTAAACATTTTTGACAGTTTTCCTGGTCTGGAATTAACTGTCATAGCAGAGAATGAAAGGAAGTGCATTGTCACATTATGTTTACGTAAAGTCTGTAAAATGCTGTGTTTTGTATTTTTGTTTTGTTAAGTCTGAGTTTCATGCCCCATTATTTTTTTCATCATTAGAGACAAGCTTAAAAACAACTAATGATGGATTTTATATCCTCACAGTAGTCTGAAAAAAAAAAGGGGGGGAAGACATTAGTTCGGTAATTCAATTTTTCTTTATTTTTTTCTCTGTAATGAAGCATAGTACGCTGTGTTCTGGTATAAATCATAATGCTGTGACATTTGAAGACATTAGAAACTCTGGTTTTCCTATCTGATTCAAGGTTCTCAGATAATAAGCAGCTGTCTAGCCCATGTCTGTCTATTTTCTTGGAGCTGGGGGAAGGCGTGTGGATGTTTTTTCCTTCTTTTCTTTCCTTTCCTCTTTTTTTATTTATTTTTTTTTATTTTGTATTTACAAAAATAACTGTCACTCCACTGAAATGCAAACCCTTGAGGGCAAATCTACTTAATGCTTCCCTGAAAGCTACTTATTGTCCAGTAGCTCAGAGAAAATCTGTACAGCAGTAATTGAAGGGATGTGTTGAGCTCCCTGACATTTTGTCCCAGAAATTATCTCTACCTGAAAAAGAAAGGGGTATTTAGCAGGAGAGCTCCAGTGCAATTTGGGAATGGAAGGATGCTCATAAACAAGCTGATTAAAATAGATGGGGTTTGCTACATTTATAGCAATAACTTGGGCTAATAGCTTACATTAAAAGGGGAAAGCCTTTTTGGATGGCAAATATATGTCTGCTGCAAGCAGGGACTGTGTTATAATCTTGTCTCTTTCCTGACATATTGAGAAGACAAGCAAATAAGGAAACAAAAATGTCAAGATTTCTTTTTTTTTTCTTCCTAAAGATTGCCAGATAGGGAGGAAAAAAAAAAATCAAGGCAAAATTAACAGCGCTCTTGGCTCCTGCCTGTGCTGCTCTGCTGTGCTGCTCACCTCAAGGAAAAGCTTTTATTTTGAATTTCTGAATATCTCAGGGAGAAAAGAGAAACCCCTCTTTTCCCAAGATACATCATGCAAGAAATGACCTCAGCTCGATGCAATTTTTATTTTGCATTCCATTTCAGCGTAGAAGTCCCTCCCGTTGCTGCGCCGGGGCCGGTGGCAGGAGGGGGTTTTGTGGTTCCTCATCAACCTGCAGTTCCCTGCTCACTTCAGCCTCCTGGTATGGCATTTTCCACATCTTCATCCGTATCCAGAACCACTCCAGCGACGAGCACACAACATCTTCATTAAGAGAGGGAGAGAAAAAAGAGAGAAAGGCAGGAAAGCAGCCTCTGGGAGAGGGGAATCTGTGAAAAACCCCTTACCCAGGAGATTTCCCATCACAACAGGAAGGGGACTCCAACACTGGGGGAATAAACAAGAGGGAGCAGAGGAGGTTTAACTGCTCCTGCCAGTCAGAGGCTCGGTTTGGAGTCACTTCATTCCTGTTGGGAATTGCAGCCATGGGGAATGTTTCTGGGGTTTTGAGCTGCAGCTCCTCGGGGGTTGGATGCTGCTGGTGCTGAGCACTGGTGTGACTGGTGGGAGCTGTGGGGGCTCTGCAGCTGCCCCGGGGTGCAGAGCCCCTGGCAGGACCAGGAGAGGCTCCTGGGGAGCAGGGCTGGCTGCTGCTGCTGCCTCTCTTCTCACTGAATTAGGCAAATTACAGAGCGCTGGATCTTCGCTAAATTAATTAGCTCAGTTAGGCTGGGGGGGATGCAGAGGCGTGTGTGTGCTTCTTCTCACTTTCCCTCTTTCATCCCTCACCTCTTCCTGCAGGTTTATGGGCATCCCCATGGGGTGATTGAGGTTCATGGGTATCCCCACAGGATGATTGAGGTTTATGGGTATCCCCATGGGATGACTGAGGTTTATGGGGATCCCCATGGGATGATTGAGGTTTATGGGTATCCCCATGGGGTGATTGAGGTTTATGGGTATCCCCACAGGATGATTGAGGTTTATGGGAGCCCCTGCCATCCCCAGTGGCACCCAGGGCTTCCCCCAGCCCGAGTGTTTCTGGGAGCACTGGGAATGTTCCAGCCTGAGCTTTGAGATTCCTGACCCCTGAACACCTTCCTTCTCCCAGCCTGACTTTGGGCTGGGGCTGAGAATTTTGGCATCAGGGATATTTCCCCCCTGGCCATGGGATCCTGTCCCTGGATGCTGCCACCAGTACCTGGGCACCAAGCACGGCACACACGGGAGGCTCTGTGCCACCAGGGCTGGTGTGTCCCTGTCCCCTGCCACGGGGCCATCATGCCCTCCTACCCCTCACACCTCCTGCCTCTGGCTTCCCTTTGGCTGTGGGTTTGTCTCAGGAGAGGGGGATCTCAGAGCACAGCAACTCTCAGAGATGAAAAACATCAGGGCCACTTTTCTGTCACCTCCTGCTCGCAGCATTTCAGGACAGGCAGCTGCAATTCCAGCCTTGGCAGGTGCTGGGGTCTCCCTTTTGGGATCAGGCCATGCCTCTGCCAAGCCCTTTCCCTCCCAGCATCAGCAGAAAACCTTGGCATTCCATGAGAGAGCCAGGAGCCTTGGGAATGCTGGGGATGCCCAGGTCCTGCTGTCACCATGGGTGGTGACATCCTGCTCCCAACACCAGGGAGGTGTTCAGGACCCCCTTCCCAAGCCCCATGTTGGAGCAGCACCTGCATCTCCACTCCTCCACCCAACACCCCTGGGAAGCTGCCAAAGCTCTTTTCTCATATTTGCACGTGATAAAAGATTCAGCACGAGGAGAAGAAACCAAGTTCAGATTTATTAGTAGCAACTGAACAGTGAAAGACAGCACAGGGTCTATCAATACTGCTTAGCAGCAGAGCCTGGTGTAATCTCCTGCATGGCAAAATAATCAGGAATGTCACTTTTCATAGGATTCATCAGAAACAATGAGACATCTCACAAACAATCCTCGCCCAGCATTAACGATCACATATAAAGAGACCTGAGTGCAATTACTAAAGAAAACAATTATGTGTCAGCAAATATATTCATCTTCATTTGATTTAAGCACCCACCTTCCGTGGCTATAAAAGGGACTGGGATGTTAACTCAATTTGTGGGGCAGCAAATTGAGGCAGCATGGCTGTGATTTCAGTGAGGTGCTGCACAGGGAGGTGAGGGATGGAGCAGGGACATGGATGGGATGAAGCTCCAGGATGGACATTCCCATCCCAGCTCTGCATGGGAGCTCTTCCAAAGACTTGGGGGCTTCTCCCATGCTTGGAGCACACCAGGAACTGACTGAGTTCAGTGCTGACTGCAGCCTCTCTCTTTTCAGAGGTTTCATTCTTCTACCTCCCCTAAATCACCGCTTTCCTCTGAATAACATGTTTTACAAAAACTAATATAAACAGAAAACCGGGTCTAGATAAAAAATTACCTCCATTAAAATTTTTTCTCTTGATGCAAAGGATAGGAATGCTTTTTTACTTTAAGCCAGAATAAGGGTGTATATTTGTGCTTGAAGAAAACATCCATTTCTGCAGCTCTTTGTCCTGGCCACAGTCTGGAGGCTGAGGTACATGGAATAACCAGGGGCTTTCAGGTCTCCTCTGAGTTCCTGGGCTCTGCTCTTCCAGTACATGGAGCCAGACTGAGAGAGCTGGGGCTGTTCAGCCTGGAGAAGAGAAGGCTCCAGGGAGAGCTTAGAGCCCCTTCCAGTGCCTAAAAGGACTACAAGAGCTGGAGAGAGACTTTGGACCAGGACTGGTGGTGATGGGCCTGGGAAAAATGGCTTTAAGCTGAAGGAGGGTAGATTTAGGTCAGATTTATGGAAGAAATTCTCCCCTGTGAGGGTGGGCAGGCCCTGGCACAGGGGGCCCAGAGCAGCTGTGGCTGCCCCTGGATCCCTGGCAGTGCCCAAGGCCAGGCTGGACAGGGCCTGGAGCAACCTGGGACAGTGGAAGGTGTCCCTGCCCATGGCAGGGGTGGCACTGGATGAGCTTTAATGTCTCTTCCAACCCAAACCATTCTGTGATTGTGTGTGAGCTTTGGGATGTTCTCCAAACCTTGGCTTTCTGCTGCCTGGCTGTTGTTTCTCATCCCAGCTGATTCCCCCAGCCCTGTCTCACCCCTGCCCTGTGCCTCTGCCCCTCCCTGAGCTGCTGGGCCAACCTCCCTCTCCTGCCCCTTACCTGGGTGGGCAGAGGGCACTTCCCACCAGGCTCTTCCTTTTGGGAAGAGAAGGGAAATGGTGATAATTTGTCTACCTTTCTTAATGATGAGCTCCTTTGTGCTCAGGTTGAAGGGAAAAGGAAAATAACACCAGAAGGGGAGAAAAGGCCTTTTTTTTTCTATTTTTTTTCCTTTTTTTTTTTTTCTTTTTTTTTTTTTTTTGAACGGTGGGACTGTCACATGGAGTCAGTCTGGGGGGTTTTTACCAGTTCTGAATACTTCCCCTTTCCTAACCATGAGCTCTACCCTACGCTGGCACAACACTGGGGTTTTCTTCCCCCAAAACCCTGCAATCAATTCCACGTTCTTACATTTTCCTGCTGTTCCCTGTCCCATCCCCCCGAGGTGCAGCAGCACAATATTACCTTTCTGAGAGCAGAGGGAAAGGAAGAGAGGCTCAGAGAAGATGTGAATCACGAGGAAGTGGTTTCCCTAGTGACAGCAACCACATGAAAGCTCTCACCGTTCACTCTCACGGGACCTTTTAGCACTTTGGATTGTGGGGAGAGCAAGAAATGGTAAAAAAATGCTGTGGTTGGGAGAGGAGCAGGTGAACACTGAAATGCTAAATGGTGTTGGCAACCCGTGAGAAGCCACCAGCAGCTCCTGGGAGGTTTCCTGAGGATCCTGTGGAATCACAGAGGGGGCCCCAGGTCTCTTCTCCAAGGCAAAGTGCTGGAGGCCTGGGGAACCCAGAGCAGAGCCTGCTCATGGCCTGCCAGCACCCCAAGCATCCCTCCAGGTTGTGCTGTTGGACAGGAAAGAATACGCAGACTTTTTAGTAGTAGTTTAGGATTATTTAGGCAGGACCAGAAAAAGGGGGCTGCCTTTTTTTATTTTCTCATTTTTATTTTTTTTTCAAGATAATTGTGGCTTGGTTAGTGAGATTACTACCTCTACAATTTTGTAGGATAATGACATAGTCTATCATCTTTCTCCACCTTAGGAGAAAGGAATGAAAACAATTCAGAAGTTCAAAACAATCTTGGCTGGTTACGAAAACAAGGACTGGGTTTATAGAAAATGCATGAGAAATTCTACTACAGAAGTAAAAACATAGAACACTGCAAAAAGCAGGGCAACACCTCCATTCTGTGTCACCTGCCCATGCTGGCCTGTCCCCTTGGCAGCACCCTGGAGGTGACGGGGAGCAGGACACTGCTGGCACCCCAGCACTGGGGACACTGCTGGCATCTCCGTGTGCCAGAGCAGAGAACAAACCCTGGGATGGGAGTTGCAGTGAGCTTGGAAGGAGCACAGCAGTAGGCAGAGAGGCAGATGGAAAGGGCAGGCAGACAATTAGCAGTGTCTTTGGCTCACGCTCAGGAGTTTTTATTCCTCTCTCTCAAATGTCTTCGATTTTTTGAAGCATCTCTGACAGCAAATGAGAGCAATGCCCTCCTGAGAGCCCAGGGAAGGGGTGTCCACATGGGAAACCAGGAAGAAAAGCATCCTTTGCTGGGGCAGGACTGTCTTCCTCTTCTGCCGTTGTCACCCTGGGCACATTAGCTTAATAACGAGCTTTTTAGCAGATTTCAGTGAACAAGAAGCAATTTATTTGTCGTCATGGAGACAAAGAAGACCTTCTGGAAAAGAGCATTGAATGAAGAGAAGAAGGTTTATTGTGCAGAGCAATGAGGCATTCACTTGGAACATTAGCATCACACAAAGCAGGCCATACAAGTGGTCTTGCTAACTTCTGGATGCATGGTTGGATGGTTCTGGGTCCTGGCTTTCCCTGGAAAGGCCAAGAGGGGACTGGAGCTTGGTGTTTCATACATGATATTTGATGTCCAGCCCTGTTCCTGGATGACTCTGGGGGAAAGACAAAGGTTCCTTGTTGGTGGATTTCTGCTTCGTATTTCCAGGGACTGAATTCTGAAACTCAGCTGCCAACTGAACAAACCCCAAATAAGCCAAGAGCATGCATCTCAAAGTGTACTTTGTTCATTTATTTTGACAACTCTAGTGTTTCTTTAATTATTTATAACACTTCTTACTGTACTGGAGTAGATTTTTGTAAAAATAATGAAGCCTTAGTAGTATAGCTTCTATGATCACATCTGCAGGGGAAGGGGGAGGCAGGCAGCCACTCTCTGACATGAGGAGAAAGGAAAATGTAGGTTGGAAGCAAAGTTTTCTTCCCTAAGAAAAGTTTTGAAGCACCAAAGGAGAGGGCAGATGTGTGAGACCCAGCACTGCAAGGGTTCAAAGGAGGTTTTTAGGGTGAAGATGGATTGCAGAAGAGCAGCTTCCCTCAGAGAATGTGGATTCAGTGGCATGAGGGTTTGGGCTGTGTGTTTGTCTCTGGATGCTGTCAGTGGGGAGCTGAGGGTGGGAATGCCAGCAGGGGAATTGAGGGGCAGAGGGAAGCTCTGCCAGGCACCTCAGCAAGGTGCTCACACCACTGCAGGTAAGGGAGGGAGTTTCACCTGAAACTTGATGTTTCACCTTCCATAAATTCCAGGACGCTGGTAAGAAACACCTGGAAACACCTGATTTTGGGCTGGATTCCCTCCTAAGTCAGGCTGCAATTTGATGTTACACCTCAGGATTCCAGCAGGAAGGAAACTCTGCTCCCCATCCCTTCCAGGGGACAGGTGGAGGCTGTGCCTGACAGAGGGTGCACAGGTGAGCACCCCAAAGTTTGCTACCTCTACACCTTGCTGACATTGGCAAGGGAGCCTTTGCCAATGGGAAAATTGTCCTTTTTTTGCCCAAGTTCCTGGGTGTGCTCTCCCCAGGGAGCCAGGAGCACCATGGCTTTGTCCTCCTTGGAGCACATCCCACCACAGGACCCACTGTGGGGGCCCCAGAGAGGGAAGAGGGAAGATCCCAAAGGATGTGGAGCATCTCCCAGGGGTCAGAGAAGACTTCTGGTAGAAATCTGAGCCCAAAGCAGGGCAGGAAAACACGGGCAGTGCCTGGCTTCAGGTGAGGGGCCATGAGGATCCAAAGCTCCTTGTCAAGAGGACTCTCTCCTTCCCTTCTCCTTACTGAAAAGTTCGTTCTACCAGGCAAATGCTGGGAGAATGCAAAACCACAAAGACTTTATATATTTAACCCACACAAGGAATATAATTATTCTTTTTAATCAAGTCTATTCAAACCATTTATTACTTTATTCTTCCATTTCAATAGCAGAACGATTAAGATGGAATCTAAAAGGAATTCTTCACAACAGTAATAATGTCTCTTATCGCAAGAGGCAGTCTCTGCTCTGTCCTGCAAATTCTCAGCATTAAAATATTAAATATATTCAATATATCAAAAACCCTCCATTTCACTCCTGTAAAACAATTCAAAGGATATGAGGAAGAACCAGAAAGGGGCCCATTACAGCCTGCAAACAAATTCAAAAATAGGGAAAAGGGAGAAACTCCAGCATACACAATGAGCTGCAAATAGAACTCAGGCTCCAGAAATCCAACTTCACGGCAGAGCAGGCCTGGGGGACAAGGACATTATCATTTTGAAGACTCATTTGTATCAGCACACTCTGTACATTATATAAGAGCCAGACTTCTTTCAGCTCTCAATTTCTTGTCATCTTGTTTTTCAATGCAAAACTTCATCTGCACCCTGTACAGGACACACTTTCCAGAGGGTATAACAAAATCATAAAAAGGGAGAAAGTGGTGGACTATGAATAAAATCTGTGTCTTCCCCAACTCAAGGGGTACCTCAGCAGGAAAGGCACAGAGGCACAGCTGAGATGCGCCAAGGGCAGGTCTGGCTGAGCCTGTTGAGGCATTTGGGCATCCCAACCCTCTTGGGATGGCTCTCACTCTCTTATTGTATTTATTATTTGTTATATTTATTAGTAGTATTAGTTTAATTTATTTGTTATATTATTATTGCCATGCTCTTATTATATTTTTAGGTTCTTAATATGCCTAACTGACAAGACACAAGTCCCTCCCTCTCCTGGCTGAGGGGGAGGCATGCTGGTTGTATTTTCTAGGTTAATTCTTCCTCCTGTTTTTGACTAGGCTGTGGAAAGACTTTGGACAGCCTGAAATGGATCTTACATAATTCTAGGAGAGGTCTTTTAGAGCCTTCAGCTTCCAACACTTCGTACCAGATTGCTTCATGCATGCTTGGCAAAGGCCTGAGTGCTGTGAGTACACAATAGGTAACACAGGAAGGAGCAGGCATTTCTCAGGCTCCCAAATTTTATTTATTAAATAGTTCCTGAGACCAGCCTCTACTCATGACTCAGTGGCCTGGCAAAGAGTTTTCAAAGCTGCAGCAAGTTCCAGGAGGCTGAAAATGGTTCTCTTCACCAGTGGTGTGATGTCTGGGGTCCCAGACAGGCAGGGAACATGGGAGGTCATCCCTGGGGTGGGTGACACCAGCCAGGGTCCCCCCTGCTGCCTTGGGGCACCACTGACCCCACAAGCACACAGCTCTTTTCACTCTACAGGATGATCCAGCACTTTGGGGATCTCACCCAGAGCTTTGGGAAGCCTTCACATTAACCTTTATGTCCTTCTGCATCTGGCCTCTGGAATTCCAGAATGGGATAATGTCTAATATTTCCCATGCCTTTTTTTTTTCCCCAAAAAATTTCCTGAAGTATTTTTAAGCTTTTATTGTGCACTGTACCAAAGATCACCAAAATCACCCCTGCAGGGTTGTCCAGAGCCTGAAGGAGTTGAGGCTGGCTGGATCTCTGATGGCTTTCACAAGAAAGGGCATGGAGGAGGCTGAGTGTGGTTTCCTGAGCCAGGACATGAGGTCCCTGTTGGTGGAAGCCACCAGCAGCACAAAGAGCCCAAAGTTTAGGTTGGCATCTTCATTCCTGCCCAGGCTGATGCATGAGGGGGAAAAGCTACAGGTTAAACCCTCCACCATCTCATGGACATGTCTGAGCATCTCCTGAGCAGGTGCTGATCCAGCTCATTGTGAAGGAAGAAGAATTAAACTCTGCTCCTCACTGCAGGAAAAATCTGGACCCCAGCCACCAGTGATGTTTAGGAGTAGCATCATCCCCTTTTCCTGGGGATATTTTTCCAGCAAGTTTTGTCCCAGAATGGTAGAAATTGAATGCACATTTTTGTTGTCCCTGTCAGGAAACAGCAGGGCTGTGTCTGTGTGGGAGGGGGCTTTGAGAGGTGCGTGAGGAGGAGCAGGGTCTCACAGCTTGGTGTGCCCACACTTGGATTGGGGCTGCTTCTCCCAGGTGGGAGAGGCAGAGCATTTAATGGAGAAACAAATCAGGCTGCAAAAAGGGGTGAAACCCTTCTTCCTCCTGCTGGCACCAACGGGAGCTCTAGGTGCTGGAAAACCAGGAGAAATAGTCCCAAAGTGCCTCCTGGGAGCCCAGTTCCAGCCTGGAGCTTCCTCTGGTGAAAAGCCCCACAGCCAGTAGCTTTGGAACTGCTTCCCCAGGGGGGAAGGAGCTTTTGGGGCTGTGATGTGATCAGCTGGGAGCTGGAGGACATCAGCTTCTTCCAGCTGATTGTCCATGGGACTGATGGAGATTGCAGAAATGAGCCACAGGCCTGGGCTGGGGCAGAATCCTTTTACCTTCGTCCACCCCAGGAGCCCAAAATGAGCTTTAGAGCAGGGGAAACCTGCACACTCTCACACATCTCCCCAGCTGCCTGCACACCCTGCACTGCCCCTTCCAACCAACCCCAGACCCCAAAAATGGTCAGGAACCCATCCCAAGTGCCTGATGCTCAATTATCATTAATGACCATAATGATAATTCAGCCTATTCTACTCTTGTTGCTCTGTTGAAAAAAAAAAAACCCTCCAGAACTCCCAAACCTGGATATAGTTATGAAATTCTCTTTCGGCCTCCATAAAGCATTTCCAAGTAATTATCCAGCGAGTGGAGTTGAAAAGGAACCGCACACAATTGTCATAAAATGTAATTAATTTGGAGTAATTCACAATGGAGGAAAAGTGCTGCAGAGAGTAAATTGGACAGGAGACTTGTGTGCTGGGGAGATGTGGTTTTGAAAGGCTGCTGACTAATACAGCACTGACCTGAAAGCAAATCCTTACATTCATGCTGGACCGGCTGTTTCCATGACAACAGTTGTTATTAGTAACTGAAAATGTATTGCTCTTACGAGTGGCAGCATATTTTTTTTTTTTCAGCTGAATTCAAGAGCAGCTGGGTACTTTACTCATGAAGATAAAGTGCTGGGATCGCTGATGTTGTGTGCTGCACCTCTCACAACACCAACCTTATACTTATACATGATACAAAGAAATGTGAGCGTTGCTGGAGGGAAAAAAAAACCTCTGGAGGCACGGAGTAAATGGCAACTTGTATCAAAGAAATCAACAGGAAATAAGCACGGTCAGTGCCCTGCTTTAAATTAACTCTTCAGTGAAATTCCAGGGGGATTCAGGCTGACTGGGGCGTTCAAGGAACAGGTAAATCCTGTTAGGAGCTAAGCCTGACATCCCAAAATTTGATGCCAGCCCTGCAAGGGGCACTGAGGACACATCACCCTTTAGATTTAGCTACTTCTCATGCACTACCCCCTCTTGTTCCTGTCCTGAGAGCAGCGGTTTTTATGATATTTAAATGAACAAACTTGGGAGAGAAAAACTCTCACCTGGTTCAGACCTGTGCAGTGGCTCTGACTGTAAAAGCATCCCTCTGATTTTTCCTGAGGAGGACTGGTCTTAAACTGAAAAGGAGTAGGTTTAGATAAGATTTTAGGTGAGAAGGCCCTGGCACAGGGTGCCCAGAGCAGCTGTGGCTGCCCCTGGATCCCTGGCAGTGCCCCAGGCCAGGTTGGAGCAGCCTGGGACAGTGGAAGGTGTCCCTGCCCCTGGCAGGGGTGGCACTGGATGAGCTCTGAGGTCCCTTCCAACCCAAACCATTCTGTGATTCTTCAAACAAGACCACACACCAAAGAGCTTGGACTGTGCCCCTCCTCAAAATAACCAAAATACTGTGGATAGAAGCCAATTGCCACAAAACCAAGATAATGTCTGACAAGTTTGTTTGTGGCTCTTAGGCTGCTGTGTATTTCAGGTGTCCCCTTCTGGGCCCTGTGGAGGGAGTAGAAATCTCTTTACACCAGAGGAAGAGGAGAGTAAAGCCCAGAAAAGCATCAGTTGTCAAAGTTGCTCGAGTAGGCAAAATGCTGCACATGATATTGTGTGAATGAGCCTGTGAATAGCAGTAACATATTCAGGAAGCAAATAAGTTACAATCCATAATCAAAAAATGTTGCAAATTACATCCTTAATAGATTACATTTATAATCTACTTGAAAGAGATCTTTAGGCACTTAATTGACACATTCCAAGATAGCTATAACATATTGGCTAGTTAGATACCAATTGACATACTTATTAAATATCAATTAGCGCATTCCATAATTTGGTACCTAATTAGCTTGCTATAGCTATTCTATCAAATGCCAATTAAATGCTTGAAATTTCTTACAAGTTGGCTGTACGAAGATAATAATTAAGAATGCATTGCTTAAGTCATTTTTAGTTAATTACATGGCAAACTAATTTTGGCTACACACATTAGACCTTTCAATAAATCCCTCTTTATCAATCAATTGGTATCTAATGAACTCATTATTCTTCTGCCACGTCTGAATCAAACCCTGCTTTGCCATTCTCCCGGATGGATCCCAGCCTGGATGTGGGGCTCTGTGGGTCTGCCACCCCCAGGGCTCCCACAGGGATGTGACAGGCCATGTTCCCAGCCTGAGGAGCAGGGTCTGTGCTCCCATCCACGCTGCTTTGGGAGGGGTGGCTGTGCAGGAGTCACAGTGGTCCCCTCTCTGCAGTGCCACTGCTCCAACCTCCTGCAGCGCCCAGGGCTCGGCACTGACCCAGCAGCTGCACCCAGGGTGGGGCCAGGGAAGGATGGAGAGGCACCAGCTTGTGCTGGGAGGAAAGGGACAGCTGGCTCTGAGGTGTGGGAAGTGAGAGGATGGAGAGGGATGGAGGTGCTGACACTCAGGTGAGATGGAAGAGCAGCATAACGTGAACTTGTGCTGATGCAATACAGGAACGAGCCTCACAGAGCTCTCTGCATCCCCTACAGCAACAGAGCACCACTCAAAATACCAAAATAGCCTCCTGTATTGATGTCTTGTCTCTCTCTTCCCCAGCAGCTGTGAGTCAGCTGCCTGATTAGGCTGCTGCTGTGTGTGGAGCATCTTTTCTGTCGGAGGAATCTATTGCATTGAGGTAGACAAGTTTCTATGGATGTGATGTTCCTCTGGATTCACCACTCTCTGCCCCATTCCTGTGACTGCCAGAGCTTAGCTGGGCACCTGTAGCTCCTGAACAGCCAAACTGGGAGACCCCTGGAGGGGCTGCTGGCTTGGAATGTCAGGGTGGGAGTGTGGCTACAGATTGCAGTGAATATGGAGACTGATGTGGCAAATTGCAACACACATCACACCAAGAGTGGAACAATGGAAGGTGTCCCTGCCCATGGCAGGGGGTTGGAAAGAGATGATCTTCAAGGTCCCTTCCAACCCAAACCATTGTCTGATTCTGAGATTCTGAGATCGTGCCCGTGGGTGGCTCCATCATATCTGAGAACACACTCAGGAGATGCAGCCCATGACTCTGCTCTGAATGTTCTCTTTGTCTCCCCTTTTGACTGTAATCAATGAACTTTCAGTACCCAGCATTTTGCCCCTAGGTTCTAGTCTTTTATTTAATTACGTTTAATAAATACAATGAAGATACATACACCTGAAAAGCCCATATTTCCCCTTTCCTTGTTTTTGCTCCCATGTGTGTTTGATGTGCATGTGCTTAAATTAGCAAAATTTAATTTTCAGTGAAGTGGAAAGGGATTTTTCAGAACAGCCTGGGATCTCTGAATTTCTTCTGGGCTCTCAGGGTGTTGCACCCTGCTGCAGAACCTGTCCCAGGACACTGATGGAGGTGACCTGGGGCACGGGGAAGGGACACAAACAAGTCCAGGAGAAATGGAATGCTGCTTCCTCTTCCTCATGGACCACCCACTGTTTGTTCTCCTCACAGAGCCCCATCCAAGGAGTGGCTCTGTGGAGTGACAGGACTCATGTCACTCCATCCCTGTGCAGGAGTGTGTTCATGCTGACAGGGTGGGGAAGAGCAATTCACTGTGTGGGCCTTGACAACTACATTTTTTACGTCAAGCAAAGCCAGGAGCTTGAACAAATGCCTTTGTGGTGACAGAGTGAAAGGGCTGCACAATTTTTTCTTCATTCTGACATAATGAAAAAAAGCTTTTGACAAAATCCATTCTGCCCTTTGAATGAAGTTATTTGTTTGACTAAATGCACTGACTCCATCCAAATTATTTATTAGACTTGCTTGACATTGCAGGCAACCTGGATTCCTGCAGGGCTGGGCGTGAGCTCTGGATTAATCTCATCAACTGATAATAAGGCAAACCAAGCAAAGAGATGCTTTTTACTTAAATGAAGGAAGGGTGGTGGGAATCCAGCCATTGCACATCTCACAGTCTCAATCTGGGACACTCTGGTTGGGATCTGTTCTTCCCACACATCCATGACAGCATCAATAAAGTTCATCCCTGGAATCCTGCATTAAGATTGTTGTCATCATCATTTTTTCAGAGGTTTCACAGGGAAAAAACCCAAAAATATGAGATGGAAGAAGGATTCCAGTTCCTCTCCCTGTGGGATTAGAAGTAAAGAAGGGAGAAGAAATGTCTGCTGAAGACAAAGGAAAAGGAGGATCAGGAAATAAAGAATTTGATGATTCTATTGTCCTAAGCCATGGTGATGCAGGAACAAGGTGCTCCTCCAGTGCCACTGAGTGCTCCCCTAGCACACCCCAGCTCTGCAGGGTCCATGGGGTGTTTAAGCCCTTCCAGCCACTGCAACAGCCAAACCCAAGTCAGTTGTCTGCCTTTCCTTGGGCAAGCCCAGTTCTGGCATCCTGCATGAGAAGAGGGGGCTGGGTGGTGAGAACATTCATCTGGGTCAGTTTTCTGTTTAATGGGACTTTTCCATCAACTGAGCACAATGTTTTACCCCTATTAATATGCGTCCCTCACTGACTTGGCCTGAGCTCTCAGTGGAAACTATTGAGGTGCTGACTGAGGTTACTGAAACTGAACTCACCCAACCTGCATGGAGGCACACAGCCCTGTGCCCTCCTCACTCTTCCTCCTTGCCTGGTGCTTTTGTGCTGCTTCTCACTTGGGGTTTCACACCTTGGGGTTCACAGCTCCTGTCTGGCACTGGTGGGTGGCCAGGGCAGGCTGGGATGGGCTCCTTCAACTCGACCTTGGAGTTACTTCTTCTCGAAATCAGGGATCGTGCGTCACGGGGAGCGGGACCTTCCAGTGACGCAGGGGGAAAAATTAAATCAGTTGTTTTGTGGCTCTGCAGTGCTGGGAATGGGGCAGCAAAAAACCCGACGGCCAGGGGGTCACACTGACTAAACCTGAGAGCAAAAAGAAGGTAGAAAATCTGTGGAAATTACCAGGCAGAGTGAAACCTGCGGAGGAAAAGCGCGCGACTTTCCACGCTCGACTTTGGTGCGAGGATCCTGCGTTACGGGAAATATTTGTTTGGGGCTATGAATAAAACCTGCTGAACAAATAATCCTGAGCCACTAAACAGCTCTCCTGCACATTAATAATCAGATCCAGGGTAATATTTAATCTCACCATTTAGACTGTAACAGACTAGCTGTTCCTCTGCGCTTAATTACCACTTTCGTTTTAAGCTAACTGTACAAATTGGCAAGATTTATGAAGCATCACTGAACACCATACCTCAGCCCACCCTGTGGCTCTACAATTAAAATGCTCATTTTTGAACACTAGATTGGTTTAATCCTCTAAAGAACCCTTGAAGTCATTTGGACAAATATTTTAGCCTTTGTTCCTTTCTGAAGGAAAGAGGGTGCAAAGGAGACTGAAACCAGCCCAAAGCTGGTGCACAGCAGTGACCATGACACTGTTAAACTCTTAACGGGCAGAACAGAGATCTTTGGGATGTTTTTTGGGATGAGATGGGCATGTCAACTTGTTTTTCATTCATGCTTTCTACTTTTGTCCTCTTGCTTCTCATGAGCAAGCCCATTGCTTCTGTGAGCAAGTTTTCCCAAATTTATCCCACTGGTTTGTGGGTGGGAGCAAGAGCTCCTGTTCAGGCTGTCTGAAGTGATCACCTGTCTCTGGGTTGGTGCAGTGCTCACTTAGGCTTGTGTTTTAAATGCTCCGGGTGAACACGGAATAGAGACATTTCCTTTGCATTACAAGAGAAGGCACTCTCCTTGATGAGAAACATCAATGGTCCTTCCTTAGGAGATTGACTGATGAAGATTTAGCTCCATCCAGATCCCCACAATGGGCAGTGAATTATCCAGCCAAACCTGACTGTCTTCTCCCTCTATCCCTAGGTAGAATTTGGAAGTCTCTGCTTTCTTTTCCTGCTCATTCCCAGTAATCCCATTGTGGAAATCGGGCAGATTACATGAGGGCAGTCTGGGGTGGCTGCACCCCTGCCCGGCTCTGCTCTGGTTCACACAGGGGCTCCACATTCAGCTCCAGCTGTGTGAGCAAGACAACCCTTGATGCACGGGAGTTCTCATGGAAAAGGAGCCTTGCAATGTAATTTTTATCAGGGTTAAGGCTGTTCCTCGCCTTGGAACAAAGCGGAGCAAGAAGCTGCGTCAGCTGGTGTGGAATGGGAGATGACACGGCCGCTCTGCTGGAGCACGAGCGAACAGGCTCTCGCCCAGGGCAGCAGCCTGAGGCACAGACACAAGCACACATGGGATGCTGCAGGGCTTGTGAAAGCTGCTCCACGCCCGTAACAGCTCCAAAGTGAGAACAGGCTCATCCCCTCCAGCGCTGCTTTCTGCACAGCCAGCAGGAGGGAAGCTCTTTCCCTTCTCTCATCATCTCCCCTCCTTCCTGGACCCCTCCTGCACTTGAAAATGTCTTACCCACATTTGCCCTCTCCTTCCGAGCAGAGTGGGGCTCAGCCAGCCCCACGGGCTGCCCAGGGCTGTGTCTGCTTTGTGCCCACCCAACCCAGCAGCCAGCCCGTCCCCGCATCCCATGCCCTGTCATCGTGGTTCCTTCCGTCTCAGAAAGCGCTGGCAAGTCTCTCTGAGTTTCATTTCTGAGCAGGGCAGCCCGTGGCTACGAGGAAACGAAAACTCGAAAGCAGTCCCAGCACCCCCGTCACTCACAGGGCTCCGCTCCCACCCAGCCCTCACCCCGGGCCGTGGGAGGCTGATTCAGCCCCTGCCGCCCGCAGGGTCCCTGGGACTCGCTCGGGAAACCTCTCGGGGCCAGGGATGGGGAAATCGCTCCTGCAAAAGCCACTGGTGCTCGGGCTGGCACCTCACGCCAAGTGACGGCACGGTCACCAGCAGACAGCAGCGGTGCCGTGCTGCCCTCCTGCTCCCTGCCTTGCTCCTCTCCCTTTCAGTCCTCGCTTTTCTCCGCCACTCCTGTGTCTGGTTCTTCTCCCCTTCTCTTTATTTACCTTGTTCTCGCCCCACTCTATTTTGTTCTGAGGGAGGGGGCAATGTTCTGGTCCATAAACGCCCCGTTCCCCTCTGACCAAGCCCTGCACATCCTGGGTGAGGTCTGCACGGAGGATCCCACTGCTCTGTGCACCCGCCCTGAATCAGCTGCCATGGGCAGCCTGCAAGGTGCAAATCATGGCAAGAGCAGCCCCCACAGCCTCTTGCCAAGCTGGAAGCCTTCCCAAGTCCTGCTGCTGTGGGTGGCAGTGGTTATCTCCATGACAGCAGGCTGAGCTATTCCAGCTCAGCTACCTCTGCAAGATCCTGTGGGGTCCTGCATGTCTGCTGCAAAGGATCCCAGGTCCCAGCTAAAGATACCAAGTGTAAGGTTCACCTTTTCCTTTCTGAATGTGTCCTAGTGCTGTTAACTGTCATCTGTCCTGAAAATGTGTTCCTGAATGGAAAATGTCCATATTCAGCTTCCAGCCTCTTCTTGCTCAGCTTTTCCTTGGCAGAAATGTAAGCTCTTTAGTACCAGACATTTCTATCCCAGCTTAATTTTTATTCTTTGACTTCTATAAATGTCTCATTTCGAGATATTTTTCTTGCTCTGTTATGATTTATTTGCCTGTTCCCTGAATATTCCAGCATCTGACTTAATGTGTGGATGCCAGAGCTCTGCAGTTTGGCTGCACGAGTTTCAGGGAGTGCTGGGAGGAGAGGTAAGACAACATTTTCTCTCTCCCCCCCTCCTCCACTCCTGTCACAGCTGCAGAAGTTCATCTTCAAGTGCTTGACCATCCTTTGAAGAGCTTTGGCTGTGGGTAGGTCCTGCTTGGAGCTCCCCTTTCCCAAGCTCTTTCTTTTTCATTTTTTCCTAATGCAACTTTGCTGCACAGGCTGGATTAAAATGATTTCCTTTATTTTCCTTTTAATTAGGCCCTGTTTTTCCTGTGTCAGCAGTGACTCTGTGGGCCTGGCCCTGTTCCACTCACCAGTTCACCAGGCTGTGTGTGGCCTGCAGGTCTGATCAGAAAAACCCCTCCAGGTATTTTTTGGAAGGACTGGAAGTGGGCAGCCCTCTGCCAGCTGTCCCTGGCACCAAACACTCTTCCCTCTCCCCCTGGCCGCAGTGGCTCCTCTCTGGCAACTTTTTCTCCCCTGCAAATTCAGAGTCACAGCACAGTTTCAGTCCTGCCTCCACAGGTGGGAGAGCTGTAGAATGGATTAGGCTGGAAGGGACCTTAAAGATCACCTGGTTCCAACACTTTGGGCATAGGACGGAGGTTATTCTCCAGTTATTATCAGAAATCACCCTGAAGCCAATCAATATGTGCAGACTTACAGGTGGGGTGAGACTCAGAGGCTCCAGCTGCTGAAGGCAGCAGTGTAGCAGCTCAAATCAGACAGCTCTGCCCGAGACAGTGTGAAATTACCTATCGAGTGTAAAACACAGAAAGAAAGTTTTGTATGCAGGTCATGACCTGGAGCAGAAAGTCTGGGTTGGTTTGGGTGGTTTTTTTTTTTTTCAGTTATTTCCATAGATTCTTTTATGCTCATAAAAAATCATCCTTCCACTCTGTCCTGGGATGAGGACACTGACAGTGGCTGGCAACCAGCCTGAGCTCCTGCCTGCTCTGGGATCACCCAGCTTTCCCCTGGTCTGGAAAACTTTCAGAAACAAGAAGTCTAAGAAAGAATAGGATTTGAACTGCTAAAAGGAGGTAGTAGACTGGAGGGAGAAGTCAGATTCAATTAAATTTCAGAAAAAATTGAACATCCCATCCTACTGTGTGCAATTATTGGAACACCAGGAATGGTCTTGGAAAGTGTTGGCTGACTGACTTACAAGAGAATGAAGTCCTGCTACTCTCTTTTGCTGCCTTCTGACTTTTTAATTTGGAAAGGTCAGTTTTTTCTTCTTGGCTCCACTTACAGCCAAAATATGACTCAAAAAATATTTTTTAATGATAAAAAAATTATTTTTGTGGAGGCTAAGGTTCTGTTTTGGTGTATCTTGTGCATGGAAACTTCACTGGAGAAAATATAGTCCTCATATAAAAGGTTTGGTTTCAAATTTTAGAAGTCCTGTAATCATCAAGGTTTTTATTAAGAAGTCTGAAATAGAGTGGCGAAATACTTATAAAGCTGTAACTAATCCAAAGTGAACTTCACATTCACAGTAGCTGAGATTTTGAGTTTTAAGCCAGTTCTGTGATCTGCACACCAAGGAACCCTGACATTGTGTAGGAATCTGAAGCTCAGGGCTGAGTGATGGGACCTGATCTAGAGCCACACATCCAAACCTTCTCCAAAGCCTGTGGAAAGGAAAATCCACAGGGACCTGATCTAGAGCCACACATCCAAACCTTCTCCAAAGCCTGTGGAAAGGAAAATCCACAGAGCCTTGGACTGAAGGAGATAAGGAAGTCAGGAAAGAGAAGGACAAGTGAGAATTTGGGTGTTTTGAAGGCTTACAGTAGAATTCAAAACTCCATCAAACCAGGAGGTCCAGCACTCCAAAAAGTCCATTTCACTCCATCACTGAAAGGATGTGCTGTGCCTGTCTGCCTGTACAAAGGAACAAACCACCTCAACAAGGGGCTCTGGGAAGATGGAGAGCTGTCTTGGATTAAGCCCTATCACCATGACTCACCTCAATAAAATCTTCCAAAGTCAAAGACATTTTCCCCCAAACTAGTGAGAAAACACAAGAAAAATCCCCAAAAAGGCACCTTTAAAGACAAAAGGGGTTTGAATATTTTTTTCTTTTGCAAGCCTCTGAGACATTTGTGTGGGACTCTTTTCTCAAGTACATAAAAGGAACTAAAGACTTAAAAACATGAGTGAGAAAAGACAGTGGAAAATAAAAATGCAGGCCAGTAGCCCACACAGACTTGAGAAACTATTACAGGTGCTGGCTGCAAATGGAAAATCCACTAACAAGCCATGCACAGATCCCACCATGAAGCTCAAAAATGTGAGTTTTCATCAACCTCTGCCATTGCTTCTTCCAGAAAGACAAAGTTTCCCCATGTCTGTGCTCCTCACGGCTCCTCACGTGGCCACCCTGTCCCTGCAGGACCATCCCCAGCTGGCCCAGCTCATCCAGGGGCACAGGAGCCTTGTCAGGAAGATGTTCCACAAGCCATGGAGATGAGCATCAGCTCCTGGCTGGAAAATTGGAGACAGCCCAGAAAATTGGCATCCTCTTCCCATTTCCTCCTCACTTCAGCTCATTATCCCTGCGTGTCTCCCCCTGGAAATTGGGAATGAGGGGGTCCTGAGGTGCAAGCACTGCCCAGCCCATGAGGGTGGATGTGCTCCAGGCAGCCCTGCTGCCACCAGGGGCCTGCACAGGACTCAGGGCACTGAGGTTTGACCCCAAGGCAGCTGATCCCAAGGTGTTTGGGATGTTTGGGATGCTTGGGATGTTTGGGATGTTTGGGTGTTTGATGCATCAGGCATCAGTGCCCAGGAACCTTGGGAAGTGCCTGTGCAGGTTTCCAGATGCTCAGGGCACCAAAGTTTCTCTGGGTGAACATCAAAGCATGAAGATCTGTGATGGCAGAGTTTGGAGAATTTGGGAATCATGGAATCACAGATTGGGTTGTGTGGGAAGGGACCTTGAAGATCATCTGGTTCCAAGCCTCAAACAGAGCTTTAAAGGAGAGAGAGGGAGCTCCAGGCTTTAGAGGAGGCTCCAGAGGAGCAGCTGGAGCTGGAAGCACACCTTGAGTTCCCTGCCCTACCTCAGCTGCCAGGTGTGATAGAAACCTCCTTCCCTGTGCAGGGACCCCAGACTCTCAGAGGCAACAAGTCCATTTTAAGACCATTTCATCAACACTTCAACCCAGGAAGCAGGTTTGGTTTTTTTTTTAAATCCCTCCACCACCACCATTTTCTTCACAGAAGCTTTGAAAGAAGGAATTCTGTCATTGAATAAACAAGTCTAAAAGGGAGAAAATAGTTTTTAAGAGTAGAAAAGATGTGTTTAATGAGTGATTAAGTCAACTACTTCAAAAGAAAGCAGATTAAAAGTGTTTCTGGGTGGTGGTGAGGGGAATGGTGGTTGTAAGTGTGGGAGAAAGCCAAGAACAACAGAAATGAAGCCAGGCTGGGACAGTTGGGGCTGTTCAGGAGACATCACAGCACCTTCTGCACCACCTGAAGGGGACCTCCAAGGAAGTCAAAGAAAGACTTTTCATCAGCAACTGTAGTGATAGGAGAAGGAGCTCAGAGTGAAAAAGGGGAAAATTAGGTTAGGTATCCACAAGGAAGTTTTCCCAGTGAGGGTGGTGAGGCCCTGGCCCAGGCTGCCCATCCCTGGAGGTGTCCCAGGCCAGGCTGGACCAGCCCAGTCCATGCAGAGCAGACCAAGATCCCCCTTCCCTGCCCAAGGTTTTTGAAGCAGCATTCAGGAGTGCTTGAGACACTGAGCTGAGCCCAGGCACAGAGTAAAAGGTCATTTTGTAATACCATGCTCACTTCCCACACAGCCATTTTCACTTGCCTAGAAACTGCTAATAAGTTAACACCAGCCCCAAACAGTGCACACGGGCCTCAGATATTAATAGGGGGTTTCAGTATTGCTTTGAGATGAAAGTATTAATCAAAACTAGGTGTGGGTGCTTTAGGAATATGAAATAGGCACCTTCACAGAGCAGACTTTCAGCCACAGAAATCCTGACTCAATGGAAAGTCAAAAGTGCCTGTAGTCAGCAGTTCCCAGAGCTGATGCTCCTGTCAGTCCTCCCTGGAAAACAGGGGATTCCTGAGGCTTGAGCCCAGCCTGGGGCTCTGCACAGGTTAGGCAGGCCTAAGGTAGCTGGGAAAGGACACACCCTGCTCTCCCACTGATGGCTCACCCTGTGCCTGGTACCCACAGCTCACCTGGGAGCAGGAGCAGCCTTCAAGGGGCTCGTGGTGCATCATCAAACATCACTCGAACCAAGGTAATTGTCCTGTGAATTCCAGGCTGCAGAAAACACGTGGATGTGGGGTCTCCTGCTTGATTTTCCCTTTCCAAGCTGAAGGATGCACCAGGGAGAAATGTAAGAGCCAGGCACAGGGCAGTGCTCTTGCTTCTCAGGGCGGGGTGGGTCCTTCTCATTCCCAGGGTGCTGCTCAGGTGTTAGCAGCTCATGCTTTCTTTTTGTAGCTCCACCCACCCAGAGAGTTCTGAAAACGTCATCCTTGGACAGCCTGACACCAAGAGAGAAATGTCTTTTTTTTTAGTATTTTTTAATCCCATGATATTTTAAACCCACTCATCTGGAGCATGAGCCATGATCACTTGATGCTGACAGAAGCAGAGATGATCACGCTGGCTGTGCTTTGGGAATTGTCCCTCCAGCTGAGCTGTGGGGAAGAGGGCACAGCTCCAAGGGAAAAGAGAAAGGAAAGTAGGAAAGCAGACAGCAGGGCCATGCCAGTATCGTTGGGGGAACAGAGGGTGCCTGTGAGCCCTCAAAGAAAAGGAAATTATAAGACATTCAAGGAGGAAGTGGAGATTCCATCACACACAGATTAAGAACACTGTTCCAGGTGCCCAGCCCTATTTCAGGAGAATCACCATGGGGGAAGCACTGGGAGAGGGAAAGCAAAGAGGTGCAGGGGATCCTCCATCCAGTGGCAGCTCCTGTTCTGGGCAGGGTTGTCCTACATGGCACAGGCTCCTTCCTGCAGTGCCACTCTCTGTGTAAGGAGTGTGAGGGGAGCAGCGTGGCACAGGCTCCTTCCTGCAGTGCCAGAGTCTGTGTAAGGAGTGTGAGGGGAGCAGCGTGGCACAGGCTCCTTCCTGCAGTGCCAGAGTCTGTGTAAGGAGTGTGAGGGGAGCAGCGTGGCACAGGCTCCTTCCTGCAGTGCCGGAGTCTGTGTAAGGAGTGTGAGGGGAGCAGCATGGCACAGGCTCCTTCCTGCAGTGCCACTCTCTGTGTAAGGAGTGTGAGGGGAGCAGCATGGCACAGTTGTGGCAGAGGCAGTGCAGGCACTGGGACAGGGTGGGAGAGGTGACAGCACTGCCAGGGTGTGCTGAACGGTCTCACACAGAGGCAGTAGTGTCCCATCTGCAGGAGGAGCCCTGTCAGGGTGTGAGGTCAGCCTGCCTGAGGTGCAGGACAAGCTCTGCCCACCCCAGAGCAGTGACTGCACAGCTCAGCAGCCTCTCACCACTCGGGGACTGTCCAGAGCCCACTCACAGTGTGGGTGGTGACAGCCTGGCCTTGGCTTTCAGATGCTGCTGTGTCACTGAGGCCACCTTTCCTCACTCACTGGGGTTTGGTTTTATGCTGATGAGTCAGGAGAAGATGCTGATCATCATCACCACTGCAAAATGAGTTCTGAGCTGTAAGTCAGTCAAGTGTGATGCTGGCTGGCCAAGGACACCTTGCAGAAATGGAAGCACGTCCTTGAAATGGGTGAAGCAATGCCTGGTAGAGGGGTTTGGGCTGGATGGCCAGATTTGGTTCTCAGACAATGTTTTACCCTCACCAAATTCTACCAGCAGGATTTCCAGTCACAACTGGGATGTTGTTGTCCTTCTGCTCACAGTAATTTTCCCTCTTCAAAACCCAAACCAAAAATAAAGAAAAAATTAATTCACGATGACCTCAGATATTGGAGTTCTGGCTCCAGAGCGTCTTCAGAAAAAAACTCAGGGTCACATAGTATGTAGTTTTGGTCCAAACTTGACATAATCATATTTTTAATGTTCCCATTGTCTTTGTTGTTTGCTAAGTCTCCTGTCACTCTTGTCTTCCCATCCTCTTTGTGCACCTTCAATCCCCTTTGGGTCTAAACACTCAGCTTCACATCCTCTCCTGTTTTTTTAAGCTTAAGATCATGCCCACTTTGCTTTTCTTTGGGTGCCTTTCACAGGTGCATCTGGGAATCTCAGTTAAAAATTAAAGGCACAGGAGTTCCAGTAAAAAGCACATCAGTCTCTCCTATATGAAAGTTTTCCAGGTCATGCCAAGGTGATTATATTGAACCTCTTAAAATTCTACTTATTAGTAACAAAACCTCATCCTTTTTAGTGAATGTAATAAACCAAATATTCTTATGTTCTTTCTGAGCCTCCACTGTGGTACTAGAGCTAAAGGCAGAGCTGATGGGACCAAAACATTTCCAATCTTGGAAAAAAATAATAAAAAAAATCCAATCAGAACATTCAATTTCAACAAGTATCTCAGTGACAGATGGGACTTCCCATTCCAGGCCACTTCCTCTGTGAGAGGGAATCCACAAGGATCGGCAGCTCAGTGCAGGGCCTGTGCAGCCCCCCGTGCTCATCTGGTCCCCTGAACGTGCAGAATGTGAGATTCCATCTGGCAGCCACGAGCACTCCAAGCACATTTGTGGGGAGAGGGATTGCAGAGCTGGGGGAGGCACTGCAGAAGCTCTGCCCGTGGTGCCACCGGAGGAACGGGCACAGGAGATAAAACAGCACCAGTTAATGCTCTGCAAACGGGGGTTTTATGGGGCTGTGGGAGGGGGGTTTTATGGGGCTGTGGGAGGTCAGGGTGGTGAAGGAATAAGGTTCTGGTTCTGCTGGTGAGTGTGGCTATGCCCTGTCTTTGATGCCTAAAGGATTTTTTCTTTTTTTTCTCTATACTTTTCACACAGTTCTCTATACCCACGAGTNTCTGCAGCAAAGGGCAGCTCTCTGCAGGCTCCTGGGAGCAGAGGTTGTGGCACAGGGCTGGAACACCAGGAGGGACTGCACTGGTACACGACTCTGAGCTCACCCCTCTTTGATCTGGTGCACTAAATATGATCCTTTAGGTCGAGCCTTGTGCTTTGATTACAGGCTGAGAGCTGCGTGTGTACTCCAACGCCTGAGCAAATAGAGTGAACTGTTCTTGGAAAGCGAGCGCTCGCTGTTTAATTTATCTCACTTATCCCTCCAGTCTGGCAGCTTATAAGTAACTGCTATGATCAGAGACAAGTTGTTTCCCATTCTATCTGGAGGCAAATAATAGTTTCACAGAAAGGGATCTGACACTCTCTGTACCTAAGTGCTTCTCACACACAGAACATTTGAAAACCACGATTCAAGTGCCGAGGAGTCAGCCCTGGCTTTTTTGTGGGGAAGACTCTCCCTGGACCAGAGCCAGCCCGATGTGCCATGGATCAGGTACATACTGGGGGTAATGAGGCAGCAGCAGCACAACTACCACTGTGTTCTTCATAATAGGGACTAATGGGGCATTGCTGGAGAGTGACTGATGCCACGGGTGTAATTGTGAGATGGATGTGTGAATTTAACAGGGCACAGATTAGGGAGTGATCAATAAGTCTGGGCCAGAGCCCTAATGGAGCTGATAGGGTGAGGAAATGCTGCGTGGCAGAACTAGCTCTGCAAAACAGCTCAAATTGCTAAATGGTGTTTCAAGAGTGATGGAGGAGGATGCTGCACCCCTGAGGATGCAGAGGAGGGATTTATGGATGTTCCTGAAATGCTGGCTCTTCCCTCAGGTAAGACACACACCCTTCACTCAGGGTCCAACATCTTTGGTGACACTGCTCAAGGTTCAGCCCCTTTCTTCCCACCAGCTGTTTTGGTGCTTGCTGGGCTGCTCACAGACCCACCTGCTCCTTTGGGACTTCCCTCAAGAGCTGACACCAGAGCAAGAAACACTGAATATAGGATGGAGGCCCAAGCTCTGTGTTTACAGATGGATCTAATGGCTACAAAAATATGTGGCTTTTCAGTGAAAGTAAAAAACACGACTCAGTGATGCCCCTGGGCTGGGGGAGGCTTGCACCACGGGAGGGTATCTCCATCTTCTGAGGACACCAAGCTAGAGTGGATCTGTCCCTCTGTGTATGAAGGATTCTTTGTAAACCAAGTGGAAAGAGGCACAGTTGCATCCTTTTATCTGAATGACACTGGCTTAGGTAATAGTGTTTTACTCCCTGTGGTGCTAAGCAAGGCATAAATCCTCTGAGAACTGAAGTAATAGACATAAACCCTCCCCTCTCTTCTTCCCCCTGTGACTCCACTCTTCTCCACTCCTGTATTAATGGATATTTTATATCTGGAAGGAATTCAAGAGTCTGTAGTAGGTAGTTAAACATCCAGATGTATCAGTAATAATTATGCTCAGCTTGGGGAGGCGAGGCACTTGAATAACAGGCATGGTTTCCATGGATGGCTACAAGATTATAAACATAAAATTTATAAGTGGAATGGGAACATTTGGTTTATTTTCTCTTCTCTTTACAATCACTGCAGTTTAAATTGAAAACAGTGAAGGGTAGCAGAGCCAGGCAACAACCTGAAGACTGTAAACAAAATAATTCATGTCTTACTGATGGGATATGGTCATATAATCAGTAAATTAATTTAGCCTACTCTAGTTTCACCATTAACTTTCTATTTTCTCATTTCAATGGCATTTCCCTGCCCAGTTTATGTCTTTCCTCAATACATATTGTGCCATAAACCAGAAGCAAATATCTTGAAGGGTAAATAAAGAGGTAACAAGTCTACAAAAAAGATGTTATTGAAGTGCATTAACTTCTACTTACTATCTTTTAAAATTTTCTTCATCCAAGATTCATCTTTACTATTTGATTGGTTTCCAATATAAAAACAAAATGCCAAGATATTTGATTTTTACACTGTGTCCTTAGTACCTAACAGCACCAAATGTTTCCCTGAGACGAGACAAGTATTTATGACCTGGAAAGGAAGGAAAGGCTTGCAAGCCTGAGGGTATGAAATCAGGATGACTCAGAACAGAAGCTGGAAAATCACTTCAAAAGGTCTTCCTAGCCCTGACTGGGACAGTGGTTGATCTAAGCCATGGTCTGGCAAGAGAGGAAGCAATAATTCACGTTGATTTAAAGCCATCTTTGCTGCAAAACAAAGCAGACACCTGATATCCATGTGCAGAACCTGTCTGTGCAATAGCGCATCTGCGAGCGCGTGCAATTAGTGCAATTAGACAGCAATTTATATGGAAATGCCCATCCAGTCAAATGTGCCTTCACTTAATTTGTGAATGCACTGGAATATCATTTCAGAGGGCTTTTCTGCATTTTCAAAACGTGGCCCTCGATAAGTGAGTGCAAGGATCCCTCAGTGCCAGCCAGGGGTGCAGGGCTCTGATGGGGCTGGGGCCAGAGAGGTGCCAGGACAGGCTCTACCCTGGGCAGTGCCATTCCCTGGGTCCTGCCAGGGAAGCAGGACCCTGCCAGAGTGGCCTGCACCCTGCATGAGCTGCTCTCTCCCCCTGCACGAGGCAGAGCTGCTGTCTCATCTCCTGGAGGATCTCTCCCTGGCTCCCAGCACTGGGGGACTGGAGCACCTCCAGCCACTGCCCCAGTGTGAACTCAGGCTGGTTTCACACCCCATGGTGTGGGTATGACCCACCTGATGGAAGTGTGATCTCCCACCAGCCAAAACCTGGGGCAGGTTTGGGCTCTGGTCTTGCACAAGAACAGCAGTTGGGTGTTAAAGCTGGGAGCTCTGCACAAGGGTTCTTTCCTGAGAAAGATTAGGCAGTCACTCAAACCTCGGCTCTCACCCACTGCCCTCAGGTGATCATCGACTCCTCTTTGGCAAATATCCCATGGTGACAGTCCTTTGTGTCCTTGACATGCCCCCGAGGACAGGAGCACCTCAGCCTCTCCAGCTGCCAGGAAAACACAACCTCTGCCCTCATCTCTGCCTTGAGCCCGGGGAATTTGGATGGGTAGGACCTGTAGGTCCATGAGAATTCATGGTGCATCCAAGAGTCTGCTGGACGAGGTAAATAAAGCACAGCCTCTGCCCCTGGCACAGGTTAGAGGAGGCTGCTGAACTCTGTGCTCACAGAGCAGCAGTTGTGGGAGCACAATATGCAACGTGTACATTCAGCTTTACCAAGAAGAGGCTAAATTTTAATAGCAGGAATATTTTAACTGTTCAGCATGTAAACAGGAGTGTTGTGCTGATCTGATCAATGCTGCTCTGCAGACCACATTTGCCACGGTGCTATATTTAGTGTTCCTGGAGTTTTATTTAATAGGATGGTACATTTGATCCTAATGTGCCATCTCAGAAATAATGAAGCAGAAAAGATCTTTATCTTCTGTGAAAGTTGCAGTTATTGGCAGCCATTCAGAAAAAAAAATAAAAGTAATTGCACAATCTTTGGAGATATTGTATTGCTAACTGATTTCAGTGTGAAGCTTGGGTGGTTCTCATTCTGAGTTAATCAGGCAATGGACCATACATGTCGCAAATACATCACTTTCAGACACTCTCCACATATTGACAAATACAATTGCTGGGGCTGCTGCCTGAACCAAAGCTTTTTGTATCTTCAGACCCTTCTTTTGGAGCAAAGTAAATAAATAAGTGAGCAGAAGAAGGAGGACTCTTTACAATGTGCTAAAAGCACTCCTCTTGCTGCAGCACAGCACCGTTTGCCATTCGTTTGCATTATTTTGGAGCAACTGATGCAGATGGCTCAGGAACTGGCGTGTTTGGGATTGCTCAGGGGGCTAAATATAGACCTGGGAGTGGAGACAGGGCCCTAAATTCAGCAGGACTCAGAGATGCAGTGATTACATTTTTGTTCTGCTACCTGTGGCACAGCAGCTGGATGCTTCATGAGGAGCCCTCAGCAGCCCCAAGGGGTGCAAGGGGCAAGCCAAGAGCAGAGCAGGAGCTGCTGAAGTGGCAGGAGCTGCTGAAGTGGCAAGAGCTACTGGGGAGAGGCCTGCAGAGTTATCAGACCCCCTGAAGATGTGTCTCCATGGCCCCAGGGTCATGAAGGATTCTCCACTGAGTGCTGAGGTCCATCCTCCAAGGGCAGCCCCTGAGCCATGGGGCTGATCCAAGCTGAGAGGAGGAGGCAGCCCCAGGGCCTCCAGCTGGGCAGGGAGCTTCCACTGCACCCTCAGTGAGCACGTGGGGAAATGTCATCCTGCTTTTTGCAGGGTTCCATGGTTGTCATTCTGTAGTAGAAGTTCCCATACATTTTCTATAAACACAGTCCTTGTTTTCCTAACTGGTCAAGATTGTTTTGAACTTTTAGATTGTTTTTCATTCCTTTCCCCTAAGGTGGAGAAAGATGATTGGCCATGTCTTTACCCTGTCAAATTATAGAGGTGGTAGCCTCTTTGTCCAATCCACGATTGTCTTAATAAAGATATATAAATAAGAGAATAAAGAAGGGCAATCTCCCCTTTTGGGTGGTCCTGCCTGGTGGTTCAAACTGCTGCTCTGAAGCCTGCATGTTTCTGTCGTAGCCAGCAGTGCAACTGGGAAAATGCAAGGAATTGTAGGATTTTGAGAAGCTGTATTTTGAGTTTGTGCCCCAAAATGCTGTTGAAGCTGCTTGAAGGCATCCAGTGCCATAAAACCTTTGAACATCAGGCTTTCCTGGGGGCTGGATGAGCTCACCCTTCTCTCCCTGAGGACTTTCATTTTCTAAGCAGTCCAGGATTGTGTACCCAAATCCATGGGAAATTGGGTACTGTGCACACAGATGTGTGACAGATGTGGGCATGGAAAAGCAGGAGCACAACACCCCCAAGTGATTCCCAGCCCTGGAGTCCCAGAGGCAGCTCTGGGGACAGCTGTGTTTGTCACAGAGTCAGCTGGGCAACAATCACAGGTACCAGTGGAGGGATGGTTCCCTCATTGCTGGTAGTGATGCCTCAGGATTTTAGCTTTTATATTTTTCAAATCCTGCACTCCTTTAGGGTGTAACTCTGAACTCCATATAAAGTGTAGTTAACTGTTAGTGCTCAGCTCTAAACTCCATATAAAGTGTAGTTAACTGTTAGTGCTCAGCTCTAAACTCCATATAAAGTGTAGGTAACTGTTAGTGCTCAGCTCTAAACTCCATATAAAGTGTGGTTTTGAGATTCACAATTTGTTCAGACAGAACAATCCTTCTGGGCTTGAGATCCAGGGACACCTCACAGCCTCAGGCCCCGAAAAATATAAACAGAAGTGAATTAAGGAGGAGCAAACTGGGGGAATGTGACTTCATTACCTGAAGCTGTAATTGGAGGATTAACCCCTGATATGCAAATAGACCAAACTTATAATTGTATGAAAAACTCGTGCCCATTGTCCATCTTGGGTGTAGCCTCAGAGGCTTTTGGCTGCCCAGGGTGCATCTATTGAAGGCCTTTAATAAATACCTACTTTTTATTCTCTTAATCCTGCCTAGCCTCTGTTCTAGGCAGCCACTCCAAGGTACCAGTAGCAGTTGCAGAGCCTCTTTCTCCTCTGCCTTCTGGCAGGGGATGTAGCTCTCTGCAGCCTGCTCAAGCTCTCCTGCCTTTTGAGGGTGTTTCCTGGGAGTTTTGGGGGCTCTGCTGGTTTGAATCCTGTTGCTGTGAAGCTTCCCACAGGCTCAGTGATGTGCTCAGCAGCTTCCCCCCCTCTGCTTGGTCACGTAAATGTCAACGTGAATCATTAGGACAGAAGCAAGAGTATCAAAATGGGTGCATTTCCTGTCCCAGCAGTGACATTTAGAGCATTATTCAAGCCACTGATGGTGATGGGGAGGACTTGCAGGAGTCAGAGGATCCAAACCACTTGCAGGAGCTTATCAGAGGATCCAAACCACTCATGAGGAGCCTCATCAGAGGACGTGTGGTAAAGGGCACCAAATAAACAAAACCATGCCAAAATCAGGGGTGTTTCAGCCTCACTCACAGCACACACATCCTCCCTGGGCTGGTCTCAGAGATCTCTCACCATTTCCCTGCCTTGGGCTGCCTCAGAGCTTTGGGACAGCTTGGCTGCATCTCCAGACACTTGGGGCTGCTCGTGGATGCTCCATCCCTGGGAGTGCTCAAGGCCAGGTGGGATGGGCTTGGAGCAACCTGGGATAGTGGAAGGTGGGAGGTTGGATTAAATGGTCTTTAAAGTCCCTTCCCACCCAAACCACTCTGGAAGTCTCTGATTCTGTGCAGAACTTCATGAATGCTGGTGGAGGGTGAGTGGAATCCACCCTTTTCATTGTGCTCTCCCCTCAAAGGCTCCAGACACCACCCCTAGACAGCCCAGCCTCAGTCCATGCTCCCCAGCACTGAGGTGGGAAGGGTTTCCTCTTGAATCCTTGATTTTTCATTGGGAGAACATTGTCCCAGTTAATCCACGTATTTGGCAGGAAGGATGCTGCTGAACTGGTAGAGTTGTTTCCCATTTTCTTTGAGTGAATTATGTACAGGAGCCTCTGCGCTCCTACTCCCTGATTCCAGCACTCAAGCTTTGATTGCCATCTCAGAGGTCCCAGTGAAACCTGTTTTTCAGGGATTTATTCTAAAAAACAGCGAAATTCCCTTTGGGGCAGTAGCTTGGCAAACACTTAATCAACACAAAGATGGGAGCTAAGCTCTAAATGATCCATTTTCAATCAGCTTCTCCCTCAGATACACTCCTGCTTCCAAGATTTAAATGCAGAAAGACTTTTTAGGGAAACTGAATTAAAAATAAAAAACCCTCCCTCCAGCCCCCATGCTGGCAATTATTTCTTCCATCCTAAAAAAAACCTGGTACAGACACTCACTGGAGCGAGCTGATCTGAGCAACACAGACTAAAATCAGTAAAAGCCCCCTTAGGCAATATCTTTTAGGTTGGCTATTTTCTTCTCTGAAACTTCTCACTGTGATTTGTGGCGAAGGAATCTTTCTCTATTTTTAATCACCTTCATCACAAACCCTGCTCTCTCCTCCTCCTCCTCCTCCTGGCTCCTTCCTGGGAGCTGCCTGGCTGTCTGTCTGTCGGTCACGTTTGGAAGAGTGACAGATTGCCAGTTGGAAGGGAGGCACAGTCTGGGAGTGCAGCCTTTAGCTGATAATAACTATTTCATCAGCATCAGCTCTCCCGTTTTACAAAGCGTAATTCACAAAAAGAAAACCCTCTCGGAGGTTCTCACAATACATAAAAGCATATAAATAAAATATAAATGAAGAAAACAAGACACATTAATTACATACAGCAGAACAGGCTCATCTAAAAAGCTTGCTTGTCAGTTTTGATCTCAAGTTTGCTGGTGATATACTGCTTTTTATGGCTGGTGGAAGAGAGCTGGAGAATAATCCTAGGCAGGGATGCAAGGTCAGTGTGGCTGGAGCCTGGACAACAGGGCCACACACAGGCCCTGGACTTGGGTGGACAAGAGAGCCAAGTGGAACAGAATTTAGCACTCTGAACTGCAGAGGAAGAAAAATGATGGATCCATTTCCAGGTGGGGTGGAGACTTTTGAAATTCAATGGGGTCTGAGCACAACGAGGCAGGGAGCAGGGGAGGTGGGCACACCCCCAGCCCACCCAAAGCTGATCAGCTGCCTTTGTGCCCACCAAGAAGAATGTCAGGAAGGGAGCAGGAGTTTAATTAAGCCTGGGAACATTCATGGGTGTATGAATCAATGTCTCTGTGAGACAGGGGGAGGCTCTGACAAGAGCCACAGGGGCCAGCAATAATTCATGAGTGGTACAAAATGAAGCTGGTCATGCAACTGATACAGAGGCACAGCACGTGTTTGCTCTGGGAGAGCACGATGCCAGGGATGGGGAAGGCAGAGCTGCAACCCTGAACACTCCTGGGGACTCTTCTCCAGCTCCAGCCCTGCTGGCAGGGTGCTGAGCTGGGCTGCAAAAGGATATAGGAAGTGGATGGTTTAACACAGAGTTAAAGCAGTAAGAGGGACCAGAGTTTAACAGAGTGGAGTCACAGGGCAGAGGGCTCACTGCAGCCAGTGCCACCACCCTTGGGCTGAGGGGAGAAGTCCCTCTGAACCCACAGGGTTGCTGCTGTCCTGTTTTCATGCCATGGCATTGCCAAAGCACAGTGATGGGGCTGCTTTGCAGTTAGAGTGCTCAGCCAGGAGGGCTTGAAGTGTGTCTGGGGCAAGGAAGTTTGGCCAAGCAGGGAGAAATTCTGTAGGGCCACAAAGTGCAGACTTGATGTGATTTCCACCATAACAAGACAAAACCTGATCTCTGAGCTCCCTGTCTTGGGTGCCAGCAATGTTTGGAAAGTTCCTACAGCTCGCAGAGAGCTCTGAAAAACGTTGTGCCATCGTTTGTAAACCTCACGTGCAGCACAGAAATTCAGCTGCTTGTGCTTTGTGAGGGCAGGCCCAGGGGCTATGGCTGTGCCTATCAGTGTGTGAGGGACATGTGGATAAACATATGATCAAAGGAGTGTCACACTCCCTGGTGCCGTGCCAGGCAGCATCTGTGTCAGCTGCTGGCAGGGACTCCTGCAAACTTGTGTCTCTCTGCAGCCCTGAGTTTATCAAAGATCACACAGCAGCCTCTGGCAGCTGAAAGACCAAATAAATCTGTGCCTTGTCTGCCAAGGTCCTTGCTGGGGTGCTGTTATCTGTGCCAGGAGGAGCAGGGCTGGGGGAGGCAGTGGGTGCACACACTCTGCCTGCACCCCCTGGGCTGCCCAGCTCCGGGGTGTGGAGATGCTGGAGACACCTGGCAAGGGCTGGGGGGGCAGCACGAGGCTCTGCTTCTCCATAACAGCCACAGGAGCCTCTGGGAGGGAGTTTTCCATGGAATTTCCTCATTGCTGGAGTGGAGGGACTGTGGACAAGCATCGCCCTACCACCTTGAGGACCTGCCCAGAGCAGGCTCAGTGCTGGTTTGGCTTCGTTCCTCTGGGTGTTCAGGATGTCACCACCCCATCCATGGAGCTTGCAGGTGGATTTGGTGCATTTTCTCTCAATATTAATGCCACTGTGTTGGCAGCCTCACTGGGGAGCAGTTTTTGAGAAGGCCTAATTTGGTTGATAAAATTGCAGGCATCTAAAAACACAGAATGTGTTCAGGCTCATTATGGTTATGTAACCACCTTCAAACCCTGAAAAATATAAAATGCATCCCTTTCAAGTGCCCAAGGCCAGGCTGGATGAGGCTTGGAGCACCCTGGGACAGTGGAAGGTGTCCCTGCCCATGGCAGGGAGTGGCACTGGATGATCTTTAGGATCCCTTCCCACACAAACCACTCTGATCCAGCAATTCTGTGATCAGCTGCTTTTATTCTCCCAATGTCCCAAAACCTCTGCTCTGAAGGACAAGCCCAAGCTGGGAAGCTCAGCTGAGCTGGGGATGGCACAAGCATGCCTGGGCCAGCAGCAGTCCCCAGCTGGGCTGCATGTGGCAAAAGCTTCTTTAAATGCTGTTAAGCTACTGCTGGCTTGAGAAACCCCTGTGGGTCTCAGGTTGTGAAGTGCAAGGATTCCCTCAGCACTAACTGCTGTCAAATATTAATGCAGTTCCCCTTCCAGCTCTTATTCATAACAAATTTTCACTGCAGCAGGAAATGTTGCTACCCACAGTTAGTCTGAATAGCAAGAATGTGGGATTAACTGACAGCTGTAAGACTAAACAGGGAGGCTCCTAACTAAGATATCATTCCCTGCCATGGAAGATGCCTCAGTCCTGGTACAGGAAATTTCAAGCTGAGGGGGCTTGAGAGGCAGTGAGAGCCTGTGCTCCTCTAACACCAGAATACCCCAGTTCAGATTTTGACAGCAAATTTCAGATTTAACCCCACCTGTTTTCTCAGGGTGAAGCACCATCAGTGGGGAGGATGGGGTGGAGACAGAATCCCAGAATCCCAGAATGGTTTGGGTTGGAAGGGATCACAAAGCTCATCTCAGAACAGCACTGAGGGACAGGGAAGATGGCTCCAAGGAAGAGCCTTCAGTGGGATGGAAAAGAATTCTGTTCAAAAATGCCATGGCCTTTTGGCAAAACTGAACCTGTCCTGCCCGGGTCAGAGGTGACAAGACATGTGCCAAATTTGGGATGACACAGTGGTGCCCACGCTGCTGCCACCAGCCCCACAGCACTCACTGCAGCATCTTCTCCCTCCCACAGGTCCCTCCTGCTCCTCCTGCCTCCCACAGAGGTTGCCCTGGAAAGTGCAGGGCTGCAGGGAGCATGAAGAGTGGATCAAAACAAATCCCAGGGTTACTCTTGTCCCTGGACACCCCAAACCTTGTCCTGTCTCTTATCCCTCTGGCTTGGCACTCTGCTCTTGTTCTCCAGCCCAGGCACTGAGCCAAGCAAGGAGCTTGGGGAAGTAAAACCTCACCAGGAGCCAAATCCAGGCATGGTGGCAGCTCCTTGGATCAGGACCTGGTCTCACTGAGTTCACATCTGAGCCTGCTTTGCTCCTCTGCCCTGGAGTGGAGGAGCAGCAGGAGTTTGTCACCAGCATCGCTCTGACTGGAGGATTCAGCCCCTCCTGCCCATCCTTGGCCTCTGTGTGTGCTGGCCCTGCTTGGCCCCTGCCAGATTCCCCTCTTCCAGCCCTGTGGAGGGCTGGGGATGTTAAAAGGGAGAAGAAATCGTGCAGAAGTCCTGCCTCCACCAAAGGCCTCTCCCCCTGCAGAGCAGCAGCAGTTTCTGAGCTGAAGTTGTGCCACAGGACATGGGCCAAGGCTGTGCAGATGGAGATGCTGCACAGACAGACCTTTCCTGCAACCAAGCAAGCCTGAAATAACAGAGTGCATGAGTCCATCCTCCCTCTTTGCAGCAGCCTTCATTTCCTTCTGACTCATTCAGTCTGGCTAATGAATTTTCTTTATTAGTCAGAAATCAGTTCCTCCTACTCCTGACCAGTAGAAGATGCACTGTGCCATTTCATGTTATCTGCACTTGTGTCTGGCCTGCCACAGAATGTGGCAGGGACTGGAAATTTCAAGCTGAGGGGGCTTGGGAGGCAGTGAGAGCAGTGAGAGCCTGTGCTCCTCCAACACCAGAATTCCCCAGTTCAGATTTTGACTGTAAATTTCAGATTTAACCCCACCTGTTTTCTCAGGATGAAGCACCTCTAGTGGGGAGGATGGGGTGGACACAGAATCCCAGAATCCCAGAATGGTTTGGGCTGGAAGGGATCTCAAAGCTCATCTCATTCCAATCCTCTGCCATGAGCAGGGACACCTCCCACTGTCCCAGGCTGCTCCAAGCCCTGTCCAACCTGGCCTTGGGCACTGCCAGGGATCCAGGGGCAGCCACAGCTGCTCTGGGCACCCTGTGCCAGGGCCTGCCCACCCTCATAGGGAGGAATTTACACCCAATATCCCATCCAACCCTGCCCTCTGGCAGTGGGAAGCCATTCCCCCTTATCCTGTCACTCCATGTCCTTCCCCAAAGTCCCTCTCCAAAGCATTATTTAAATATCTCCTAGAAAATGCACAGAAAACCTTTACATTTTCAGTGGTTGTAATGGCATATAACCAGGAAATATATTTGCCAAATATGACTTCAATCCTTTTGCAACAGTCAAAAAAAAAAGTAAATTCTGGTATTACAATTCTCCATATAATGTGCATCTGCACTTTTCCCTGGGTGTGTGTGAATCTGAATGCCAGAGATATTCCCAGTTTCCCTGCATGTGTGAATGCTGCAATGTAGGGATGTCAGAAAATCCCAGGGAGTGTCACAGGGGTTTGTTGAACACACACAAGTGCTGTGTCCTGGGCAGGATCTCACCAAGCCCTGGAGAACATCTGACACCACAATTGCCAGCCCAGCCCTGCAGCTCTTCCCTGCTTTCTTTCTTTTTCCCTACAAACTGCTCCAGGCTCCTGCTGCTGGGTGCCAGGAAGGTAAATGGAGAGGGCAAAACTGGGCAAATACTGGAAAAGTTGAATCTGCAAGGCAAATGTGGGTCTGCAAGGCCAGCAAGTCTCTGCTTTTTAGAAAAAAAAAATTAGTTCAAGGTTTTCTTTTGACCACAGTGAAAACAAGGCTCAGGAAAACAAACTGAAGGCAGAGAGTGAAATGATAAGCTCAGCTAGTCCTACTCAGTGTTTTGCATTTCTTCTCAGTAACAGCTATGAACTTGCAAGAATTTCATGTTCAAGGTACCCAAATTTCTTGTAGAAAACAGGAAATGAAAAGAGGGGTCCTAAATACATACTGAGTGCTCATTAGAGGGTTACTGCTTGAGACTTAAATACTGCAGGAGCTCTGCTGGGGAGCTCCAGTGTGCTGGGCCACTGCAGCCTGCGTTGGGAAGCCAGAGCAAGCAGGAGCAGCAGCAAGAATAACTTCAGCCCCTCTTTCCTGGGAAGGTGTTGTTAGAAATGCAAAAAGTGGTTATTTGTACTAAATCTTTGCTGGTTTCAAAGGAATGCACCTGAAAAGCCTCGTGAAGGATGAGTATGGACAGCCCAGCAGAATGCAGAAAAGCAAAGCTCTTTTCTGCAAAAGAGGCAATTTTGGAAAGAATTAAAAAAAAAAAAATAGAAGTTCTAAAGAGTTGGACCTGACTGAGGGAGTGATTTATTTTTTTACAGGCAGTAGTGAGGGGTCTGTGAACCTGTACTTTGCAGCGAGGAAGAAAGAAATCCCACTGTTCTACAAACAGCAGCAAGGGCTTCCCAGGAAGCCCAGAAGACTCCTAATCCTGGATGGCTCATGGATCCAGCACTGTCCTGCTGTGCTGGGATAACCACGGGCCATTAAGGCATTAACAGAGCTGCAGATTATAAGGTCAGGGGGAACACTCTGATCAGAAGGAGATACTCGAGAAAACATTCCCTGTTCAAGGTGAATCACTCTCAAAAAGAGAATTAATGCTAAGGAAGCACTGGAGACCTCTGGCAGAAACAATCTCCGGCAGCCTGGTGCACGAGGCTGTGAGGAAGCTGTTTATTTATAGAGCTCAGCAGAGCCTGGTGATTGATAATATTGCCTCATGGATCATCCCATGTGTGAATGTGGGTGAAGAATCTCCTCCTGTTCCTGGGCTGAATGGGGAAATGCAGAGCTTTGCTGGGAGCAGTGAGATCCAGGGAACAGGAGCTGTTTACCCCACACCCCGTCCTTGCTTGTGCTGGGGCATCTCCCACATCCCAGATTCCTGTACGTCCTGCTTGCTGCTCCTTGTCCCTTTTCCCAGCTCCCTGGAGCTGTGGGAATGACAGAGACCATCACACCCTGTGCATCTTCCCACCTGGAGACTGTCACACTGTGACTCCCACATCACCCTGGAGGTGACAGCTCAGCTGAATGTTGAGTCCCAAGCCTGGAGGAGCAGCTCCCAGCTCATCCCAGACTGCATGGAATGTGGTCCTGGGAGCCTGACCATGAGGAGCCAAGCCCAGCAAAGCCATTCAGCAGGGAAAAGAGGGTTGCCAGGATATTTGGAAGGTGGCAGCCTGAACTCTGCTGTTGATGCTCACCTGACAGGTGGCCCCACACGTAGGCAAGGCATTAAAACATTGAGATGTGAGGGGTCTCAGGGGTTGGAGAGGTGGGAGTGGGCCCATCTGCAGTGGGGTCCACACAGGTGAATTCACACAGGGAGCAGGAGGTTCTAAACCTCACTGGTCAGGATTTCCAGCACTCACTTCCATCTCTGTGGCATTATTTCATTCCATCTAATCAGAGCTGCTGCAATAAATTTCCCAGTCCCTGATACCAGTCTGAGAGATACACACAGACAGCTGACAGTGAATTCAGTTCAGAGTCTTTAAAGATTTACTTCTTCCTTTCTCTAAGCTGGTTTTCTTGTGTTTTCTTGTGACAATCCAGGAAAGGTGAGACATGGACTCACACTGGAGTTTTCAGCAAAGGCAGGATCTATCAGCACTTGGGTCACAAGCTACCCTTAAAACAAAGGATAATTCCATTTTCTGAAAGACACATCTGTAGGAATGGTGTAAAAACATTTAAAAATAATTTAATTTTATTGACACCTTGATGACAGGATAGATGCTGAGTTTCCAGATCAGATGAAACTGAAGGTGAGATGATGAGGTCTCAGCCATTCTTTCCTCTGGCTTTCTAAGGTTCTTGATTCAATGGACATCTCTTGGACAATGAATTTTGGGGTATTTTTCAGAGGCCATCAGAGGTGAAGACAGTGTTGGCCCATGAATGGCACCACTCAGAACAGCTGTAGTTTCCACCCAACCTCCCTAGCAGGGATGCCAACACCTCAGAGACAGCTGAGCCCTGAGGATGGTTTTGGTGGCCAGCAGGCCTTGAGAAATTTGTGGCAATGTTAGAAATCTCTAAAAAGCCAAGTGACTTTATTTACACATTTCCATCTCTAATGTGATCAAGGCTTGCTCCCAAGTCCCCATTCCCTGGCAGAAAACGAAATCTGGGGTTTTTTGGCTTTGACTAGAGCTGGGTGAGCAGAGCCAGCACTCCAGAGAGGGCAGCTCCAGGCAGGGGACTGCTCATGAAGACATTTTGTTTTTCTTTCACAAACGCACTTTCTGGTGCAGGTATTTAGGGAACAAACAGTCCTTTTGTAGACCAAATATAAGTGGTTTGTCATTATCTTGAGAACAAACTGTTTGTCTCTCCAGCTGTAAACACACTGAGGACAGCTATTTAGTCCTGCCACTACAATTAATGATAATTTAGGTCACTTTTGCAGGATATACTGGCTGCAGATGCAGTCTCCCAGAGTTTCTTGCTGTCCTGGTAACTAAAGGATAAAAGGAAAATAATGATGTAGAACTTCTTCTCTCCAACCCATGAGTCATCCACCAAAATGCAGAGAAAAAGCTGCAAATAAGGAGCTCCTTTGTGCCCATGCGTGTGTGGCAGAGGCAGAAAACACATCCATGCCTTCCTGACAGAACATTCCTTGTCAGGCACCAAACAGGCCAAGAGCTTATTGAACTGAACATGAGAGGAATTTGCAAACCACGTGGGTTTGCCACCACTCCCAGCAGCCTCACAAATGTAAACTCTTCTTTCTGCCAATCCCTTCCCTGTCTGAGATCATGCACAATGTCCTGGGCTAAGTTTTCTCCAATTATTTTCCAGCAGGGGCCATGTATTTGTGGGAGAGGAAAAGTCTCCTTCTGAGTGGCAGTGTTCTTACTGTCTCTCACCATCTTTTTGTGTCATCAAAGATCTGACGTGCTCTAAGGAAGAAAATAAGTCAAATTCTCCAGTTTGGGACTGGAATTGAGCTCCTTGGCTTTCTTGGCTGGCCCGTTAGAGAATCATGGAATATCCTCAGAGAAAAGGGACCCCCAGGATCATCCAGGGCAGCTCCTGGCCCTGCACAGAACCCCAACAACCCCACCCTGTGTCAGAGTTAGTTGTCCAAATGCTCCTGGAGCTCTGGCAGCCTTGGGGCTGTGATTGCTACATATCCACCCCCCAATTTTCTGCCCTGTGTGGAAAGGCCCCTTCCAGGTGAGTGTGTTTGCACCAGAAAAGGAAAAATCCCAGGATTTCAATGCCATAAGGGCTGCAACATTGACCCTGGCACTCACTGACAGCACAGGCTCAGCACTTCCATTCATCCATCTGTCAAAGTTTTGGGGCTGTTTCTCTTCCAATCAATCAGCTCCAAAACACTGGGGAGAAAAGCGGTGACACCCTGACCTTTTAGGTTGGAGAAGAGGCAAAATACCTCTTTTGCAGACTGCAAAAAGCAAAGTTTGGCTTTTCTAGCACCCTTTAGTCCCGTGTTTGCACCAAATGAGAGGTAATGGGAAAGAACTAAAGAAGCAGTGGATTTCAAAGGGGGAGAGGTTTGGTGGTGGTACAAACACACAAAAGTAGAAGGGATGTACAACAGGAGTGTACCTGGAAAAGCAAGGGGAGCTCCCCAGCACTGCTGGGTCTTTTGTTGCCCAGGAAAGTCCAGGAGAGAAGGGACCTAAAAGAAAACTCAGATTGGAGCCCTGGGATTGACAGATTTAAAAAAAACCAAACCTCTGGGAAAAGTATAAAACCAGAGATGATTTGCTCTGCACCTGTATCCCCTCACCCACTGCTAGCAAAGGATCACCCAAGCCTTTTGAGAGAAATCCAAGGGCTGTTGCTTGTACTCAGACTAATATTTGACAGTTGGAGAATAATAAATACTCAGCTTTCAGACAAGCAAAATGTTATTGTTTTACAAAATCATAACTTGAGTGTGGTAATTAAAAGCATTTTCATTATGCTTTGCCAATTCCGCCTACATGTCAGCGCTCACAACAACTTGTCATCCGCGTGGGAATGGATCCCAAACAAGGAAAGGGCTTTTACAAGTGGCTTTTCCCTATTATTTTTAGACCATTTTCTACAGTTTTCTGGACTGTCGGGGACCCACGAACCTGCAGCTGATTAAACCTGTCTAAGGGGAGGAAAAACAGGGGAAATATCTTCAAATAGTAAAGAATCGTAAAGAGGAACAAAAGCAAGTCTGGTGATGGAGAGGGCAGGATTCAAAGGGCTTCTCTCATGCTGGGAAGGGTCAAAAATGCTGACAGGAATTAAGGAAAAATGGCTTTTGACTCCAAGGATAGTGAAGCACTGGGGTGGATCAGCCAGCAGGGCTGGGGAGAGAGGGAGAGGATGTGAATGGGAGTGTCCATTAGTGAACTTTAAAAGAAATAGGTTTGATAGGTTCCTGTCAGAAAGAACAAATGTGAAGGTAATATTGTTATCTTCATTAATATCTTCACTGTTTATTGTCTTCATCACATATTATCTTAATGTTTCTTTTTGGGATTCACTTTGTGAGGTCCCTCCTAGCCCTACTCTTTGGGGTTTCTGCTAAAAGGCAAACCTTTGTGACCATGTGCCACATGCCTGATTCAGGGCCAGCTCACACTGCCCACTGCTCCTCTTGCACCTTCAACTCACTCCTTGAGCATCCAGTAGGAAAGCTCTGGATTTGGGACAACAAAACCTGCTGAACCTTTTGGCTTTGCCACGTGCAGGAGACTCCACAGCCTGCATTGGGGCCTGGTCCCTCACCTTTAAAATGCAGGGAAATTGCAGCTGGCAGGGCTGGCGTGTCCTGAGCAGCTCTGTGAGGGCAGGAGGGAGCAGACAGGGCAGGAGGGAGCTGAACTGCTGCCCATGGGAGGCAGAAATCCCCGAGGGCTGGCTCAGTGTGTCACTCAGTGCTCACACCAACACTTGCCATTTGAGTCTAATTTACGGTTATCCCGCTCACTTCAGAAAATCCTGTTTATTTTTCCGAGACATTAATTTTTCTGACCGCAGAATAATTTTTAACCCAGTTTGCAGTCAGAGGCCTGGAATGCTGCTGCTGCTGCTGCTGCTGCTGCCTATGGAGCACACTGCTCCTGGAGAGCACTTGGCACTTGGACACAGGAGGATGGGGACACAAGGATGAGCTCCCACCAAGCCACCTGCTCCCCTCTGTCCTGCCTGATCTGTTCCTTGGCTCAAGGTCTCCATCCCCAGCACCTCCTGTGCTTTTAGTGGAAATATTACCCATAATAGAAGAACTTTGCATTCTAATAGAAGAGAGAGAAGAGGGACAGATCACTTTGCTGGCCACTGTTCCTTGTCACAGCAGCTCTGGTGGCACCACTCTGGGCTATCTGACCATCCTGTCAGACTCTCAGTTAAGCCATGGAGGGCTTTGCCTTCCAGGGCAGGGGAAGTGCAGCACATCCATGTGATATTCCAGCAGGCATTGTCCTGTTCCCAAATCCCAAATCTCTGTGTTCATCCTGTACCAAGAGCAAGGCCACTCAGAGCAAGCCTGGAATCACCACCAGCCTTTCAAGCCAACCTGAGGAAGGTTTAAACTTCCTGGTGCAATACCTTTTGCTATGAATACATTTTTTTTTTTGGTATGAAGACTCCAATATCTGACCCAGGCTGTTTTCCCCTCTGTGGAGAGATCACCATTACAACCTTTGTATAATTTATGTTTTCATACCAGGAGGAGATGAGTGAAGGAGGTCATGTGTAGGTAACATTCCCACCACCACTGCCACTTTCACACTGCAGCCTCAGAACTGGAAAACAATTGCAGCCACCCTGAGCATTCCCTGAAAATCAATTTAACCTCTTTAATTAAAGCAGACGGTGGATCATCAAGCACCCATAACCTGCTACAAAAGCATATTTAAAAGTTCCCTTCTAGTTGCCTCCTTTTTTTGCAACAGATGAGCTGATAAACTTCAAACTTTTAGGCTGGGAAGATGATATTCTACAGTTCCTTCCACACCACCTGTGGGGTCAGGTTGGGATTTTAACAAGGGCAGGCTGCAGTACTCTCTGTGTGCCATGGTTGCTGTGCCAGTTTGCATTGCTGGCAGAGCTAAAGGCAATGCCATTGCTTTCCAGAAACATTTTCTGCAGCTAAATATTTCATTTTGAAAACTCAGTTATTGTTGTTACTACCAGTTTTTAGCTGCAGAGAGCAGGCTTATTTTTCCATCTCAAGGGAGATGCAGAAACAGCCTTGGGTGCAGTTTTGGAAATGCTGATGTTTGCCCCCACCCCTTCCTGGCTCTTGCAGGTGTGTGACCTCTATAGCAGACCATGCCAATATCCAGCTTTCAGAACATTTTATTAGGCTGGAAAACACAGCCCTGGATCCTGCAGGAGCTGTCTGGAAGCCAGAGTTACTCCACACTGGGCTAAGGAGTTAAGGATATCCTAGGACACTGGTTTAATCCATGGATTGTAATCCAATCCTTCTGGGCTGCTTTGAGGACAGGGCTCCTCCTCCACTGGGGTGGGGGACAGAGATTCCACCGGCCTGTCCTCATGGGGCTGCAGGTCTGCATGCTGGGCACTGCCAGAAATGAGAAAAACCTCCTAATTCCAGAGAGAGATAATTATCCCTGACCAAGTGCTGGGTCTCTAATCTGCAAACAGCTGCCAGTACATAATCACCCTGCTCATTAAAAGTGACAGTGCTCTGGCTCCTTGCTTCACCCACGGCCTCTCCTCCTGCACTTGCCTGACATTCCCTCTCAGCTAACCCTCCTAAGAGAGCTGCTCCCTTCCCAGCAGCACCACGGACAAGGAGAGGCACTGATGGCTCTTCTTCTCATGCCCTTTTTGAAAAATGATGGCAGAGCTGAGCTCATGAACCCCAGATCATCTCTGGCTGCCTTTTGCTGCTGCTTGGGCCCGATCCTAATTCAAGCCCAACTGCATCCGATTGCTCCCCCAAATACAAATGCTCCTCACTTGATCCCAGTGCCAGAGCTGTTATCAAGGCCATCATCATGGCAAAAAGCTCATCCAGTTTCTGTGGATAATGAGAAAAGTCACTACAGGGGAGTGAAGCTCTCCTGGTGCCGGGGCTGGAGCAGAGTGCTCAGGGCAGAAGCTTCTCATCAGGGCCAGGAAGGCACTGTCCTGTCTGTGGTGTCTGTGGCACTGGGGCTGTCCCAGCTCCCCTTCCTTTGAACCTGCTCCTGCCAGGCACTGCTCAGACTCAGGATATGTGGGCACCTCTCCTCTTTTATTCAGCAATACCTAAAAGAGTTTTAGAATTAATTCTAAAGGAGTTGTTCCTCTGGGGTGTCTCCCAAGCTCTGCTATCAGCATGGCTCCTGTCTAGCACAGGCTGAAACAGCAGCCAGCACTGAAGTCTCCCCACAAGCATTTGCTTCTCTGAAGTGCTCTGGTTATTTTGCAGATGTTCTCATGTTCTTCTGAATTAAATGAGACACCACTTTTCTATTTGGAGCAGGTTGATGTCTCAAGCTGCCTGCTCCTTTTGGAGGAGAAACCAGAAAAACACTGACCTGCTGAGTGGCAAAAAGCCTCCTTCTGTCAGTGTCTCAGGCAGAACTCTGTGTGCACATGTGTGTGTGTGTGTGTGTGTGTGTGTGTGTGTGTGTGTGTGTAAAGCTGTGTGAACTCCACTTGCCAAGGTGCAGATGATGACAGAAAACTTAAAACTGGGCTCTAAAACTGAAGGCACCTGCAGGACTCTTGCATGTATCCCCATGGGAAGTGGGTTTTGAAGTCTCTGGGGTCTGATTTTGAAGCAGCTCCAGGCTGGCTGGGAAAGGCTGCTGGGAAGCTGCTGTTGGAGCTGCCCCTGCCTGCTCTCCCTCAGCCCTTCTGGGGCCAGGGCTGGCCTGACATCCCAAGAGCTGCAAGATCCTGCTAATCCCATCACACCAGTGAAACGGCCCTAAATCATCCCTGTCTGATTCCTGACTCCAAAGAGACATTTCATGGGTGATTGTGAGTGATACAGTGTGTGGTAATGGATGTATTTAAATGGGATTTATGGGTGACACCTGTCACACAGACCCTTCCATCAGTGACAGGCTGCAGAGATTTACACAGTGACACTGAGATGGGAGCTGCTGGCAGAGTCCCTGGGTCACTGGCAGAGTGTTGGAGCCTCACAGGGTTTGTCAGAACACAAACCAGGCTCCTCTGGCCACAGGCTGATACAGCACCACACAAAATCCATGGCAAAGATCTGAGCGCATCCTGGCATCTGTCCACAGAGGATTTCCTTAGCCCCAAAGCTCTGTTTGCCTTTTCCCCAGACATTGTGGGAGGTGTTTCAGTGAGTCCTTGGTCACAGGAGCTTCACAGGAGCAAGCAGCATCCCCTAAGGGCCCCACCAGGATTTCTCCTCCCTCCCAAGTGCTCCCCACAGTTCACAGGGTCCTAGAACAGGTTGGGTTGGAGGGATCTCAAAGCTCATCCAGTGCCACCCCTGCCATGGGCAGGGACACCTTCCACTGTCCCAGGCTGCTCCAAGCCCCAGTGTCCAACCTGGCCCTGGGCACTGCCAGGGATCCAGGGGCAGCCACAGCTGCTCTGGGCACCCTGTGCCAGGGCCTGCCCACCCTCACAGAAAAGAATTTTTTCCTAATATCCCAAGTGAATCCACCCTCTTTCATCTTAAACCATTCTCCCATGTCTTATCACTGCTTGCCCTTGCAAAAAGTCCCTCTCCAGCCCTCCTGGAGTCCCCTTTAGGTACTGGAAGGCTGTTCCTGTTTGCTGGTGGCTCTGGCTAAGGTGCCACCAGGCTGTCCCCTCCATTCCTGCACAGACCTCTCAGCCCCCCATTTCTCCAGGACCCACTCTTCTCCCTGGATGTCCCAGATCCAGTTCCAAATGTTCTCCTCCACCTCCTGATTTCCTCCCCCTCCAGCAGACATCTCTGCCAGCCCATCCAGGAGATCCTTCCTGCCCTTCCCATGGAGGATTAGTGGGGAATCTGCACTGAGATTATTTCTAGGAGACCACTGACACCAGCCTGATGTTAACTCACCATGTCAGCTCTGCTCAGGCTGCACCAAGGTTCCAGGCAGGATTTCTATTGTTTCAGATTTGATTTGAGGCAACCTGGGGGGGCTGGTAGATTGATTTGGTTTTTCCTCATTGTTTTTTCCCCAGGATCTGTCTTTGGCTGTTTACGTGAGGCCATTCATATCACAGCACTCCCAGGCACACACAGGCACGGATCAAACAGCTCAAGTCACCAATCAGTCTAAACATGCCCAAAATTCACAATATTTTGCTCCCTGAGCTATCAAAGGCAGCTGGATACTACCTTGAATTGACCTGTGGGAGTGGACTGTGAGAGAACATTTTCTCAGCAGCAACGTGAGACATTTCTTGCTTCTCAGGCTTTTGGTTTTTTTAAATATATATCTTTACAGTTCTGCCGTAAGGCAGCCTTGGATTTGTAAAATTAGCCTGTCATAACAAATTCATGTCCTCATCAAAGGCTGCTGTTGTGCTTCCTCCCAGACTGGAGCATTCACAGACTAAAGCTGCATTATCACAGTAATTTCAAAGTTCAATAGTGTATTTTCAAAAGCAATTGCTTTTAAATGCAGTTTGTTACATAACAGCAAATTCAGACTTACACTTTTCCTCAAAACGAAAATTAAATTCTTTAAATAGTAAGTCAGCTCCTGTTCACTCTTGTCTTTGCTTTTCTTATTCCAAAATGATCCAGCTACACTTGGTGCCCCTAAAAGTGCAAGGTTAGAAGGACTTTATAAAGCATTTTTATTACAAAAAAAATGGGATTTTTAAGCCCAGAGAAAAGTGGATTCCACATTCTAAATCTCTCAAAATTCTCAAAAGTCTTTCACATGACTCTCTGGCCTGAATGAGAACCTTCTGTGGAGAGAGGTCCAGAGCTGACTGGGATTGTGGGTTCTGGATGGCTGTGCTGGAGATTGGGGTTGATGAGAGGGGGACATTGATGGGAACCTTTCTGATCAGAAAAAAACCCCCTCAGCAACCCAAACCCCCTCCTCCTTCTGCTGCAGGACACCACCTTTACTCTTCTGGATGAATCACAGCCCGCTCTTGTCAGGGTGAAAAACGTTCATCTCCTTCAGTTCTCGTCTCCTTGTTGGGATTTTTCTCCTGGCTCCACAACTTCTCCTTCATTGCTTTGGTCAGGACACTGCCTGCTCCCCCAGGGCAGCCATGGGGATGCCCATTTTGGCCATTTCTTGCCCACAAAGAGCAGCCCAGCCTTTCCTTCTACACCCACCCAGCACGTCCATCCCTCTGCCTCTTGCCTGAGATCCATCTCGGTTTTTTGGGAGCTGCAGAGTTGGGACACGTCCAACCCAGTGAGCCACTGAGAGCATCCTTGGCTGGCAAGAGAAAGGAAGATCCTGAGAACCACAATTAACTTGGCCTCTCTGTTTTATCTAGTTGTTTTCAGAAGTATCCTCAAAATCATCTGGATACCGTTCTGCAAATCCATCCCCAAGACTTTTCTTTCCCCTGGCAGGAACCCCCAGGTCCTGGGTGCATTAAAAGCACCATCTCTCACACTGACCAATAAAATCAGACTGTTTGGCTTTGTTCCCTCCTCTTTCTGTACTCCCTATTTTATTTCCCTTTGGCTTATGGTTGAATTGTAAATTTTGGAGGTGCTGTTTTTTAATCAAATTCCTAAAAACAGCAATAATAACAATGATAATTTGATGATACTCATTTTCAATGTGTAGTCGGAACAGATTTTTGATTGGTGAAGCTACACAGGATGATGCTGGCTAATAAATATTTAGATTACATCCCCCTGGAATCAGCAGGAGATTTCCCTTTGTTTTTCTCAGGTGCTGGCTTGTCTTGTAATATAATTTGGGGACACAAGCACTGAGCTCAGTTACTGCTGAATCAACACTGCCATGTCCATTGTTTTTTCTAAGAGCTGTGGCCTAAATTGTCAGCTTTGGGAGCCTAAAGGCTCCTTAACTCAGGATGCTGATCATCCCAAACCACCACCCATGTGCAAATATAATAATTTATATGAATGTGAGCTGAAAAGCTGCAGGAATCTGAGCCTGTAAGTCCAGTGCTTACTCTGCCATTAATTAAGGTTATCTCCTTATTGGTCATTTCCCTTGTGAGGGCTCAGACAGCAACAAAGAGGAGATGCTCTTAACCTTGCTTTTCTTGGCAGTTTGGGAAATTATAGTTTATTGATGGCAAATGAATTCTCACCAACTGATGCTCTGAGTTACACAGGTAAAGAACTGAACTGCAGCAGATCTGGAGCTCTCAGGTCTATCTGTGTACTGGGGACAGATTTTATCCAGACCCTTCCCATAAAATATGTTCAATAATCAGCAGAGATAATGTGAGAAGTGGCAGATGGGCTTTCCCAAAGAGCAGGCAAACAGCATGGTGGATGTGGGTTTTGGGAAGGGTGGGTGTGGAGCAGCAAGGAAATGAATAGAAACAGGTGCTCCCTTCTGAATTGTCATTTCTGGGCCTGAATGCTCAGAGGTGTCAAGGTGCTCCTGGGCCAACCCAGCTGTGGGAAGTGGGAAAAGTGTAAAAGATGGGGGCAAAAAGGGTAAAATTGGTTCCCGAGGTCACCATTACCCAACACTGCAGGACTTTTGTGTACTGGTGACTCTCACCCAAAATGTGCTTGCAAATACAAGGAATTGCCCAAGAGGCCCCTGTGTCCAAGGAGGACCTGGCTGCTCTGGTTTGGGGACAGGGAAGGCTGAGAGCACCATGGATGTGCCACCAGAGTCATCAAATTGGCTTCTCATGACAAACAGACAACTTGGCCACTCAAAGAAAGTTCAAGGGCCTCTCAAGTTTTATATTTTTGCTAAAGGCTGATTCAGTCACAGGAGAAATAAAATTTTGGCTTTTGGCTGCCTGTCATTCCTTGCTTAATCATCTCAGCATCCAGATACGTTGGAGCATCCTTGCTACAGCACAGAGGTGAACCAAGACCAAGTGAGGAATAAGGAGCAAAGAGTGAAAGCAAAAGGCTGAGTATCTCAGGATAAAGTTCACAGGATGAATTAATGAATGATTTTCATGGAGAAATAAGAACTATATTCTCCAAGGAGATTACTCACAATGAACAATTCGATCAGCTCCAGCCTGAAGAAAGGAAAAAGGGGAAGAATAAATAGTCCTTCTCCAAAAGGAAAGGCTATTAATACTGCAGTGTCTTAATGGCTCACACGAGGACCATTGTTATCAAGTGTATTTATTAATAGCCTGGATGCCTGAGCATTCATCTCAGTGCATGAGCAGTGAAAAGAAAATTTGTGGATAAATATGAAACTACGTGAAATGGTCAAGTCCTGCAAGCTCAGTTAGGAAATTCCATGAGTTCCACAATGGGGCACTGCAGTGGCTGAATGAATTTGGTGCATAAAAGGCAAAGTAATGGGAATTGGAAGGGACAATCTGGACTATTCATGTCCATTAATGGGTTCTAAATTGACTGTAACTTCCCAATAAAAGCTCATCAGCAATGTGAAATGTGATGGGAACATCTGCTGGTTGTGGTCAAAGAGCAAACAAAATTTGTGACCTGAGAAAGGGAACGAGGAAGACATGAAATCAAGCAAGGTCCTGGAGGGTCACAGTGCCAGAGACCTCTGTGCTTGGATGCTCATCCCCAGGTCCCTCAGCACTGTAAACCCACTGCTGTCAGCTCCCCAGCTCAGAACAGCAGGAGTTTGGGGAGACAGCCCCAAATGAAAACTTTCCAGACCTCAGTCCACCAATGTCTGGGAGAAGTCCCTCTTTTCCAGCCTTGACACAAGCATGGTATCTCTGCCATAAGGTCAGACCTCCTCCTACACAGGGGGGATTATTCACAGAATCATTTAGGCTGGAAAAGACCTCCAAAATCATTGAGCTCAACCATCAACCAGCACTGCCAAGCCCAGCACCATCCCATGCCCCCAAATGCCACATCTGCTCCTGGTGTTTCCCATCCTGATCTTCCATAAATGAGCTCAGGACCCAAATGAGCTTAGTATCAAAACAGCAGCCAACACAGAGGGAGCTGCCCCAAAACCTCTTCCAGAGCTGGAAGTTCCTCAGGACCCAGCAATGTCCTTCAGCAATCCAGGTTCCTTGTCTTCCTTTAACAGCACTAATTACCTGCGCTTGGTGCTGAACTGTTCTGACATTTAAATCCCACTTCCCCAGGCTCCTTCCTTCGGAAAATGAATACCTGTTGCAGGAAGGAATTCTGTGATTCTTGCATGAAAATCCCTCCCTGTGCAGCAGCAAATCCCAGGCAGCAGCATGGATCTTGTGTCTCGCCCCTTTCCACATGGATTCCTCCAGCTCCTTTTCTCCTTCTGTCACTGCCTTCAGTGTTTTCACAAGTCTTTTCTTCCTCTCACCTCAGCCAACAATAAACTTCACATTTTCTGTAGGAGAAAAGGCTCTTCCCTCACCTGCCCTGGCCCCAGATTGCCCTGGGCTTGCCTTCACACCCATGAGATGTGTTTGATTTGGGTGTTTGCAGGTGTTTGGGGCATTTGGATTATAAAACTTTACACAAGATTTCATCCGACCCTGAACTTCAGTGCTGGCTTTCAGTGCTGACTGTTTGAACACCTGTCAGCAGGCAATGAAACCTCTCCAAGCTTCCTGCTTCCAATCCCTCCCTTATCCTAAGCCTAGCACAGTGGACATGGATGTTTGGCAGGGCATTTTCCATGGAGTTCAGCTTGTCTTCAAACACCTTCCATGTAGTGCAGCACTTCATACACATCATGTAGCTCTCTTCCTTTTCAGCTGCTCCATGCACCAAGGTAAAATCCAATCCTGTGCCAAGTCCCCAAACAAACCTCCAGCTAGCATTCTCTCCCTAAAGTCCTCTTCTCCCTGTCTGGGCACTTAAAATCTCCCATTACTCTGCTCTTTCTACATATTTTATTGTTTGTTCCAATCACCTCCCAGTCCAGTCCTTTTCTCTCATTTAGAAAAGGTTTTCCCATCTCCCCATTTATTGCATTTTTATCTCATAAAGTATGTGGCTAAGCAAATACTCATGGTCAAATCCTTCAGGTATAAGTGATATATATAAAATATTGTACAGGCAGCAGTGGTAACTCCAGTAAGGAAGGCCCCAAATGTGCACAGTTCCACTGCCTTCACTGGAGTAGGTCTTCACAGGAACCAGGGTAGATGGAAAGTGCTTCCAGCCACATTAGATATTGCTATTTTCAGGTCCTACTAATAAGCTTGCAAAATGTTGTCCTTTGGGCTGAAATTGCCTATAATGAGCACCTATCCCACAGTGATTTCCCTCTTGTTTTGAAAGTTTGTGCAGAATTAGGAGATCTGCTTTTGAATACAGTAAAGAGGAAAATATCTTTTTTTTTTAAGTCTTTCTGACCTTTTTTTCTTGGCAGCTCTACAGCTGAATTGGCTGTGGTTTGAAAGATGCAATTTGGCAGGAAAATAGCCCTCATTGGGGAGCAGTGCAGGGCTTTGTATTGCAGGAAATTGGGTTTGATTTGCCCATGCTACAAGTATTCAAAAATTGCAATCCGACCATATGCAGTGGAGGGCTTTTGCTAAGCTGATTAGAGGACATGGAGACCAGGGAACAGGGCTCTGCATGAGCCAGGGAAAAAGGGACTTCCTGAGGGGTGGGCAAGGGGGCCCCAGTGTGGTGGAGAGGGAAACTCAGCTCCTTCCACCCTCAGCACGGAACCCCAGCATGGGTCAGGCTGGAGGGGACAACAGTGGGGACATCTGGTGCCACCTCCCTGCTCCAGCAGAGCCATCCCAGAGCACAGGGCACAGGATGGCACAGCCCCCCAGGGATGGACACAGCACCTCAGAGATGGACACAGCACTGCAGAGATGGACACAGCACTGCAGAGATGGACACAGCACTGCAGAGATGGACACAGCACTGCAGAGATGGACACAGCACTGCAGAGATGGACACAGCACTGCAGAGATGGACACAGCACTGCAGAGATGGACACAGCACCCCAGAGATGCCTCCAGGGCTGGGCAGAGGGGCAGGATCCCCCCTCTCAGAGGGCAGGAACAGCTCCTTGGTGTGAGGCTGGGCTGGAGATGGGCATGAGGCAAGAGCCACCTTTAGGTCCTGAGCAGCTTTCCCCTGCTCATGCCTGTGGTTTGATTTTTTGTGTTGAACAGTCTGATCTGCACCCCAATGCCTGTACAACCATGTTATTGCCATGCACCAGAGCCATCCTGCTATTTCCAGTGGCTTTTTCCCAGTTATTTGAGACCTTGTAGGATTAGATCCATACTGCACGATGAAATAAATTTTTTCCCTAGGCTGCCTTGAACACTGGGAAAACTCAGTCTCCAGCAATAAACAGAATCCATATTTCTAATCCATTTTAAACCAGAAAGGAGATTTTTCACAAACTTCCTCAGCTCTGAAGATTCTTCAAATCCTCTTCAGTCCCTTTAAATATTAAATCATTCTCATGCACACGCCAGGCATAGCCCATCTCAAAAAGCAGGGATACTGGCAAATCATATTCACATGCACATTCTTCAGAGCAATTGTTAAACTTGTGGGTGAGCTGACTGAGTTAGTGGAACAGAATATTTGACTAAAATAAAAATATCTTTGGGCCTGACAACTGGAAATCAGTTTGCAACAGTGATTTCTGATAGACAGTTGTACTGCATGAGCAAATTCCATGCTTTGGGAAAAAAGGTTCAAGAGACAGGATGAATAAGAGATATAGTTAATAATAACTAAGCATTGAAAAAAAATATCCTTCTGAAACATGGTGCTGGCCATTCTGAACTGCTCTGCTCTCTTTGACACAGAACTGTGTTTTCCTAGCAGAAGTAATTAGGTTTTAATTCAGATGTAGTTGCAGCACCCTCCTTTCACGCTGGTTTGTAGCTCACTCTGAAAATCTCCCAGCTGAAACCGAAGTGTGGGGAAAAACTAAGGAGTGACCAAATAAATACAACCACAGAGAGGGAGGAGTTGGTGAAATGGAGCTCTTTGCATTACAAACTGTGACTTGCCAGGGAGATGAGGATGAGTTGTTGCAGGATGAGTTTTTGGTTGATTGGCCCTACCCACGGCCTTCATCACTCATGGCCACTCACTGAGATGTGCAATTCAGACATTTTTTTCATTCTGCTTATCAATACTTTCCTCCTTCTTCGCAGCAGGAGAGCACAGAAAGCACAAAGAGGGAGGCAGTGCCATTCCTGCCCTGCACTGCAGCACAAAGCCCATTAATTGCACTTTTGGCAGTGAAGCCCAATGAGGTACATGCATATAGGGCTCAGAGCTCTTTAAATATGCAGCAAATGTTCCCCTAACAAGCCTTCACTACTTGGGAGCTGCTCTGGGAAGTTCCAGTGACAGAGGAGTGGCTTTTCTGAATTCAGTGTCATTGGGATGGGTGATTGTGCGTGGGGCAAAGGTGGCAGCAGCTGGTTCAGGCATGTGAGGGCTGGGGCTGCTTTTTAATCCAGTTCTGAGGAAATCCTGCACCTCCAGGAGCACTGGAGATAGTGGCAAAGAGGATAATGTTATACAGCTTGATATAAGTTATAATTCAATGAAAAAGCCACAGCAGGGCCCCCTGACAGGTGGCCATTGAGCCCCTCGAGTTTTTGCTCTGTGGCTTTGCTGTGTGGCTGCACTTCTACCATCACACAGTGAATCATATTCATGTTTTTCCTCCTTGGCAACCTCCTCCCCCATGGCAGTGGAGAAAAAGCTACAGCATGATTTCCTGCCCGTCCAACTATGTCCTTTAATTTGGATCTAATGTTGTCTTTCCCCACCTGTGCTCGGTTCTGAGGGCTCAGATGAAGAGCCACGGGTGTGTTTCAGGGTGAGAGGAGGTAACTGGTGCTCACAGCAAGCCAAGGGTCTGTGCAGGGTGAGAGGAGCTGGGGATCACCCAGTCCAGCCTCCCATGGCCAAGCTGTGCTTTGGGATCCAAATGTGCTGAACTGAAGGTGGGCTTAGGAATGAAACAGCAGCTCTCAGGACTGGCTAATCCCAGTTGTACCAAATTCAGAAATGGCTGCTGATCCAGAGGAACTGGCAAGAAGAGCCCTTCAGAGAGTGAATTTATATTCTGAGCTTTTGCTTCTCACTCACAGCTGTCTGAAAAACATCACTCCCCCCCTCCCTGAGCTACTCAATGAGAAGAGCAGGAGGAGAAGGAACAGCTCAGATCTGGATGGGCTGTTTGTCAGGTATGAATTCTCTCATCCAGCCACTCTCACTTCTATTCACCACATGTAATGAATGTCTGAAAAATCTGGAAATTTATGTTCAGATCAATGGGAGCTGATTAATTACCTAAGATGTATTCAGATAACAGAGTTGAGAGGAAAAGCAAAGGCAATGCTTTCAAAAATGCTCAATGAAGTAAACCAAGTACATGGTGAATATGTTTAAAGGATAAGTGCAAAGACGACCCAGGCAAGCGAGGTATCAAAGAAAGGAGACATCCAAAAGCCAGTCTTACAATCAACAACATAGACATGAAGGAGAAAAGAAATCTCTAAAGCTATTAAAAATCTGGAAGCCTATTAAAAATGGATTAAAAAAGGTACAAGGAAATCAAATCAAGAGACATGGAGTGGCACTTGCGGAAGAAACCTTTAACAGAGTGGAAAAATTACTCTGTGATCCAAGTGAATTTAAATAGTGGCTCCAGTGCTGATGGAGAGCAGCACTTTCTGATCCCACAGGCCAGCAACCAACAGCTGGAACATGGATGTGCCTTCAGTCCATGGGAACTCTTCATGACACCCAAAAATCCAGGCTCTGCTCTGCCCCCTGCTCCAGCAGCAGCATCAGCGAGCCCTGCCCGTGTCTCAGAGGTGTTTCTGGAGTGGGAAGAGCACTGTGAAAGCCAGCCAGAGTAAGGGAAGTGAGGGTGAGAGCTGAACCTGTCTCCCAGCTCCTCCCTGCACAATTGACCCTCTCAACTCAAGGAGCTGCCAGGGCCCTGCAGAGATGCTGTGCCCAGCCTGCTCTGCTGGACACAGCTCAGCTCAGTGTGGGTTTAATCTCTTTGTCAGTGGAGCAGACCCTGAGCCACGGAAGGAGGAGAAAGCTGACTTAATGTTCACACAGAGAAAGGTGATGAGTTGATGTCCAGTCTCAAAGCACAGCCCTTCTGCAAAGAACTAATATTTTATCCAAAAAGTGATGGGGACTCCCTTCTGCTGCAGCATCAGCTGCCTTCTAGAAACACCCCAGCCAAGCACCAACACCTTGGGTGAAAGCAGGAGCTTGTGGAGGTGTTGCACAGCTGGCAACAGAAAAAACACGCAGGTTTCAGANTCTCAGCCCTGCCCCTTCCAGGTAAATATTGCCCAGATCTGGCTCTCTTGTCTGTCCCAGATGAAAATCTACTGGCAGCTCTAATTTTCCCCACTTTCTCACTCTCAGTTTTATTTTGTCTGTACAAACATCAACACTAACACCCAAAACATTACTTTAGTGGCAAAGGAATAACAGAGTTCCCACAAACCAGGTGATTTTCCTAAGAGAATCACGTGAAAGGTTGCACATTCAGAGGTTCCTGAGGCTCTTGTGGGTGACCATCACTGCTGCAGCTCCAGGAGAAGCAGCCAGGCAGGTCTGGCTGTGCTGCAGAGATGCTGAGCCCCCTTTCACCTCCTGCCCATCCCCTTCTTTCACATCCCCCTCCCCAGCTGTAAGACCTCCAGCATCCACACCACATTGGATGTCTCCATCTCTTCTCCAAGCCAAGGTTTAGTTTCCTCCTTCCCCTCATCTTCAGGACATTTTCCAGATCATTACTGCTCTTCTATTAAAAATCCTCTTATAACTTCCCAAATGCTTTCATGGGCTGCATGCTGCATTTGTTCTTGTTCCAAAACAGTCCTTTAGCTTAAGTAGATTTCTTCCTCCTCTCTGCTTATCCCCCCTTCTCTCACCTCACTCAGGTCTCTTTTGGTCACTGTTTGTTCCCCCTGCTCCAGCCAACCCTCCCTCTCCCCGGGCAGATGAGCTCAGCCCCTTCCAGAGCCTTTCCCTGCCCCTTCCCATCGCTGTGGTTCCAGGGGTGAGAGGTCTGCAGAGCTCCTGGGTGTGGTCACACCTGGACAGAGATGCAGCACTCACAATCACCCATTCCCAGGGAAAAACATTGCCTGGGAGAAGCCTTTTGCAGAGCTGCACCATGCTGGCAGCTCCCCATCCCCTGTGACAGATGAGTGGAAACAACTTTCTCTCCTGTTCTGTCATTTCCAAGCGATGAGGCCCAAGCTCCAAGCAGAAATTCCTGTTATTACTCCCACTGTGCACAGCTCTGCACTTTGTACTATTACATTTCATTCTGCTTCTGTTACTCCCCTCGTCAGGATCATCCAAGTGTTTTATTTGTTATATTTGATCCGATTTTCCATTTACCTTCGGGTCTTTAATTATTCTTCCCTTGCAAATTTATTCTGAGCTTTGCATACCATTGATGTCTCTAGTTGCTTGGATCCTTTATTTCTTTTTTAAAACAGGAGAACTGGCCTTGTCATTTTTTCTGCTCGACTTATGTATTAAAAATCCTGGAGAGTGGACTCATGATCTCGTGTGCCAGCTCTTTCAGGAGTCTGGCTTGGATTATTTGTTCCCCCTGGCTTCAGTGCATTAAAGCTCTTTCAGTTTTGCTTTCACCTTGGATGCTGAAATTTCCATTTTTATAAATCTCATGCCCATTAGTGATCGTCCCTGTGCCCTTGTGTCCTGCAGCTTCTTTATTGAAAACTGAAGCAAAGTACTCATTTAGGACTTTTTTTTTCTGCAAGCACATTTGTTTTTTATTTCATCCATCTTGCTTTCTTTTTTTTTCTGTGTGACCTAAGATTTTTTATTTAAAATACAGTTGCAAGTTGTAACTCAGCTTGAGTTTTAGCAAGTCTCATTTTAGTCTTGTGGTCTCTGCACTCTGAGGGAGTTTGGTGATCCATCTCTTCTTCTCTCCCTTTCAGGTTCTCATCCCACCCCCTGCCATGGGCAGGGACACCTCCCACTGTCCCAGGCAGCTCCAAGCCCTGTCCAGCCTGGCCTTGGGCACTGCCAGGGATCCAGGGGCAGCCACAGCTGCTCTGGGCACCCTGTGCCAGGGCCTGCCCACCCTCACAGGGAACAATTCCTGCCCAATCTCCCATCCATCCCTGCCCTTCGGCAGTGGGAAGCCATTCCCTGTGTCCTGTCCCTCCAGCCCTTGCCCCAAGTCCCTCTCCAGCTCTCCTGGAGCCCCTTTAGGCTCTGTAAGGTCTAAGGTGTACTTGGAACCTTCTCATCTCCACCACCAGGAGCATCTGCCATAAATTTGATGGAACAACCTCTGTTCCAGGGTCTGCAGGTGACCCTGGCCCCTCTCCCTCTGGGAATACTCCAAACACTACTTTTGACATCACTGGGTGGCTGAAGAAAAAGCACTCAGATTCCCTTCTTCTGCTCTTATTCTGAAACAATAAGAACAACCTTGTCCCCTACTCACCCAACAACAAAATCTTACGGCAACAATAAAATAAAAACTGAAACAAGAAACTTTTCTGAGAAATCAGCAACCTTTTCCCCTGCACACATGGTTCCTGCGGTTGGAGTATTATTTAAAAGAGCTCAGGTTACTGATATTGCAATTTAGATTTGACTAAAAAAAGACCCCTCTGCCAAAAGCTGAGGTTTCTCCTCTGCATTTCTTCTACTTGAAGGTTCCTCAGGTGGCTGCCAGTGCAGTGTCTCTGGATGGGTTTTAAATAGCCCAACCAAACAAAGAGAAAGCAGTTTGAAGGGGAGAAGGGGGGCAGTTTTAAAGAAGAGAGCCTGGAGAGTCTTGTTCCACAGTAAAATGGGGCATCCTGCACCAGCCATCCTCATCCTCTCCATGGTTTGAGTATTTCTCATCTGGTTTGGGTTGGGGCTTTTTTGTTTTGTTTTTGGTTTTGGTTGATTGGTTTGATTTGGTTTGGTTTTAATGAGGTTCATCATTTCACTGAAATATTAAGGCTGGGGAGAGACAGCAGGATCCACTCATTTTTGGTGTCCGGTGGAAAGCATTTCTCATCCCAGTGAAAAGAGTTGAGATGTTAAAAGACTTCCCCAGTTTGTACTGAGATGAAACCATTGTTAAAACCATTCTTATTAAAAAAACCAAGAGTGATATCCCTGAGTTTAGGGCCACACAAAGCTGAACCCAGCTCTGGCTTCTCCTTGAGCTAATCCAGCACCTCCTGTCCAACCCAATCCTGTGTTCCCTCAGGAGGCTCAGGATTCTGCTGTCCCAAACACTTTTTAGATGTTCCAGGAGGGACAGGAGTCTCCTCATGTCACACAGAGCTGGGAGGGAAACCAAGGGAAGAGTGAATTCCAGTGGGAGTGGGGCTGGGGTGGGTGGGAGCAGGCACCTCAGGGAGAAGGGGAGGCCATGGGAGCAGTAGAAAGGGGTTGCTGAAAGGCAGGGGAGGATCATGAATAGAGAAACACCTGCACTCACCATCTCAGGCACCCAGAGACTCCCCAGATCTTGATTTTCCATCTGGGGGATCCTCACAGGGGAACCATCCTGGGGATGCCCAGTCCAACCCCAGGACTCCTGGTGGTCCTGAGGGTCTCCTGTGCTGCTTCCTGCCAGACACATCCTGCAGATCCCACTGGGGAGTCCCCAAATGCTGAGTCCAGCCCATGGCACAGAGCTGTTGGGACAACCTCATAAATCTGTGTCTTTGGAACGAGAGTCAGCTCTGCTGCAAAAGGGAACGAAGACAGAGATGAGTTCTTTAAATGCATTTGGTCAAGAAAAGAGTTCTAGTTTTTGTTTGAACTGTTAACTCCTTCACAGTGAAATAATTCCTTTACTAATGAGCTCCAGCCCAACTCAGGAAAAGAAAGTGAGTTCATTCAGCACTTGTTATTCCTCTGATTAACCAAAAACGTGATTTTAGGCAGTGATTTTTCCCTATCAGACCTCCCAGATGAGATTATTTGCCACACAAATTTCTAATGAAATCCAACGTGCACTAATAAAGACTAGATTTCCCTTGACAATGACATCTTTTGCTCCAGTTCATGCAAAAACTGATCTCAGGAGCACAGAGAAGTTTCTGTGGGTGCTGCTGGTGGAGCCTGTGGCACCCCTTTGTGAGGGATTTTCTGTGGGCTGCATTAGTGGGACTGAGCCAGCACAAAGGCTCCATCTGAGAGCTCATCACACACTGCATAATTCACTGCAGGTCCTGCTATAAATAATGCATCCAGTGGGGAGCTGAACAGCCCTGAGTGGAGAAATGCACTCAGGCTTCTTCCTCCCACAGAGACCAAACCTCACATCTGTGCTGGGATCACAGGAGAACTGTTCCAAATCGCCTTGGGACTCAGGATCAGGATAGGAAAGACTCTGGGATTTAGGTCTTGCATCTCTCAGTCAAGATATTTATGTCTCTGTCAGGCTATCCCTTCCTTTATTGCCAGGAAATGCTGGCTGAAAAGCAGAAATCAGGCAAAAGATCTGTTCAGATATTCTACAGGGATGAGACGTGGGTTCCCTGTGGGGCTTTCCAGTCACTCCAGTGAGGAGCAGCAGTGGGGGGCAGGACAGGAATGGTCCCAGCTGCACTGTCCCTAGAGACCCCCAGGGCAGCAGCAGGGTGCTCTTGGCAGGGATGGGGATGGGGATTCATCACAACCTTAGCCCAACACCTGCAAGATGAGAAAATTATCAGTCAAAATTGACTTGGAGGAATGGGGGTCAAAAGACTTTCTGAAAATGCATTTTTTATTTTTTCCCATCCAGGTGATCCAGCCTGCTCTTGCAGTGCCTGTGCAGTGAGGGTGAGAGTTGGAGTTCCTCCTGCAGAGCTGTGCAGTCTGTGCCTCTCCAGGTTTCCAGCACAGGGGCGGTGTTAGTGACAGACTGTGTATTTTTGGTTCCTGTTCCACCTCTTCTCTCTCAAGAATCTGAAGAGTTCTTGCCTGACACCTTCCCTGCCTTGTGTGTTGTTTTGATTTCCTTTTTTCCTCCTTATTCCTTCAGTTAACCCCTCTTGTATCCCCTTACAAAACCCTGATGGAGCCTTGGCCTTCCTACCCACAAACAGGCCACGGCTGTGTGGGATTTGTGCTGTTTGAGATGAATAATGGAGATTCCTTGGAGTTTTCATGCCTTTCCTTCCCTTTACTGGCATTCCAACAGTGCCACCAATGTTTTTGCAGCCCTGCAGACTGTGACACAAGTCTCTCTTGCTGCCTGTTTCATTGTGGGTATGGTTTGGCCTCAAGCCCCTCAGACCCTTCACAAGGGCGGTTTGTGCTCTCTGTTCAGGAGGTTTCCATGGGGCAGGAGAGGCCTTTGCCCAGGCCAGGGTTCAGCTGGGGATGTGAGGATCCTTCTGCCTCCCCCAGGGTGTGGAGGCTTCTCCTGGGGAGTGAGCTGAAAAAGCCAATGAAGAGAGTTGTGTTGCACGTTCTGCTCTGCCTTCACCCTGGCTGGGGGCTGTGCACATGCCTGGTTGTTCTTCCAGGGATGTTGTTCCAGGGCTGTTCTGGGCCAGGAGAAGGTCCCAGGTGGTGGCACACCAGGGATGGTGGCGTTGGCTTCCTTGGGCACAGATCCTCAAACCACAATCAGTTTTGCCCAGCGTGGGGTGCAGGGGTGGAACAAGGCCATGCCCACAGCCAGTGAGGCAGTGCCTGAAGGCCAGTCACACACCCAGCAGCTGATCTTTGCCAACTGCTCTGAAGAAAACCCTTCAAACTCTCCTAAAAACTCCCAGATAACTGACATAGCTCCTTGGGACCCCTGAGATGTGTTCTCCTGTGTGTATGACAGCGAGTTCAACAGCAGCATGTCCACAGGTCCTAAAGAGCCCTGGAGGTGCCCTTGGGGTCTGGTTTGAGGTGCAGACACATCAGGGGCACCCTCAGCTGCCCTGAACTCCCCCTGCCCCCTCCAGGCTCCACATCCACTCCCACCCTGCCCCAAAACTCCCCATGCCCAAGGCTGAGCCCTACAACAAGCCCTGGGGCTGTGGGGCAGGGAGAACACGGGTGCCACTCTGGGCAGCCACTGGTACCAAAATTCAGCCACTGCAAACTTGGGTTGGAGTCAAATCCCTGGTTCCACCACCAGAGTGCCCAGCTTATTAAGCATGGAAGCAGCAGCCCAGCTTTGTTTGAGAGAGGATTTAGGGAATGTAACAAGCTGTTTTGCTGTTAGATGCTGAAAGGGGAAGAACAGAGCTGTAGTAGTTGTGTTGGGTGGTTTTTTTTTCTTTTTCCTGAGTCCCTTTTTATCTTTTGGCAGCCCTTTGTACAATTAAATAGCTCCACGGGGATGCCATATGTTGCCAATAGTTTTACACTTCTGAGTAGTGGGAGGCTGGAACACTTTCCAAATTGACATGATAGGAACCCATTACAAAATTCTTCTCTAAGAGGAACGGCGAAATGTTCTGTCAAGGAACTGAATTAAAAATAGACCAGCTGGTATTGTTATCTGCCCAAAAGAATGCACTTGGCACCAGGCACAACGTGGTGCATCTGCTGGTACATCTCTGCTCCTGGGAGCCCCAGCAGGAGCCTGGAGGGGCAGGGCTGGGGCAGACCCCAGGGGCAGCAGGGTGGGTTGGGGACCTGCCTTCCCTTCCCCACAGCAGCTGAACAACGCGGTCCTGCCACAGCCAGAGCCCTGCCCCAGGGATGTCCCTGCCTGCCACCACGGAGGGCACCACAGGAGGACCTCGTGGGACTGTCTGAACTCCCCTAAGCTCCAGCACCCTTCAGATAAGCTTTTTCCTGGTGTGCTGGAGCACAGTGCCACCCAAGTGCTCCTTGGGTCAGAGCTGGGAAGTGTCAAATGCACTTCAGTGCTGTCTGTTGGTGCAGCACACAAAACCTGCTCCAGATGGATTTTACTGCTCTCTGAGGGTGGGGAGGACCTGGCACAGGGTGCCCAGAGCAGCTGTGGCTGCCCCTGGATCCCTGGAATTGTCCAAGGCCACGTTGGATGGGGCTTGGAGCAACCTGGGTGTCCCTGCCCATGGTACTTAAGGTCCCTTCCAACCCAAACCACTCTGATTCTACAATTCTCTGAATTTATTTCCTCACCATTTGTTGCCTTCATGAAAATAGACATTTTCTGCCCTCCCCCATCTCCCCCTTATCTCTGACTGCCTTGTTCTTGACTTGTTTGCTCAGTGACTCCTCTCTGCAGGGCTGGCTCTGCTCTGGGACCCGTGGGGACACATCCAGCACGAGCTGTGGGCGGTGCAAGGGGATCTCTCTTAATAACTTGATAACAGCTATTAAGTAAATACCACACGCTGGAACAAAATGCTTCACTCCAACCTCAAGCAGGGCGGGGTTAACTACCAGAACTGAGTTGTTTACCTTGGGCTGAAACGCCTGAATAGGGGGACTTTGAAAATCTGCTCCCATGAATTACTGGTTTCCACAAGGGCTTCTGTTCTGCGGTAGTGACAGCTTAAATAAGCAGAAGGATTTTCTTTTTGTCTCAGTTATGCCTCTCCTACAATCCCAGGGCATCATTCACACAATCAAAAATTGCCAGTGTGCCAGGTGCTACAATTGCAGTCAGAGCTGCCCCTTTATTTACTCTGATGCTCTGCGGATATTGAGCTAGTTTCAAAAAAAATAGATTAAAAAAAGCTTCTGTGATCCTTACTTGAAGTTTCTACTGAGAAACAGTAAACCAGCAGCAAAATGAGGAGCCTACCAGGTGGCAATGTTGGGTCAGGGTGAATTGATCTGGTTTTGGTTGCCTGGACCTGGCTGAGCTTCCCTGGATCTCTGGGATGAAGCTGCTCTGGGGTTGTGTTTGTGGAGCGTGTGCTGGGCCCAGGGCAGCTCTGCTGGGAGGAAAGGTGTGTTACCCTGACTGCACAACATCTCAATGGGGTTTGGACACCCCTGTGAGCCCAGTGAACTTGTGTCTGTGCCTACAGACCTCTCTAGGTCTCTCTGGATCCATGTCCAGATGCAGCAGGAGATCAGAAGTGTAAAAGGCACCCAGTGGCTTAATTCAGTCAACTGGACTATTACAGTTGCCAAAACAAGGGATTTCTCATGTGTCTGCCAAAAAGCCCTCAGAGTACCCAGTGGGGTAGAGCATATCCAGAATGATGCTACAGCAATGCCAGTTTGGTGAATTAAAAGCTGGAGGTTAACATGCTCCAATTTTTCCCCTTTTTGCCCTTGGGGTCACTTGATCTAACGCCACCTGAGCTCCTTCTCCTCTGTGCGTCCCACCACAACAGCCCAAAGCTACAGGAGGGGCTGGTCCCCACCCTGTCCCCCCACTGCAGCTCACCAGGGAGCCTCTGAGGGGGCCTTTGGGTCCCCATTTCTGGGGGGATGCTCAGAACTCTCCGTGCCTACTGGTGGGAGCAGGAATGGACCCAGCCAGCCCTGAGTCAAGCCCAAGCCAATATTCTGCCTTCCAGACAGGAGTAAGTGTCCATAGGCTGGAGTAAATCAGCATTTCAGCCTCTGAGACCAAACCCAGCCTCAGGCAGGTGAAGGATTTCGGGTCCTCTTGCAGAGGAGCCTGGATCTGGCTGCTCTGGCTCCCCTTGTGATGCTGCCAATTTGAGATGGGCAGGATTGAGCTCTTGAAGGACTGCACAGAACTGGAGGTGACTTCCCCCTCTCCTCCTTTCTGGGCCCTGGGTGTGGCCCCACATGAGAGGATCAAGCCACCCCTGGAGGAGGGAGATCCATTGTGCCTTTCCTGGGATGTGCAGAGCTCCTGGAGGGGCAGTGGGGGAAACCTGAGCTGTCTCTGTGCAGGAGCTCAGGCTGGATCATCGAGTTCTGTCTGCTCTGAAGCTCAATGAATCTAGAAAACCATCTCCCCTTGTCATCTGTGCTAAGAGATTCACAGCACCTGCACAAAAGTGCTTTTATGTCTGCTTCATGCATATTGAGAGTTGACATTAAAAGAGGGGGAAAGAAAGAACAATCCATTAGGCTCTGTGCACTAAATCCTAGATTTCAAACTGACACATCTAAAAATACCTATGATATGAAAGCAGATACAGCATGATAATTATATACTGCAGGTCTATTGTACCATTGTGTTCTATATGGGATTTCAGGAGCAAACCAGCCTGGTTCAAGTGAGGAGCTTTGCTGCTGGATGGATTAATATCAGCAGCATCTCAAAATGCTCCAGAGCCTGCACCAGGGCTCTTCAGTGCTGGGATTTGGCACTGGGTGGCTCTCCCTTGCCCAGGTTTGATGTATTTCTTTGAAGAGTCCTTTGGTGGCTGGCCCTGAAACCAGTTTCTTCTGAGAAGTGGTTTGCATCTGTGCCTTCCCACTTTCTGGAGAGGTTTTTCATGCCCTTGGATGTGGTAGAAAGAATGTGTCGTGAAACTACTGACCTTGGGTGGCAGGGGGGAGCCACGCAGGCTCTGAATCATTTAACCACGGGAAAGGATGAATTTTCTGTGTTTCTGGCAATTTCCTGTAGTTAAAACCATCAGTGAAAATTAAGATTAAATTGTAGTCTCATTAGTTAATGATTTAATTTTATATAAGTAGACCTAGTAAATGAAGTTCATTATTGCATAATAACACAATAATGTGTTTGTTTGTGTTTGGAATGATCTCCAGAAGATGCACCATGCGTGTGAAGCATCTCCCAGCTTTCCCACTCTGACTCAGTGACAACACAGGACAGATTTGCCTAAAAATCAAGCCTGCTGCTAGAAGTCTGCCTGAGAAAACATGGAATATCCTCTTCATCCAGGCAAAACAGCAATGGACTGGTCTGGAAAGAGCTGCTGAGGGAGCAGGAATCAAGACAGACCCACGCTGCGAAGTCGCTGCTGTCACCCCAGTGTCCCTGGGATCTGTGCTGCATTTTGCAGCTTGCAATGATTCTGAAAGCCAAGTCCTGGTCAGGCTTTCTTGGGATTGGAGAAGGTCCCATTCCCTTGGTAAAGGTTCTTTGGGAATCTCTGGCCAGCTCTGCCAGCCTCACCTTCCACTGTGATGACAGCTGTGGGTTTAGCTGGTGAAGAAGCCGGCTGGGATCCTCCTGATGAAAGGCTCTATAAAAAGGCAAGTTATTCCCTGTAATTTAAAAGTATTGCCAACCCCAAATGTTAAAAACTTCTGAGGTTCCCAAACCATGGAACCAGCCAAACTGTCACAAGGTTTTCACTTTTAATAGGAGCTCATTCTTATTTTCCTTCTGGTTTTTGAGCCTGGGTTTGGGACCTGTTCTCATGTGCAGGGAAAAGTCACAACGAAGCACAAACTCTCTGGGTTTCAGAAGCGAAACCCGAGTCTCTCTCCATCACGTGTCTCTCTTAGAGATGGGGCTTCTAAAATGTCAGAGAGGGAGGAGCATCCTGACAAGAGCAGGTGCCTCTTTCCCCTGTGTCTCACAGCTCCTCACACCTCTGCCCCACTTCCAGCCTCTCCCAAAAGGGAACACGGACCCACAAGGCAGCTTTGTCCTTTGCCAGGGAGAGCCAGGGCTGTGGGAGGAAATCACTCCTCCTGCTCTCTGAGAAAACCACCTGCATTTAAATGGGTCAGAGAGAGCTGTGAAGTTCACACGTTCCTGCTGTGAGAGCAGGGGACGTGTGACAGGGAGGGTGCGGATCTCACCTCTGGTGCTGAGCTCTGCTGCCAGCAGAATTGGCCCGACAGGGGATGTGATTGAGATTGCTGCTCAATGCCAGAATTGCTAGAAAAGCCCCCAGGAACAGCCCCAGAGGAAGGTGATTTGTTTTTATAATTGCTTGTTGCTTAACAAGGATGGTCCCTCCCGTGTCCACCCCTCCCCTGGCAGTGACTTCTCTGTATTTTAGGGGCACTCAAAGCAAACACCACCCAACCACGGTGCTTCAGAACTGGGGTTTGAGCCTCTTTGTGTCTCTTCCTGTGCTCAAACCACAGGCCAGGCTCTCAGCTGAGCTCCTGGAGGCACCACAGCACGGGCAGAGGTTTGTGCTCCCACCAGCTGGGACGTACAAGCAAGAGTTACAGTCCCCTGCCAGGGAACTGAGCCTGCCCTGTGTCCCTTTCCTCGGGAAATGTGGGAAAACACATCCCAGGGCTCCCAAATCTTTGTCCCTAGAAGTAACTCCTGCATGAAGCACAGCCACGTGCCCAGGATGAGTGTGTGGTGGGAGCATGAGCTGGAAATGAACCCTTCAGGGGCTGAGATGGGCAGTGCCACACTCCCAACGCTGACAGAGCTGCAGTGGGATTCCCCCAGTGTGCACCTCTGTGCCTCAGCTTCCCCCTCTGCTGCTCCTGGAGACAGGGCTCTGGCAGGCACTCCTGGGGAAGGCTGGATGAAAGGCAGGAGGAGCAAACCTGGGAGGACAGAGCAGGCCCAGATTTGCTCAGGATCCCCCTGGCAGCACCAGGACCTGCAGGCAGCTCTCTGGGGTGGACAGTGATTGCCCTGGGGATGGGATGCTCTGGCCTTTGGGGCTGCTTTAGCATCACAGCTCCTTCTGTCAGGCTGCTTCAGCACTTGCCCAGAGCAATGAGGCTTTTTCCCCTGTGGAGACCCCTCCTCTTAGCACTGACAAGACCCAGGCCTCAAAAGAGGAGTCAGGGAGCAAAAGGCTCTGAGGTGGGTGAAGGCAAAACACAATTTCAGTGACTGTGTAACCCTGGCTCTCTCCATATGTGCTTTTTCTTGCTTTTCCTCCCAGCTTTCAAGAATCTGTCACAACAGTTTTCCACTGAAGCACCTATCCTGGCAGAAAGCTGACTGTAGATACCATTATCTGTACAATTTCCTAAGAATATACGCTGCTGTAGGGACTTCCCTTCTTGTTTAAGGTCACTCACCCTGCATTGCATCTCCATCTCGGTACCAGGTGCGTGTGTAACACAGAGAGGAATTCTCAGAAACAGGTCTGAGCTCTGAAATCAGTCCTACCAGGAAATTAGGACAAAGGCAGATACTACACCTTCCATCGTTATTTTTTTCAGAGAGAGAAAAAAAGTTGCAAGGCAGGAAGAGAAAGGGGGTTGTGTAAGTAGCACAGGAAAAATAATAGGGGGAAATTAAAAAAAAAAAAAGCACCATGTGCATGGAGAAGGAAAAAAAGAAGGGGTAAAGGTGGGGGAAGGCAAAGCCACCTGTCCCCACGGGCGGTGCCTGGGCTCCGTTACTCGAGGGTTCTGCAGCAGGTGCTGCTTTGATCCCACATCCTGCCCTGCTCTGCAGTTACAGCCCTCGGGAACCCTGCCAGGGCCTCATCCCGGCCTTTATGGCCCAAAAAGATCTCTGGGCGTGCAGCCCCAGGCACACGCTGTTTGTAAACCACCTGTCAGGACAGAGGTGTGCCGTCCTCCTCTGCTGGGGCGTGCTGAAGGGACAGGAGGGGGATTTGGGAGATAAACGGAATAAAAACGCCCTGTGGGTAAACTCCAGAAATCCCGTGTAGCTTGGCTTGCTTTTTATAGGATTAGCTATTCCTCTGCATCATCACCCGGGGATGGATGTGTCAAACGACCACAGATTACTGTCGCTATTCAGGTCACCTGCAGGAGCTACTCCGGGTTCCCTGTGATGGCACAAACCCCGGCTCTATTCAAGAACAGAAAGTAAGACAGGCTGTGACAAATTTCTAAGCCACTTCCCCAGCGCTTATCCCGCCTCAGCCGTGAATCCCTGCCGTCCACGGAGCTGCCAGGGTGGGCATGGCAAACGTTCGGGAAAATCCGGTGTTTGCCGACAGGAATGGAAATGGTGTTTGTTTTCTGATAAAAGGGCTGGTACTTTGCTCTTTCGCAAGGTGCTCTGAAAGCAGGTCCTCTGGGGAGGGATTTAACTCCTTCCAATAAGCTCTGTCCCTGCCTCTGCCCGCGGAGATCACATCACACCTCGTGAAGATCCCGAATACTCAAAGACATCCAGATCGCCTCGCTGAGGGGAAGAAAGGTCCATCCCAAATGAAAGTCATTACTGCTGAAGCTTTTAGGAGTCTGGCAATGACTGTGTTCCACAAAGCAACTCATCCCTGAGGAAAGTGCTGTTGGACCTGGTGCCTCTCTCTGCTCTCCCATCTCCCCGGTGGGAGAAGGAACCTGCAAGGACCTTTTGGGATGCGAAGCCCAGCCCCAGGTGGGGACCGGTGATTCACATCCTATGGGAGGAGTGGCGGTGCCCACACCACTTCCTTTGGAGGAGGCACGAACTAGTTAATCAGAGAAAGTCGACTAGGAAAAAACCATATTGGTGAGCACTCTTTGCCAAGTGACAGAAAAAAGATGGTGATTCATTTCAGGGGGTAACTGCAGTTCAGAGCTCCTCAGAGAAGGTTAACTGCTTGTGACAATATGCCCAGAAATAATTTATTTGGCAGTGGATGAGAAAAGATTAAAAAAAAAGTTGAATAAACTATTTTTGGATGGTGCTGGCGAGGCAGGACCAAGGAGCAGAACACAGGGATGGGTCCGTGCAGCCGAACCCCGATGGGCTGGTGGGTCCCACACACACCTGCACCCACAGAACATTGCAGGGACAAGCAGGAGCTGGCCCTGCTTGGATCCTTGTCTCTGGAGTGCCCAGCCCTGTCCCCCTCCCACCCTCAGCCTCCCCGAGTTTCCATGCTCCGTGGTGGGCACGGGGCCAGTTTGCTGGAGGAGCCTTGGAGAAAGAAAGCCTTGGTCAAGGGTAAAACTACTTGGGAAGTGTGAGCTGTCATGCCAGGCAGAGGCATAGCAAGAACCCCCTGATTAGTATTCCCAGAGCTCTGCACTTTTTCAGGAGAGAAGCACCTACATTTAGCAGCCAGAGTAAATATCAGGCCTTAATATTGTGTGTTAATAGACTCGCTTCTGCAGCTACTGATGACTGTAGTTTTGGAAAATTTATTGTTGCTATAAAACGAGTCTCTCTCTCTTTTCCCTCTCCCTCTCTCTTCTGCTAATTGACAAAGAGGCCCAGTAATTAAAGGACAATAAAAGTTTTCCAGTAATTAGTTTCTGTTGTTTGGTTACAGGCCATCAATTGTTCTTTAATAATACCAATCGTTAGCATGCAGTAGTCAGTGGGCTCTCAAAGGCTTCTGGGGCACAACCACTTACCAACACTACACATTCCATTCCCATGAGGGCATCCTGCATCCAGCGGGAGATTAACCCTCTCCTAGGATGAGGCACTCCTACCCTGCCTTCGTGTTTTGGGGTAAACAGCTCACATAGCTAATGACCAGGAGATGGCAATTAGGGTAAGGTAATTATCTGTACCTGGGGAGGAGCAGGGGGTAAAGCAGCTCGTGTGGATGCAGCGCAGGGCTCTGGCAGCCCGGGGTTCTACCTCTGTTGGGAGGCTGTGCTCCAGCACGCCCTGCCCCGCTAGAATTCAGGGCAAAATATTCTTTCAAGGTCTAATTTTGCAGAGGGGCATTCCCACTGAATTTAGCAGGATTAAAGGATGAAGTACTAGAAGGGGGTCTATAAGAAAGATGGGGAAAGACTTTTTGGCAGGGGCTGTTGAAGTAGGACAAAGGGTGATGGTTTTAAACTAAAAGAGGATCAATTTAAACTGGATATAAGGAAGGATCTTTTTTCAGTGAGAGTGGTAAAACAGTGGCACAGGGTGCCCAGAGAAGCTGTGGCTGCCCCTGGATCCCTGGCAGTGCCCAGGGTCAGGTAGGATGAGGTTTGCAGCAACCTGGGACAGTGGAAATTGTCCCTGCCCATGGCAGGGGTGGGATGAGATGAGCTTTAAGGTCCCTTCCAAGCCAAACCACTCTGGGATCAGGTGACCATGTTGTCAATGAGGAAATCGTAGATGATTACAACTCCACATCTGCCTCCTTGAATGTTGCATTTTAAGCTTGAGGCTGAACATGTTTGTGAGATTTGGCACCCATCTAGTGAGGGCTGGAGACAGCATTCCCTGCTGGCCTCCTTTCCTTTGCTGGACCCAGCTGAAGCTGAAATGAGAACAGAGCCAGAGAGGCTCTCTCCAGGAGAGACCTCAGCCTGCAAAAATCTCAGGCTCTGATCATCCTACTTCAAACTTTACCATAGGATGAAGTCCTGATTTAAAATAGGTGCCAAGGATTCCCTACTGGTGGAGGATCCTCCATCCAAAAGATGTTGCCCCTGACAGCTCTGGTGCGGGTACCTCAGCAGGTCTGGACTGAGATCCCAACCCAGCCAAGCTCCCTACCACCCACCTGACTGATTTCAGGACACATGGATTTGAGGGAAGTATTTAACAGGCAAAGAAGAAAGTAAATCCTTCCCCTCCACAAGGTTTTTCACAGGCACCTTATTTATACACTGGACTCATCATTCACTTGGAAGTTGTGTCTCAAAGCAAATTCTTCTTTGGTTCTGTGACTGCTGACAGTCTCTGTTGGTGTTGCTGGGTTTTTTTCATCACAGGAGTAGCTTGGAAGCTGTGGGTCCTGTAGTTGGGCCCTGCCAAGCAGTGTCAGCCACCAACAAAAAAAACCCAAAAAAACCAAACAAAAAACCCAAACAAAAAAACACCAAACAATTAAATAAAACTGAATCTCAGCATTGCACAGAAAAGATTAAAAATATGGTCTTCAAAATACAGAAAGAAAGTTTAAAGCCCCTTCCCATCCTTTATTCACTCTGAAATACAGATGAATACTCAAGGATTGTTTTTGTAAGGCAGAGACCCAGTTTGGGGAGATACAAATCCCAATTTCTGAATCCTCAGGGTTACAGTGGAGGGGAATTTCGTACCACCCCCTCAAGCTGCAGCCTTTCCCTAACATTCACAGCAAGCTGGATTTATTATTTTGTTCTCATACTTCATTTTCTCCTCCTTGCCTCCTGCAGCAGGTCCAATGGGAGCTGGGAGAAGTTCTCCAAGGGTGTGATCCTCAAACACACCTCCCTGCTGGAGGTTTCATGGACAGCTCTCAGGGATGGGGTTGAACATCCATGGAATCCAGTGGAAGCTGTTCCCAGGGAGAAAAAAGGATCCCTGCTCCCAAGCTGGAGTCCTCCCTGGCTTGGAGGAGCTCCTGTCCTGCAGCAGCTCCTGCCCTGCCCCTGCCTGGCTCTGCTTTCCATCAGGAATTCCTCACGTGCCGCAGCTGAACAGCTCTGTAGGCTCCCACAAAAAAAAAAACCCCTTGATTTTGCCTAATCAGAATTTTCTGACATTTCCTGGAAGATTCCCAAAGAGCACTCAAACACTTGAAAGAGCCTGGATCCTGGATGTGATTCCTGTCCATAAATAGCCAGGCTGAAGTTCAGTTAAATAATCACAGCATCCACTGGTGTGGCCCCTGCCAGAGCCTGGCATGGGCTTGGCACCCTGGGGTTGTGCTGGGGTCTCTCAGCCTTCCCTTGGTCTCTCTGGCCACCATTCCTGCCAGCTCCTCTTCCTCACCATGTCCTTTGGCTCCTCTTTCTCATCCTGGGCAGTGCCCCCCATCCTCTGGGACAGAACCTTTCCCTGATATCCAACCTAAACCTGTAATATTTATCAACAGGATAAAGTGATAACTACCAAAATGTTGTGGGGAAAGCTGGCAGGGCACTCAGGGCAGGAGAAGCTGCTGGCTCAGTGCTGGGGGCTGCAAGGGGATTGCACAAAGATTGGCTTTCCCTGTTCTCCCTATTAACGTGAGCTTCCCAATGTCTGGGTTTGGCCCTGCTGCTGGAGTCCCACAAAAAGGCTGGACACATCTTCAGGCTGTGCAGATGTGGTGCAAAGCCAGGGGAGGAATGTTTTTGGCAAAACCTGAGGCGTATCAGACAATCCATTTCTGAGACACGGGTCTTAGGGAAAAGAAGTGTAATTCAGAGTGTTTGAAGCATCTCCTAATGCTTTTTCATGTCATATCTCCGAAATGGCTTGGCCTAGAAACTTCAGATTTGTTTAATTCAAGAGCCCTTGACGTAATCTAGCACAGATGAGGGCTCCTGAGAGGCTGCAGTGCTTATTTGGAGTTATTCTCTTCTGAATTACAAATATATTAGTGTTTCACCAGCAGCTGTGACAGTGAAAAGTTAAGACAGGCTTTCCAGACTTTGTAAAGCAACCTTGGAGTCCTTTTCCAGGATCCCTGTGTCAGACTGGTTTCACCACAAAAATGGTGCAGCAAGGCCTGTGAGCAGCCCTGGAAACCAAAGCCAGCCCTGCTGCCTGCATCTGCCAGAGCTCCTCAAACCTGCTTTTCCCCCTCAGCTCACAGGGAATTCCTTTCTTCTGCCTCCAGTGCCCCACTCAGGTGTCACTGCTCCCTTGCCAGGTGTATGCACAGCATCCTCCCAGAACTGTTTGGGTTGGAAGGGACCTTAAAAAAATCATCTTGTTCCACTCCTGCCATGGGCAGGGACACCTTCCACTGTCCCAGGCTGCTCCAAGCCCTCAGCCTGGCCTTGGGCACTGCCAGGGATCCAGGGGCAGCCACAGCTTCTCTGGGCACCCTGTGCCAGGGCCTGCCCACCCTCCCAGGGAAGGATTTATTCCCAGTATCTCATCCATCCCTGCCCTCTGGCAGTGTGGATCCATTCCCCCTTGCCCTGTCACTGCATCCCTTGTGCAGCAAATGCTGTGACAGACAGGTTCAATGCTCAGGCAGAACCTGATTTCCCTCAGGGTCCTTCCCTGGGGTTTCCCACCTCTACTCCCCTGCCAAGCCTGTGTCACCTTCTTTGTGTCAGCTGAGTTTCCACTCATCACCCACATCCCATTTCAGCCAAACCTAAATAAAACTAAGAAGTGTCAGACAACTCCTGGCAACAATTCATCTTAGAGAAGGAGGAGTGAGCCAACGTGAAGTTTGGGAAGAGATCTATTTGCAGTAAAAAAGCTGGGAAAAAAACCCAAAACCCTACTGAAATTCATTTCCTCTCTAATGGCTGGGGTGACTGGGGGAGCGTGGATTTTTTTTTTTTTTAATAATTATGGGAGCTAAGGAGAGATGTGGACAGGGTGTTAATTAGACCTGATATACTTGGGTATATTGCATTTCATTAGGAGAGTAAATAACCCCAGCAGATTTTAATCCTGCTGGCAGCTCGCCAAGTGCTGCAGAGGGATTATCTCTGAGGGTTAAAAGTAGGCCAAAGAGCTAAAAGCAGCCTTTCACCAAAGAAGAAGGCCAAGGATCGAGGTTAGGAGTGGTAGGCCAGAGCTGGGGGATAATCAGATTGAATTCCTCAACAGAAAGTCCACTAAAAAGGAGCTAAATCCCAATTGCCTCATTTCTGCGGGCGAGCGGGAGGGAGGAGGATCCGGGCACTTTCTCCAGCTGGGAGGGAATTGTGCTGCCAGCCCCAGTCTGACAGAGCTGCTCTGGAATCCTGAGGGCAGCAGAGACCCCTTGGCTCAGCCACAGCTCAGGGGACAATGGTCTTGGGGTGCCACCCCTTGGCTCAGCCACAGCTCAGGGGACAATGGCCTTGGGGTGCTGGAATTAGGCAGAAACTCAGACTTCACACAAGATGACAACAGGCAAAGACTTTGTGCAGAGAGCTTTACTGTGACCCTCACCTTGCAGTGTTCTTGTGCAAAGACAACTCTCACACAGTGAAAATTCCTTAAATACCATCCCACAGACAGGCTATGGCACCATAGGAACAGGGAAAGGTTCACCACAGTGCTCCCCAATCACCTGGGCTATTGCACAGCTTTTCCCTATCATGGGAACAGGTAAACAATGCCCTGTAAGGTCACAAACTCTAATCCTCACTCTCAGTAGGTGCAGAAGGCCACAACCCCACAATTCTGTGTCCCAGCCCATCCCTGGTGACCTGGATGTGCTTCCATGGTCACCTCTGGGCCTGGGAAAGAGGTTTATTCTGGCTGTCAAAGCCTGCTCCTCTAAAACACACACAGTGTACTCCAGGGGGCCACAACACCTCTGTGCAGAGAGGAGAGACATCCCCATGGAGAGGTCACCCCAAAAGCCTTGTGGTGCTCTCACACCCTGGGTTGGTGACCCCCGAGGGGTGACAGCCACTCACCAGGGAGGGGACACTCAGCTGCCATGTGTCATTTAAAGAAGCAAAAGCTAGGAGATGGGACAGTAAGTTTGGGAGTAGAGAGCTCAGGGGATAACTTTTAGTAAAAAAGGCCGTGAAGGAAAAGGCCTTCTCCCTCATGGAAGGGAAGAGGTCTCTGAAGAATATCAGGAATGTTCATTCCCTGAAGTGTCTGGGTGTGAGAATTCCTCCATCCAGCACACAAAGCTCTCTCTGCTGTTACTGTCACACAACAGGCTGCTACTGAACAATCAGTATTGTTTGCAGGTGATTCAAGAGTAGAAAAACTTCTCCTTATTAAGGAATTTGGGGTATCTAATTAGTGAAAAAAAATTCCATGTGATTGAGGTGTCCAGTCATAAAGCTGTTAAAAACAATCAGCAAAACACTACAGCTGAGGTTGTCTGTGTGTCCAGCCAAAGCCTCCAGTCTGGTCCATGTCCAAATGGCTTCTGGCCATACCAGGGTAACACAGGTGACTTCAGAATCAGTGCCCACCTGATCCCAAGCAGGTTTGAAGCTTTGCTCAGTGGTCAAAAACTCTTCCTCCTGTGGCCTGGTACTTGGGGCACCCTGTGGCAGCTGGGCTAAAATCAGGTTTTCCCATCATAATCTCTTTGAAGAGGATGCTCAGGAGGAGATGCCACTGGCTGCTGGGGATGGAACAGCAATGGGATGGAGGTTATTTGGTGCCCAGCTCTGCTCAGTAGGAAGCAGTCTCACTTTGCCTCCATTGATTTCAGGATTCAAATGAAGAAAAATGAAGTCAGCTTTCAGGTTCCTGACATTCATTCACTCTGGCACTCAGCTATTTCTGTTGTTTACATTTGATGCCTCTTATAAATACACTGTTTCTGATTAAGAAGGAATATTCTTCTAAAGGTATTCTTAATTTTTTCACTTCAAAGTCAATCTTTAAAAACCTCTCTGCCATTATCAAGCCTGCAATGGTTTCATCCTAATCCCTCTTACTCTCTCCATTCTTATCCTTTGCTGAGGGGAAATGATAAAATTTTTTCTGACACAGAACTCGGATCCAGTGCTGAAAGATAAGCTGTTTCAAAATAAAATCATGGATTTCAATTTCAAGCATTGGTTAATATTGCCATTTTTATAGATCCTTCCCTGCTGCAGATTGAACAAAGCATATTACCTAAAAGGCCTTCTCCTGGAATAAGAGCTCATACTTTTCTAACCCTCCTTCTTCATTCCAAGTTTCCACTTCTAAGCATTGTCTTTCTATAGTAATGAACATCCAGAGATCAAACCCAGCTTTATAATTAAAAATCCAATCAAAAGCAGAGCTTGGAAACTTCCAATGGGTGCGAAAGCTGTAGGTGAACTTAGGTTTAATTGGTAGCTGGGTTTGTTCTAAGACTATTTTTAAGATGCTTAAAGCTTCCCTGTCTTAAAAAATGGCACTTAGATTTTGTCAGACACACTGGCAAAAAGAGATTGAAAAAGGATGCAGGAGTGGCCTTGAGCACTTGTCTTTGCAAATTCCATGGTCTTTCAGTGCAGTTTACACTGGAGTAAAGGCTGGGAGTGCTTCCAGGTAACATCCAAAAAGGTCTGCCCAAGGGTATGGAGGAAATTGTCTACTGGAATGAACTGGCCCAGCATTGGTGGTTTGGGGTTATTTTGATGGGTATGACTTGGAATAATTTCACAGGAGTCAATAGCATCACCAGCTGGGGAGTGCTGAAGCAAAAATCACAGGACAATGTAGGTTCATAACCCGGATTCAGTGCAATGTGCGTGTTGTGCTGGAACCAGAGGGTGGAGGGTCTGCTCTGTTTAAGCTCTGGCTGATTTACTTAATTCTGGGGTGAAGCAAAGCACCCCTGACAGTGTGTGCACACACCAGCCATGAGCTGGGTGTAGGATCCATGGATTAATATCAAATATTGAGTCTGCTGCATCCTTAATATCAGCAGGGAAGTGTTAACCCAAGGAGGGAGTGATGGTTCTGCGGGTTCAACTTTCCCTCACCCCATCCCTCCATTCCCTAATGGACACTAATATGGAATTAGAGCAGGGACAAACCCAGTGCCTCTGGGCTGCTCGTTCCTTGTTCAACAGCCAAAAAGGCACAGAAGCAGCTGGAGCTCTCCCTGGCCCTGTTTGGGTTGCAGCAGGACCATGCCAAACCACAGCCTGCCATTAACAGTCCCACGGGTCACTGCCACAGGATCCTGTCCCCCTGGAATCATGGAATACCCTGAGCTGGAAGGGACACACAAGCATCAGTGTGTCCAACTCCTGGCCCTGCACAGGACAGCCCCAAGAATCCCACCAAGTGCCCGAGAGCATCTTCCAAATGTTTCCTGAGCTCTGGAAGGCTTGGGGCCACTTGTCCGTGGCTACAACCACTGAAGCATTTCCATCGACCAGTCTCCAGCTACAAATTGCAATTAGCAGCACCACATTGTAAATCTAAGTGGTAAATAGTCCTGGGAACTCACAGCCAGGCTGGAAGCTCTTTCCTTTAAATCCAAGTCCAGCTGTGACCAGCACCAGGTTCGTAAAGAGCTGGCAAAGTCCTGCATTGCTGGAAGTGAACGCTGTGCACCAAGAATAGTTTGTAGCTCTGAGCCACATCTCTGTACTACAGAACCTTCTGATGTCCCCAAAATGTTCCTGCAGGACAAGAAGGTGACAGTGGTTACAAGAGAAGAGTGTCAATGGGGGTGTAACCAATCTGTGTGTTTTACTCCCCATTTTCTGACAAATTGTTGATGATGGGTCCTTTGCAGGAGCTCCCAGTGCACACCCGACCCCTCAGGCTACGAGCTGGGTGTTAGATGAGAGAAGGAAGGAGAGGCAAACCCTGCGAGGCAGGGCTGTGTTTCTTTTCCTTCATAAAGGACTCAGCTGTGATAACTCCTCTCCAGGGAAGCACCAGCACAGTCCCACCCAGCCTGAGGGGTCTCTGCTAATGGGCCATGGTGGGCTCAGTGGCACCAGCACAATGGGCAGCTGCAAGACTGAGACCATCAAGGACTCCCAAAATATCCTATGATTCCATCATTCTACCCTCCACTCCAGCCCGAGGGGAGGTACTGACCATTCCTGCTTGAATTTGAGCCTGAATAGTCCGGGAGTTTCAGGTCTGGGGTCACCAACACCACCACGGGATGGATCCAGAGGAGTAACAGAACTTCCACTGGATCACTGCTTTCAGCTCCAACCATCACTTCAACAGGACTGTGATCACCACCCTGACTAACAGGGTTGTACTCTGAATTTGTGGGTTCAAGGCAGTTTTTCTGCATTTATTGTAATCTTTCTATTAAATTGTAACTCTGACCTGAAATCTCTCTCAAGGTATTTGTGTGGGGTTCATTTCTCTCCTCCCTGTTTACTTTCAAAGCAGCACAAAGGTCTTTACCAGCATTTTGGGGTTTAGCAATGCTGAGGTAGGCAGAGACTAACCCTCAGACCCCAGAAAATTCATATATTCCCTTATAAACTATGGAACACCTTAGGTCAGGTGTCTGACCAGGAACTTGGACCCATGTGCTGGGCAGAGCAGATGCATGAAGGACTGTGGGGTTGCTGGTGCAGGACCTGTGGCTGCAGCTTTTCCCATGGAACTTCATATTCAGGAGAGGTAAATCAGTGAAGGTGGAATGTCAGGACTTTCCACAGATGTGGAAAATGAACTGTAAAGTCACAGAGTCAATGAAGGGCTTATTCACCATGAGGAGGTGCTTGCAAAGGAGACAGGGGTGGAACTGTACACCCAGAGCCCCTTGTCCCACATGCCAGTGTCTGTCCTCACCCAACAGAATTTGTGCTGTGTGTTCCCAGCTTTGATCCAAATTTTCACTGCTGATCAGGGAAACCTTTCCTCAAACAAATTTTGTCCAAATCAATACATTCCTAACATTTAGATGAATCCTAAATGGCTGATTTTTAGGAAGTGTCATCCAAAACCCCAAAGCCAGGCCCAGCCTGATGTTAATGAGATCTGAAGTGTTGCTTTCAAAGCGTGAAATTGGTGGTGATATCTCAAGACTGAAAATGATACACAGTCAGCAAGCCCTGTTCAGTTTGAGAGGGGGGTTATGTTTCACAGCATTTATGGGTCTTATTTGTTGTGTTTTTTACATAAAACCTCTCTCTACCCTTTCATGACACCAGGAGGGGCTTGTCCACTGGGGTGATTTTTGGGTTTAGGGGTTATAACCATCGGTTCATCTCCGCTTCCGCCACGCTCCGTGTTTTCTAGTAACCTTTGGAAATTGTTCACTTCAATTTTATTCACCAGAGACAAAATGCTAATCTGCTGGCACTTCACATGGTGAGGGAGAGAAGGAGGGGAAGGAAGGAAGGAGGACCTGTGTGATCTATTCATTCATTATTCCACAGCGCATGGGAAGTCATCTCTTTACATGATTGACCTGCCTGGGTTTGATTACAACACACAGCTAACCTTTTCCAAATCTGCTTGTGTCATACAAGACAAGGGTTGAAGGCTGTTGCCATGGCATTGAGGTATCTCTTGAGAAAGAGGAAGGGAAAAGAAAAAAGAGAGAGGGAGAGAGAGGAAATGATGCTTCTTTACTTCCTAGCCAAGTATAAACAAGAAACACACGCACATGTTTTTTGTTTTGGAAGAGCTTTCAGCTTCTTATCGAGTCTCATCTATCACTGCGTTTCCTTGGGAAGGGAAGGAGCAATTGTCTGCTTTGCAGATCAGTGGGAGGGGGGTGACAACTGGAGGGAGGGAAAAAAAAAGGAAGAAAGAAGAAATCAGTCTTGCCACCATTCATGATTTATTCATGAGACACGTGAGTTTTGCATTTAAATGTGACATTCTCATGATCTCAATATTGTATATGCAAATCTAAAGATTTCTGCATCTCTCCACATGCCCAGCTTAAGTCTCGCCTCAGATCCACAGCTCTGCAAATGTAAAACCAGAGAGGTTCATGCAGCTTCTGCTTCTCTCCCTGTTTGTTCCGTGCCTCAAAGACTGGAAGCAACACCAGACTGCTCTTAATGGCAGAGCTATAATTTAGATGTCATTATTTTTTAAATTTTTCTTTTCTGATAGTGAATGCTCGCGCTCAGGAAATTACCTGCAGGTTCATGAATGGTTTAACTTTCTGAGGTCTTGCCTTGCCTGAGCTTTCCAAGCCCTTTCTTCCTAAGGCAGATCACTTGGGATTAGCACAGAGCAGCACTGAGCTGCCCTGAACAAAGAATTTACACCTTGAGCAGGGCCTGTTGCAATGCTCCAACACAAATGTGTCAGTTGGCACTCAATAAATAAGCGGGAATGACCTCGTTTGCAGGTTTTTAATTAAGATATGATTGATAGAGTTAAAACAAAAATACCAACTCGAGGCCATGTTGAACAAGGCTTTGAGCACCCTGGTCTCGTGGAAGGTGTCTGTGGCAGGGGGGTGGAATGAGATGAGCTTTGAGGTCCCTTCCAAACCAAAACCATTCATCAGCAGTGAAATGTGCTGATGTAGAGAGGACTCTGCAAAGCCACACAAACCCTGCTCCCAGCTGGCCCAGGATGTCCCAGCTCCTGCCCAGGACAGACCTTTGGGGTGGGGTTTGTGATTTGTGTAGGGAAAACCCTGTACCTGATTCATGTGGCTGCAGTGCTGCTTCGTGATCTTCTTACTCAGTGAACCAACCAGAGCATAAATATTTGGATATGTTTTTGGATCAGCTCTGGTGCAAATATTTCACAGTTTTTAATGAACAACCATAGCATTCATTGATAACAACAAAATGTGTAGTTTTTATAGCACTTTGCCACATTCATTGCTCAGCACCTGTTTTCCTGTCATACTGAAGCCAGAGCTTGCTGAAGTTGATCAGCTTGTGTTCACTCTGAGGTCAGGGCCCTTATCAGCCAAAATATTCCTATTGCTTTCATTATTTTAAAGCCATAAATGTTTTCTAGCTATCCATATAGCCTAATATCCCATCTCCAACAATGACTGCTCCAGGAAACTGGAAAAGAGACAGAGCTGTATTGAATGACATTTCACAAGGGTGTTATCTCAGATTTAGGACAATCTGGATAGAGACTTCCTGATGTCATGTGTTCAGGTCCAACTAATTGCTTTCGTGGACTTGTCCCTTTCAAACCCACCTGCATGGCAATGAGTGTCACAATTTAATTTCCTATGGGGTGGACAACTACTTAATTTTGGATAATTTAATGCTGTTGATGCCTACTGGGTTTTTTTCTATTGCAAGAATTAATAAAATAGTTGTTCCTGAGCATCCTTCTCCATGCTGCTCATGATTTTAGGAGCCTGTGTCAGAACTCCCTCAACAGCCTCTTCTCCAAGCAAAAATTCTTATGTATCTGCCTATCCTATTAGGAGCTGCTCCTGTGGCAGCAGCTCACAGCTCTGATGCTTTAAACCTGTCTCTATAAATTTTCTGGTTCTCCAATATCCTTTCTGAAGGGGAACATTAGGGCTGCCTGCAATATTTACGAAGATGGTACAGCAGGAATTTATGCACTGGCAAAATGACTTTCTCTGTTCAGTGTCTCATCCCACGAACTCTGCCATCCTTGTTACATTTTTGAGCACCCCTGAGTGCTGAGCTGATGATGGTTTTGGGGAACTGAGGTCTTTCCCAAGCACTGTGTGGCACAAACAGCCACAGCCTGTCTCGGGGCTGGTGTTGCTGTGCTCTCATTTGCAGCACGTGGCATTTCTTGCCTCTGAATCCCCTCTCCTGCTGCACCTTGCTCAATTATTTGGGTGGCTGTCCCACAACACTTCTCCTCCAGCAGCAAAGCTGCTCTAGGGGAGTACCTGGATGCTTTGAATTGTGTGCAAACGTCTTTGTTGTGTTAATTGCTCTCCTTTCCAGACCAGTGGTGACCACACAGACCCCAGCCCACGTCCCTGTGGGGCTCCACTGGCCACCTCTTGCTCAGGTGAGACCATCCTTCTTTTCCTTTCTTTGTTTCCCATCTCCAAACAGATTATTTATCTCCACAAGGCAACCTGCTTCTGGCTCAGACACTGGCTCAGAGCCCACAGTGTGACTGTGTTTTCCTCTCCCAGTGATCTCAAACTTTCAGCATTCAGCTGAAAGACAGGGAAAGATTAGCAGGGGGAAAAAAATCTCTGGAATTAAATATTTTTTTTAAAAAATAGGGGTTTTTTTCCATCATTCTCACAGGTCATGTTTTTAATACTCATACAAGCACCTGAAATAGCACAATTCATAGCTGGCCAGACTGGGAGCTCTGTTTTAGCAGGCAGAGAAAAGAAACTCATGCAGGGATTCCATTGTTATTTAAAGATACGTTATCAGTTTTAGCCCCTATCTAAAAATGGAGAGAGAGGAACATTTCTTTGCAAAGAAAAACACCCAAACATGTTTTCCTAAATTCAGATTGAGTTTCTCCATTTACTTGTGTTTAGCCTGGATTTAGTGGCCAGGGTCTGCAGCCACGCTCAGCAGTGCTGAAACAAAGTGCTTTATTGCTGAAAATGCCCCAGTGATGCATTTTCTCCTGCCCAGGGCTCTCTGCCCCTGAGGAATGTGAGAGCCTGTGTGCTGAGGGCACTGCTGGAACACCTCTGGACATCGTTTGGGGGTGCATTTGTGAAGAATCATGAAACCCCAGAAGGGTTTGGGTTGGAAGGGCCATTAAAGAGCATCTCGTTCAGCCCTCTGCCACGGCCAGGGGCACCTTCCAGCCTCCAGTGTGCTCAGAGTAAGGCTGAAAGGGACAGGGGGAATAAGCAGAACTCACAGCCTCAAACATGATTGAATTCCTGCAGGTGGGATTCACCTTGCTGGAGTCTGCTCGTGCCTGCATTCACGTGGAGCAGGGGCCTGTTCTTCCCACAAGGGAAGAATGCAGAGCCTTGCAGACCTTGGTTTCTGCAGACGTGGCCCCTGTGAATGTAATCAACGTTGTGCAGAGCTGCTGAAACCGAAAACAAAGCCAGAACCATCATTGTGCTAAGTTTGGGTTCCTCATTGTTCATTGAATTACATCAGTGTTTTCTTTAGTTGCACAGTCAGCTGGCAAAGGTTTGTTTGAAATCTCGAGACTCTCCCCTTTCAGGGGAAAACACGAATTTCCGGAGATGTGGGCTCTGCTCTGCATCACCGTGCTGGGGCTGCCGTGGCCCAGGACACGACGTGACAGCCCAGGGGGCTCAGCCAGCCCACAGCCCCTCAGCCAGGCCTGAAACTGCAGCCACAGGGAAAAAAGAGTTCTACCCTTTTTTTTTTTTTTTCTATTCAAGTGGTGGGGTTTGGCTTTCTGAAAGTTGTGTTTTTGTTTGATCCAAAGGATGTTCTGAGGGGCTCAGCTTGCACAGCCCAGCTGATTCCAGGCTCCTTGCCTTGCTTGGGGATGGGCTTCTTGTCCTTCTTAACTGTGTGGAGGAAAGATGTGATAAAAAGGCAGAATCTGAGATGAAGTTTATTAAGAATCAAAGCAAAAATCCATCTTGGAGGAAGCTGTGAACCATCCAGGCTGTACAAGTTTCCTAAGAAATATGCAGAATTTAGGAAACTAAGAGAGACACTTTGTCAGGTGTTGTGATGCTGCTTTTATTTTGGGGGGGAGGTCTTGTATAATAACATAGAGAAGCAGGCCAAGGTGGAACTCCAGCCCAGAATACCAAGGAGAGGAGGCAGGAATAAAGGGCAGGATGGAGAAGAGGGCACTAAGGGCAGCAACAGTGAGGAGGGCAAGAAAAACAGGAGCAGACACTGAAAGGAAGAGTGTGGGTTGTATTTCACCAGGGTGCCCAGAGCTGAGGACCTTTGAAGCAGACAAAGCTCATCCTGCAACACTGATGGGACCTTTTTAGTGAAATCTGAACTTACCAAGGTTAACCAACTTGTGATTTGTATTAATTTCACAACTTCTTTCTGCAGAGCAAGAGAGGTGCAGCAAACAAATTGAAAATATTCAATATATCTCATTTCATGTTTTAAAAATGAACCATTTTCAGTTTCCACTAGGAAAGAAGGCCTCTGTCTCCTCAGCAATGTAATTATCTCATGATAGAGAGGGCAGGAGGTAACCTGACACTGAGCTGAGAGCTCTGTGTCACACAAGGGGACGTTGTGGGGTTAACCTGTGATAATTCCCTGCACCCTCCCTGGCATTGCTGGAGTCTTTAGCTCTGCATTGAAATGAAAATCCATTATTTGTCCGGCTCAGCTAATAACACCAACCAGCATTTCCATGGGCAGCAGAAACCCTGGAGGAAGGCTGCCAAAAGCCCAGGGAGTCAGAGTTCCTTTTCATGTTCAAAGCTCCAGCCTCTGAAATGCTTTAGCAATGCCATTACAGACCCCTCATGTCAGACCTGTGCCGAGCCTCTCCTCTCCCTCCCTCCATTAGCCCTGCAAGGATGATGACAAACCATCTGAGGAAGCAGGAGTCATCCCAGGTCAGGCTGAAAGAGCTAAAAACCCCTGATAATCTCCAGGTTCATTAACATTTTTGTTGTTAAAAAGGTAACTTTCTGTCACTAGGAATGTATAATATATATATATATATATAGCAAGTGGAAGCTGGGGTGTAATTTCAGCCTTGATTCTTGAGGCAGTGTGTTCTGGGTTGTGGAGCAGGGGTGCAGCCTGCTTTCATGGGTGGGAATACATGCAAAACCATTTTTAAAGTGCTGCACTTCAGCTCAGAGGCAACCCTAGGAAATTCCCACCCTGCCCCAAAATGCCCAGTGATGATTTGCTGGGTTAAAGCAAAAAGAGAGACTTGGGAGTACAAGAAAAAACCCCAGCAATGAAACTGAGCTAAAATGCATTTTGACATTTAATCCTAGATCAATTGGCAAATATCACAATAGATTTTTTTTTTCCTTGTCACCTTGGCAAAGCAGAGCCATGGGAAACTAGCTTAAAAAAAATAAAAAAGAATTAATTTTGAAGATCAGCCGCCAATCTTCTCCCTGGGCTGAGGGTGAACACGGGAGCTCCCCTGCACTGTCGAAATATTGAATAAGTTTAGAGAAAACCCAACTATTGCAAGCTCAGGAGATCATTTATGAAACAAAAGTCACTTTCTTCTGCATTGATGAGTCTGAGAGCTGCTAAGAGAAAGATTAATTTTCTGGGTAGAGGAGGGGAGTGTTGGCTTCACCCCTCAAAATGAACTGACGAGATGATTCAATTGCTTCACTTTCTGAGCATGAGCCCGACACTCACTCAGAGCGTGGTTATAAGAAATGACTCCTTTACTTCAGGAGGAAGAAACTGAAGAAACTGTTCAACTTGGTCACAGTAGGTGACATCCTTGAAATCAAAAGCAATACTTCTTCTCAGCGACTGCACAGTAAAATTAAAGATACGAAGCCAAATTCATCTCTGGTGTAATTCTCTTGCCAGTGGCTGGGGAGGCACCTGGGATTAATTTCCTCTATTATACAAGTGGCACAAGACCCTGACAAATTGTTTCTAATGTTTTTTGTAGCACTTAGTTAACAGAAACCCTATTCACTGAGTGTCCCACACGTGGGAACTGGAGTGGCTCCGAATTTGCCAGGCTGAGGATGGGATCTGATTGCAGCTCCCACCCCCTTCACGTGGGCAGCAAGTGGGAAGCCCAAATGTGAATTTACTGATTTCTCATGTAGTAAAAATGCCTCTGTTTGGGAACAGGTGATCAAGGAGGGCATGTGGATATTGGTGAAGGGATAGATTTTGAATGGGTCTGGGCTGGATTGTTGTCCTTGCCCCAAACTCCTGGGTTATCCTATGGCACCTTCCCCAAAGGGTGACAGAGCTCGCTCGCCTCTCTGTTCCTGCAACCCTTCCTTTTGGCTTTGGGGTAGACCTTGCAGACTCTGTGTGAGATGCATTTCTGCTCCTGGACACACATTCCCATCCTTGGCTTACAGTTTGCCTGTGGAAATCTGATGTTTTCCTGGAGGAATTCTGAATGGCAGCCGGTGCTCAGCGTGCCAAGGTGAGAGCTGGGGCAATGCTGTCCCAAAATTCTTCCAGATGGATCCAGCCTTCACCTCCAAACAGTCCTGGGTCCTCCCTCCTCCCCAGAGTGCAAGCTCCTCTCTCCTCTGCAGCCACCCTTACCTTGCTGCCCCAAATTTGGAGGAGCATCCCAGGCCAGCTCAGGTTTAAACAAGCACAAACCATTCAGAGTTTTCCTTCCCAAGGAGCAGCACGAGGAAGGAGGGGAGCTGTTACACTTCCCTGGGAAACGAAGATCCCAGGCAGCCAAACAGGCAAATAATGACCAAAGTCAAATGCAAACTCAGGGCAGATGTGGGTACAGAGCCCACAGTCAGGGTTTTCAAAGAGGCCACCTGCAGCTGCCTCCCAAGTCTGCTGCTGGCAAGTAAATTCGTTTTCTACACGTCTTGGAGGCTTTGAAAAATCAGGAGTGGCTCTGGGTAAGGGCTTAAGGAGGTGAGGTTAAGGACAAGGTTCTCCCTTGTCTCATGTCTCTGGCCAGCAGAAGCAAATACGTGTGACCTTTGAGAAGATCCTGCAGGTCAGGAGGAAGGCTGCCCAAGGAAGCTGTGGCTGCCCCTGGATCCCTGGAAGTGTCCAAGGCCAGGCTGGATGTGGCTTGGAGCAACCTGGGATGGTGGAAGGTGTCCCTGCCCATGGCAGGGGGTGAAATGAGACTTCAAGGTCTTTTCCAACCCAAACCATTCCATGATTCTGTGAAGAACAGCTCCAAGGTTTGATGCACCAAGGTATCCAAGCACCTGTATTGTCTTGAACATAAGAAACTTGCTGATATATTTTACAGTACTGGGACCTTTTGTCTTTGGCATATTCATGTTAATGGAGGATTTTTGGGGGGAAAATTATTTGTTTACATGCATCAGCCAGCTTGGTGTTTGACCAAAGGTGGGATGCTTTCACTCAGGCAGAAGAAAATTGTTAAGTCGATGTTGTGAGTGTCCTTAACGCCTCCCTGTAATGTTTGAGCTTGTTTTGTTTTGTTATATTTGGGTTTCTGGAATGTTTTATCCTATCAATGACATTAATTATGGGGTAATTGCCTCAGTAGCATGCAATAACTCTCTTCTTTTTTTTTTAAAGAGATTTTCTCCCAACGTGTAAACTTTGCTGTACATGTGCTACATTTCTTGTGTCATGAAATAACGTGTAGACAAAATAATGTTTTTCCTGTCAGAAATTCAATGGGCATCTAAAGCAAAGTGACAGGTGGTTAAATAGCTGCATTTAAAGGATGTCAAGAAGATTTTTTGGACAGGTACCAAAACCCAATGCCAAAAAGAAGGTCTAATACCATCTGTTTTGTTAGCAGAGAGATGCAATTGTACATTAGATTTTAAATGATACGAAATGCCAAAATCGTAACCTTGATTTGTGGGTCAAATCTAGCTTATCTAAATTGTGAATGTTTCTATTTACCAACACAGCTCCTGACCCAGAGCCCACACAGGTAAATGAAGATGTTTTCAATCAGCCCCATTTTAAAGTCACAGGAAGCTCTTGAGCTGCATTTAATTTTGTTTTGTATTACATGTAAATCCAGATGCAATGTGGATTTAATTAATCCAATTTCACTGCATTTAAATGTACACATTTGCATTGTGTTTATTGGCAATTGGCTTTATCCATTTGTTCAGCATTTTTTATGACCACTGAAGCTACTGAATATTTAGAGATCCCTCTACTTCCAAGTGGGAACGAGGAGTGTAGCTCTGAATTAAATCATTCTCAGACATAAACTGGGGATAAGACTAAAATGTCAAAATATAGCTGCATAATACAGTGGGGAAAATGATATCAGTATTTTAAAGTAATAAACTGCACTGTGCTAAATTATTTCAAAAATTGTTTCAGCAGGCTTTTTAGATGGTTTGTTGAGAGGAGGAGGACTGCTTTGAAACAAATAATGAAACTGATATATTTGGAGGCTTTTTCCTGCTTCTGAAAGGTGCCTTTGAAATGATGATTGTTCAGGTTTAGCCTAATATTTAGAAATACTCACTGTAGAGTTTTCCCTTCTTTGTGAGGAGTCCGTGTGGCTTAAATGGGATTGCTGAGATAATCACACTGTGCTGTTTCTGTTGCAGGGCTAACGTTAGGCATGAAATGTGAGTTGTCATGTTGGGAGCTCCTCTTTCAGCCGCCCGGCCAAAGCAACTGCAAACGTTCTGGGGTTTGGGGGACTCAGCTGGGAAAAGAAAGGGAAAGATCCCAGTGTTTGCAGCCTGTTTGGGGATCCTGCAGCTCCAGTGGCATTGCTGGTTCCCTTCAGCCATCCCAGAGCACTCCTGTCACCTGTGAACCCCTGGGCAAAGCCCAAAGTCTTGGCCTGCTGTGGTATCAGAGCAAGCCCTGATAACAAGTCTGTCCCAATCTTTTACAGGCTCCCTTCAGCACTGGAAGGGCTCTGAGCTCTGCCTGGAGCCTTCTCTTCTCCAGGCTGGACACCTCCAGCTCTCCCAGCCTGGCTCCAGAGCAGAGGGGCTCCAGCCCTGGGATCACCTCTGCTGTTGATCCTGTGGAGTTCACCCAAATCTGCATCCCCTGGTAGAGCCCCATTTGCTCAACAGCAGAGTGCCACAGGGACAAAACACATTGAAACACGGGGAAAAACAGGCTGAAGGAGGATTTAGCAGCAGGCACAAGTTGAAGGCTTCCTGGATGCATGGGGAGGCTGGGCAGGAGCAGGAGCTGCTGGTGCACGGGCAGAGAACCAGGGATGGAGGCTGGAGGCACCCACGGCTCCCCAGGAGGCCCTGGCTGGGCTGAGGCTCAGCTCCACTGGGCTGTCTTCTTGTGGCAGTCTGAGGAGGAGAGGCACTGGAGACAGGAGGTGAGCTGTGAGAACACTGCTCTGGTGAGGAGCATCCCCTCTGCAGCTTCTCTTGGCATATATATGCATATATATATATAAATATATATACATCTCAAAGCATTCTGGCTATTAATAGCAATAACACTTTGTGATGCCGGGTGCCTCAGATCAGGCTCTGTTCGAGGTCTCACGGAGGCAGATG
>VZTZ01104342.1:507407-533411 GCA_013400955.1 Drymodes brunneopygia
GTGGCTCAGGCACTGGAAATAAATCAGGTTTTATCTGCTCGGGAGATGCTGCATGTTTGATGACAAAATGTGTTCATTTATGTAGGAAACGACAGAATTAAATCCTGCTTTTAGTGGGAGAGTCAATTCTGCCTTAACTGCAAAGCCTCTAGCAATGACTCTACAATATAAGAAATATAATAATTATGATAATTAATAAAGATAATAATACAGTCAAACCTTGCTAATGACTCAGAGGCTGCTTACTAATTACTGAGTTTTGTGGATAAACAAGCCAGAATAATGCATCATAAAATACACTTTTGTTCCATTATTTTGACATGTCTCGTTTAGTTTTAATTATTTATACTTTGTAATATACCAGTCACTCTACTTGGGAAGATTTTATAAAAATAATGAAGCTCTAATAATGTGACATGTCAGTTCAGTATTTGCTGAAACAGGAGACAGGAAAACCAGCCCTTTTGGGGGGTGTGGAAATCAGGGAGGGCACAGATCAGTGGAGCTCAGATATTCAAAGTTTTAATGCAAAATATTAGACATCTCTATTATGCCTTTGACTGGGAGCCCTTGAGCAGCTTCCCTGGTGGAGAACTCCTGAGGCCGACCTGCTTCGCTGCTAAATGCAGAAGGATCGATGCTGGTTCTCCAGAAAAATCACACAGTTTGAAAAATAATATAAATGTGAAGTAGTTTTTGTGCCCAAGTCAATTCTTATCCTTAAATCAATTTTTTCCACCACCACGAGGGCTGAAAGCTTGTTTTTAATTTAAATGAGAGCTATGATTTTTACATAATCACTTGATTCCTGGAGCTGGCATTCCCTCGAAATCCCAGCCTGCCTCCCTCCTCCCTGAATTTGGCAGAAATTGGCCCCGTTCTTGCAATGAAAGACGCTGGAGGAAGAACTCAGCATTTATTTAGCTCAGTTTTCCAGCTCCAGAGAGTCCTGAAGGGTGCATGTTGGAAATGAGCCTTCAGAGTCATGAGGGCTTTTTCTGAGGGAAAAAAAAAGAAAAACAAAAAACAAAAAAACCAAAAAAAAGGCAATTTCTCTTGGAGATTTGCCAGCAAACTGACTCTGCCAGCCCTGTCCCAGCTCTCTGCCAGCATATGCACCGGTTGTTTCAACTTTCAAGCGTTTCCCTCTATCTGAGCCTGGGATAACGCACTGCAAAACCACTCTGTATATAATATTTTCTCCCACTGGGCTGCTTTTCCAGAGGGATCTGCTGGGAGCTGCTGGAAGGGAGCGGGAGCGTGGAGCCTGCGGCAGCGGGGCGGGGAGGGGGAACCCTGGTCACCCCCGAGCATCCTCCGTCCCTCCCCACGGNTCCCCAGGAGGCCCTGGCTGGGCTGAGGCTCAGCTCCACTGGGCTGTCTTCTTGTGGCAGTCTGAGGAGGAGAGGCACTGGAGACAGGAGGTGAGCTGTGAGAACACTGCTCTGGTGAGGAGCATCCCCTCTGCAGCTTCTCTTGGCATATATATGGCTATATATATATAAATATATATACATCTCAAAGCATTCTGGCTATTAATAGCAATAACACTTTGTGATGCCGGGTGCCTCAGATCAGGCTCTGTTCGAGGTCTCACGGAGGCAGATGAACATGCAAAGTTTGACAGGGCTGAGCACTGTAAATCTGAGAAAACAGGGCTCAACTGGGGGAGAAATGAGCTTTGANTATTTAGCTCAGTTTTCCAGCTCCAGAGAGTCCTGAAGGGTGCATGTTGGAAATGAGCCTTCAGAGTCATGAGGGCTTTTTCTGAGGGAAAAAAAAAGAAAAACAAAAAACAAAAAAACCAAAAAAAAGGCAATTTCTCTTGGAGATTTGCCAGCAAACTGACTCTGCCAGCCCTGTCCCAGCTCTCTGCCAGCATATGCACCGGTTGTTTCAACTTTCAAGCGTTTCCCTCTATCTGAGCCTGGGATAACGCACTGCAAAACCACTCTGTATATAATATTTTCTCCCACTGGGCTGCTTTTCCAGAGGGATCTGCTGGGAGCTGCTGGAAGGGAGCGGGAGCGTGGAGCCTGCGGCAGCGGGGCGGGGAGGGGGAACCCTGGTCACCCCCGAGCATCCTCCGTCCCTCCCCACGGTCACACTCGGGTTCTCCAGGCTGCTGTGCCCCGACAGTCCCGGCCCGTGCGAGTCGGAGCGGGATGGCCGGGAGGGCGGGCATGGATGGAGCTGCCTTCCAGCAGCGGGAACTATAAAGCCTGGCATGTGTGGAAAGGCGAGGCGGGGGCAGAATGGGGGTGTCTATACCCTGGGGAGCAGGAGGCCAAGGCCAGGTGCAGAGGTTGAGCCTGGCTGTTCTCTCCAGGCTGGGACAGCGAGTGGGGAGGCGCAGGCCTTCCAGAAACAGGCTGTAGTTAGGGGCTCCGAATGGGGGACCCAGCCGGGGTTCCTGCTGGGGTCCTGCTGAGGGTGGATCAGCGCGCTGGAGAGCATCCTTCACCAGCGGCGGGGCACCAGGTGCACAGGGAAATGAACCTGCTGGGCACCGTCCCGCGTCAGGAGAGGGCACATCGGGCACGGAAGATGCGACAGGGTCCCCACCGGGCAGCGGGAACCTGTGGGCGGCTGTCGCAGCCTTCCCTTCGCCGGGGCGGCCGGGGATGGCGGCCGGGGAGCGCACCGGGCTCCTCCGAGGGGCTCCAGCGGCGCTGCCCGCGGTGCCCGAGCCCCCGGCGGCGGCGNGGCGGGGGCAGCCCGAGCCCGGGGCGCTGCTCGGCGGGGCGGGCCGGGAGCGGAGCGCGGTGTCCGTGTGTCCGTGTGTCGGTGTGTCCGTGCCGGCTTGGTTTAACCTCCTCCACTCCGGGAGCGCTCGGCCCGGGGCGATGCGCGGGGTGTGGGGGTTGTTGTTGCGGTTGTTGTCGGGTACTTTTTCCCCGTTGTTCTTCGCCGTGTTGTTGTTTTGCACCTTCTTCACGAGCTGCGGAGCCGCTGGGCCGGGTCGCGACTCCTCCCGAGCGGGGTCCGGCCCCGTTCCTCGCCTCCGTCCCCCGCCTGCCTGCGCGCCCCGGCGCTGCGCTGCCGCGGAAGGAGCACCCAGCCTCGGGCTGGGGGTGTCCGTGTGCCCCCAGACCCCCAGCACGGCGGGGACACCTTCCTCACCCACATTTCCCCGTTCGCTGCAGCTGCGAGGCGAAGCACCCTGCGCTTGTAACGGGAGAGGGATGCGCAGGGGATATTTGAGAGCTCAGAGGTGCTGTAGGAAATTTCCCTCATCCTAGAGAAGGCGAAGAGAAGGGGATAGATGCTACTCCAGGAATGAGGAGTTCTCTGCGAGTATGGCCTCGCTCGCTGTGCGTAAACAGCGCTGATGCTTCAGCTACAAAGCCGTGGGATCCAGATCCCTTTGGAGGCAGGGGGATCATCCCAGATGTAAACCTTGCTGCCTTCGGGGCCAAATTCGAGTAATTGCGTTGGGAAAAAAAGTTAATAAAGGGAGAAAATGCTCTCCTGCGTCGGTGCAGCAGCTCAGGATGCTCTCGGCTCACATCGCTGTTGTGATACTTTGGGATCAAACTCTTAAGACACAAGCAGAGGGAAACGTGTGTGGCTTCCCAGGCGCGGCAAATTAATCTTCATGCATCAAGAGATCTATTTAACTGTTTCTCTGTCATTAGATTATTTATCTCTTTTTATTAAGTTGTAGCAAACCTAATAGTTCTCGTTTATTTTGAGATGCCGGATTATACTGAAAGGAAACAACTTTCGTTGTTTTCGCCTGTATTTGCGTACTGCTGGCTTCAAAGTGTTTTATTATCATTGCCGTTGCTCTTAAAACACTAAATATGCTCTTAAAATACCAACGAGAGCCGGATCACCTGGGAGCAGGACATTTGTTCTGCTGAAACATCAGCCCGTGGTGTGTGAAAGCAGAAATTTGGGATCATGTGAGCGTGTGCCGCTGGCAACTGCGGCTGCCCCCAAATCCTGCTAGCTTTCGGAACTCGGTTTTACCAAGAAGTTGTTGGATGCCAGCAAGATTTACTTCGCCTTGCAGTGTTTTGTGCGGGAGCGGGGACTCGTGGCCGTGCTCGCAGTGTCTCGGGCTTGGGGCTGCGCGGTCCCGTGTCCCCCGGCAGCGCCAGCCCGAGCCTTGGGGCGCGGGGCCCCTCGTCGTCAGCTCATCCGTGGCCTGAATCCCTGAGATTAGTCCCGGATTAGGCGGTCGCAATTGATCCGCGGGTCCTCGCTGCCACTGCGGCCGGGAGGCTGCGGGAAATCGCCTCCTCTGGGTGTGCAGCGAGCTCGGCCCCGGCGGGCGAGCGGCTGCGATGGGCGCTGGTGCTGGTGCTGGCCGGGGTGCACGGGACAGCGGAGAGGAGCACCCCAGGTACTGACCACTGCCACCAGATGCTGCTGTTGTCACTGCTACCGAGGATCTGAAGGCAGCGGCAGAAGAAAGGAAGTGACTTACCCTTTGCTGATATTCAGGGCGCTTCCCCCACCCCCCCTTCTTTTCTTTTCTGAGTTATCAAATGACATTTGCTTATGCACAGCCGTGCACGTTTGTCTGTGGCATGAGGCCGCTGGAATGAAGCCAGGGATGGAATGGGCTGACTCTGTTTCCCTGACAGACTGCAGGTACATCGGCTGTAACTTCAGCATCAACCCGTGGCCGGAGTGCAGCGGGAGGAGGTGTCTCCTGCTGCTTTCCCTTCGGATAGCTCCGGCAGGTGCGGGGGGATCCAGCCGAGGATCACCAGCAGCGTGCTGTCCTCTTGTGCCTGCCATGGAACAAGAGTTCTCCTGCTTCCTGGAGCCGCATGGGATACTCTGGGAAACTCCAGACCCTCACACCGTTCCCAACCCCATTGCTCCTGCCCGGTGCTGCTGGCTCAGCCCGGGGCTGGGCTGAGCTTGTGTCTGCCTCAAAGCATTTCCAGTTTAAAAAGCTGCAGAGGAGGGTAGGGTGGACTGGAAAAATCAGAATTCTCCCACTATCGTGCGCAGTATCCTGGATAAAATCCATCTCTAGGAAGGACCTGGGCAAGGAGTACTTACAGGCTCTTTGCTATCCTCCTGCTTTGCTGAGTTCATGGAGAAACTCTAAAGCCCTTTGATTTAAAAGGCTTGTTTTGCTCAGGGGTTTTTGTTCTGTTTTATTTTGTTTTGTTTTTCCCCTTGGTTTATTTATTTATTTCTTTAGGGGGAGGCAGCAGAGCTGGGCCGTGCAGTGTCACTGTGCATAAATAACTCACTGGGAGCACGGTGCAGCTCTGCCTTAGCCCAGAGCAGCCTGAAATGTTAATGGAATTGTTTTGTGCACTTACTGGACACGTTATTGTTACCAGGAGGTCTCCAATCTCTCCTGCATGCTGCAGTCAGCCACAATTCCTCTGTGCAGCTACACAGGGGGCTATTGCATATCAGCATTTCCATTTCTGAAAGGACAAGGGATGTTTAGAGGGATGATGAAATGGGAGTGTGTGTTCAGCCGAGGACTCCCCAGGAAGGGGGGAATTTGCACCCTTTCTTCAACTGCTTCCATGGCATCCCTGTTTTCCCTGGAAGGGCTGGCCACTGGGAGGGATGGAGAAGGTGCTGAGGGGCTGGACACCCACAAGTGGATAACGAGAGCCCTCCTGCCCCATCAGGCAGGGTGAGAAGGAACCCTCCCTGCTGCTGACTGCGTTTGGTGAGGAGTTCTGAAGGATTAGGAATACTGGTGGCATCGACGCCAGGAAAAAGGCTCCCTGTGCAAACCAGTCCCTGTCACTGGTGATCCTGCATGGAGCAGCCTGCCACGGCAGCTGGGAAGAGGAGCCAGCCCCAAACCTCCTGGTGCCCACGGAGCTGCTCTCACAGCCTGATGCTCCTTGGCAGGATTTTTAGGGCTGCTGAGTGCTCAGCCCAAGGTGTGGGGGTGATAAGGAGCCACCTGAGAGGACAAGCTGCAAGGAGCATTTCCCACTCCAGAGTGCTGGCCCCTCCATCCTGTGGGCTGGATCCAGGACTTGCTCCATCACTGGGACAGCAGGAACACCTCTGGTGTCTGCACAGTGGCCACCAGGGACTGGGGAGGTTCAGCTGAAAGTGAGGAGCCCTCATCCATCCCTGTCATCAGCCACCTGAGCACCACTGAAGGAGACACCTACCTCTGCTTTGGATTCCTCGTTTAAATCTGGGTCTAAACCCCTTTTTCTGTCCCCTCTGGCCTTTTTCCTGGGGCACTGGTACCTGCTGCAGAGCCCTTTCTGCTCGCTCACCAGGAAAGCTTTCAGAGGGTTTTGAGCTGCTCGTGCGTGGTGCTGGCGTTTGGGGTGAGAGCAGCGTGTTCCTGCAGCACTTAAGGGGGTGTTGCTCCCTGCTGGGGCATTTTCCCACCCCTCCAATTGCTTTGAGAAAATGTGGGGATTTTTCCTGCTCGAGCTCTAGGGAGATTCTGCAGCTGCATTTCACAAGAAGTAAACCATGGTAAAAAATGTGCATTTTAGTAACGCTGAGGCTTGTTCAGCTCTTAGCAGAGCTGAACTTAGCAGAGTGGCAGGATCTGGTGTGCTGGCTGATACACCAGCATGGGAGGTTTTTTCCTAGATCCTAAATTGTGTATGTGTGTCCACAAAGCTCAGGAGGGAGTTGTTCCTTCTCAGCCCAGGCAAAATTTCCTTGGCAAGGGAGGCCTGTGACAGGAATCCTGCTAGAGCATGGTACCCTGCAGGATGTGCAGGGATGCTGTGATGCAGGAGGAGTGATCCTGCTCCCCAGGGCCATCTTTGGGGAGTGAATTATCATCTCTATTCTTCCTGCAGAAATAAATTTAAATAGAAATCCTTCCTGGTTGCTTCTGGTGTTGCAATGATCAGACTGGGTGAGCACGATGCCCGATTTCCAGCCAGTGGAATTGATGGGGATTGATGGGGAGGAGGAGGAGAAGGGCCCAGCCTGGGAACACCAAATCCACTCTGCTGTGAGACCCTGGCAGTGCCCGTGGTCCTCGGGAATGCCTGTGCTGGGGGGCCCTGTTAGTAACCCTACAGGATTTCTGTAGGATTCACCAGCACCATCAAACCTTTCCCCAAATTTTCCTAGTAGGATCCTGCAGCTTTGCCTCTCCAAACACACCCCCTCTCTTGCCTTTTAGGCTGACAAAGTGAGAAAAACTATTTTGCCAATACACTATCATAAATGATGGATAATTAAAATCTACTAGTCATGTGATGGGTGTTAATCTGCAACCAATGCTCTCCTCTTCTTTTAAGAACCCTTCAGAAATGGGATCTGAGCTGGAACGAGCCCGAGTCAATGTAGCAAATGCATTTCTGTGAAATGTTCTGTTTTGACTTTTACAATAAATTGTACATTGCAGTGATAAACATGGTCCCTTTTTCCTTGTTCCAGAATTGCTTTGCCATTCTGGAAGATAAAATACATTCTTTCCCTTCCTACTTCTGAAGCCAACTCTTTTTGAAGCGGCATAAATCTTCCTTTGGAGATGGAGGATTTTGGATGGAGAACAAAGTCCAGCAGATTTTTAATTTGAGGCCCATTTCATTCTCATTTGGCAGGCAGCTCCTGTTGATTTGCAAATGTAGATTTTTTTTTCCAATTTTTTTTCTTTTAGGCTCTGAATGTGGGCAAGGGCTTCCTCTGAAAAGTGGTTGAGCTGCTCAGTGGGACAACCCTGCCTTCTCCAGAGTGGTCTTTGATGGGTTGCACAGCAGAAAGTGTTTGAAGCTCCATTTTTTGCCTTGGGCTTTAAGTCAGGGATTGGGAGCTCAATAATGAATGTCCATCCATTCACAGAAAATGTTCTCTCTGCATGCACGGAGGGGAGGCTTTAATCTGGTTGTTTTGGGAACAATGGGAGATGTTTTGAAGACCCGTCTGACTTGTGCATTGTAACATGTTTGTTTGGGCTGCTTCTGAATAACCTTGTCAAGGGCCCGACCCATGCAAGTCCTTGGAGCAGAGGAGACATCAAGAGACAAAAAATTCAGGATCAAAACTCTACACATTTCTTTGATTTATTTATGATTCTTCAAATCAATGATTGTCCCCTGAATGGGTGTTCCAAAGCCTGTGGGTGTGACACCACCATAACTGCAGGGTAAAGTCTGCAGCAGGCACCAGGATCAGTTTGTGCATCCATAACAGAGAAAACATTCCGTTAATAACTTGTATTTTCTTGTACAGACCAGAGCATCCTATAGCCTGGCTGATCCTCGTGCCAGGGCAGTGGGAGAGCACCTGGAACCTTGCAGAGCTCTCCCAGCTTTTCCTCCTGGTAAGGCTGGGCACTGCCAGCTCCTTTCCCGGGGGTTGTTGTTACCTCTGTGATCTTTCTGCAGCATTTGCAGAAAAATCTCTATTTTCATTCCGCCTTCACTTTGCATCTCTTCCCTGCTGGATATGAAGAGCAGGAGGTGAGGATGCTCCACCACCACAGACTGGCCCTGCTGGGAGGGGGGAGCATTTTCCCCTCGAGGCACAATTTTTCCCTATTACCTTTGTACTCCTCTGGTTTTTTTTACAAAACGAGCTCTAAATGCTTTCACCATAAGCTGGGTTATATCTCGCAGTATAAATGAAGCATATAATTGTGTTTTCCTAACAGCTCCACATTAAAAATAAGTTATTGTGTTGCTAATGTGTTTTTCCTGACAATTTTCCATCCGGTGAGTGTGAGGCTTCTGTCTGAACTGTCATGTAGCAGCACCTCTGCCTCCTCTTGAGATCTTACTCAGTATTCCTCAAGTCAGGCTGAAGTGTTAGTGTGATTAGAGCTTTCATACTATTAATCCCTAATTGGAGGTTTGAGCTCTAATGTTCCACCTTTGTGATTTTACACTCGTTTTAATATAATTAAATAATGCATAATGTATGTTCTGTAATATTACACATAAATTATAGATGGCATATACTATATCCTGTGGTGTAGATAAATTAGCTGTTATCTACTATATGATATTGTTATTAATATATTTTGTATTATATGTTACATAGTATATATAAGTATGAATATATTATATTATGTATTATATATTATATATAATATATATAATTATAGTGTGTATTTGAGGATACACATCTCACCTTCAGCAGGAAGAAATCTCCCAACAAAACTAACAGGAACAAGCACTGATCACATCACTCTTTAACAAACAGAAAAAAAATTGATAGAAAACAGCATTAAATGGCCTGATTTTGCAGCTATCTGACCAGATTTAAATATCTTAATTGTCTGCCTGCCCCCCCACCTTTCCCCATTGTTTCCCTCTGGAGGTTTTGTTCTGACAAATGTCATTTCTTCCCTGAAAAAGGGCCCTGGCTGCTGCGGGGCTGCAGGGAGAATCTCTGCCTTGTGCCACAGAACCTCCCTGCGCCGCCCTCATCTTTGCATGGATTGCTTGACCTCTGCAGAAATAATTAAATCTCCTCCTGATGGCTGGGAGGTTGCAGCTCTGTGCTGAGGGGAAGTGTGAAACGGGGGCCTGAGCCAGGGATTGTTCTTAGGGAGGGATTATTGGAGTGCTGGTTTGTGTTGGTCCCTGCACGAGGCTTTGGAGGAACCTGGGCCACAGAAATCAGGCCAGCCTTGGTCCAAGGCAGCTTCTTGACCTCTAATTCTGGGCTGGGCCTGGACACAGGTCAGGGGGTGGGATGAGATCCAACCCAAAGCATTCTGTGATTTTGCTGCATCACTTACAGTTACTGAACCCTAAAATAATTTTTTTGGTCAACAAATAACAGATCCATTCCCTGTCTCTTGGTTTTCTTGGGTGCTTCTTTGAGCAGAGGGTTTTTATACACTGAGCTATCTCAGAACATTGTGCCTGCAGTGGAAGAATGATGTATTTTTAGGGAATTAGATCTGTAGTCCCTGCTGTCAGAAGAGGGGCAGTGTGCCCTGGAGTCCTCAACAAAAAGAAGAGAAACTTTGACAGCATGGAAATGAAATGTATGAAAACCTTAGTGAATTCTAACGGAATTACCCTGGTTTGTCTCAGCTTGTGCAATGGCCCAAAAAAGCATTAGAGTATCATATGAAGAAGAAAAAGCAGAAATAATGGGGAGGGTGGGGGAGAACATAAAGAACAGAACCTGGTGCTTGTAGCAATGGAAAATATTCCCCCCTCAGTCAGATCCTGCTCTGTTTGTCCATGCTCAGCCCAGGGGAGGCAACTTCTCCCTGCTGCATTATCTTGTCTCTAAATAGCGTTCAAAGGAGAAGAAGAATGTGCTGTTAAAAATATCAAACTTTTGGGGATGGCTGGCAGACTTTAGCACTGATAAGCGTTGTTGATTGAAGATCAAACAGCCCTTGAAGAAAAATCTTGGTGGGCCCAGCCCTGCAGCCAGACAGTGAGGTCAGCCTTCAGCCCAGGGATATTTAGGGAGCGACACTGGAATTATGGTCTGGGCTCCCCTGCCCCAGACGGATGTTGGAGACATGGTGGTTTGAACTTGATAAATCTGTTCAAGCTGAGACCAGCATTTATTACGTGCCAAGAGTTTGCATTAGTAGGTGGTAACTTTATATATATATATTTTTTTTTTCCCCTCGCCACTTAAGTAAAGAGAAAAGGCTGCAGGTCATAATGTGAACTGAAGACTGCTGGCATTTGTTTTTTAATTAATTGACAAGCTGCATTTCTGTGTCAAGGTGGCAAATTAATAGTGGGTGGCCATCTGTTTGCAGAGCAGATAGTTCTGGCTGTGCCAAACATGTGGAGCATTTAACCATTTAATTTAAATCAGGCCAGAATGGTGGTTTTTTTGAACACTCTATTAAGTTGGTTTTTCCATTTAAGAGTTGGGCTTTGAAAATGGGAGAAATACTGAAATGGTCTTTTTTAGCTGCATAAACTTGCAAACCTTTAAGTGAGTTGTTTGGCATATTTGGCCTTCTTTTTAGGAGAGGCCAAATCCTGGTGGGAATAACAACATGGAGCTTCAGTCACCTGTGGAAGTGGGGTACCAAGCTTGTGGTGAGAGCACCAAAGAAACTAATACATGCTAAAAATCATAAAGAAGCTCAGGCTGGAAGAGACCTCTGGAAGTGTATTTGAACTAATTTCAATAGCACCTTCTGGGATTGAGATGGCAGGAAAGAAAAATATCAATAGATTTTCTGCTCTAATACAGTGAGAGTCTCAGTGGGGGTGGCTGCAATCAAATGCTAAATAGGAAGCTTGCAATAAAAAGGGCTTTAGTTAGAATTACTAAAATGTGAAATGCCTCGTTCCTTGGAAAACATGTGGTATTGACTGAGATTTAGAATATGTCCTGGGAGCAGAGATCTGGATTGCAGGCTCCAGAGCTGGCTCTGCTATCCTTTCCCTGCATGCATTACTATTATCCATTTATTTATTATATTTTTTTAAAATTTTTTTTTGCCTGGAAAGGTCACAATGTGCAAGTTTGAGGGGAAATTAGTGAAGAGCTTGAATCAAGGGCAGCCTTGCACAAAATTATCATCCTCTTTTCCCACTCCTTCACCTCCCTGTGCTGTGCAGGGGGATGGTCTTTAAGGTCCCTTCCAACCCAAATTGATTCTAAACCAGAATCCTTGTATCACAGGCAAATCCATGTTTATCATGGAAACTTTGCTGATTAAGTNATTTGATTTAAATCAAGCCAGAATGGTGGTTTTTTTGAACACTCTATTAAGTTGGTTTTTCCATTTAAGAGTTGGGCTTTGAAAATGGGAGAAATATTGAAATGGTCTTTTTTAGCTGCATAAACTTGCAAACCTTTAAGTGAGTTGTTTGGCATATTTGGCCTTCTTTTTAGGAGAGGCCAAATCCTGGTGGGAATAACAACATGGAGCTTCAGTCACCTGTGGAAGTGGGGTACCAAGCTTGTGTGAGAGCACCAAAGAAACTAATACATGCTAAAAATCATAAAGAAGCTCAGGCTGGAAGGGACCTCTGGAAGTGTATTTGAACTAATTTCAATAGCACCTTCTGGGATTGAGATGGCAGGAAAGAAAAATATCAATAGATTTTCTGCTCTAATACAGTGAGAGTCTCAGTGGGGGTGGCTGCAATCAAATGCTAAATAGGAAGCTTGCAATAAAAAGGGCTTTAGTTAGAATTACTAAAATGTGAAATGCCTCGTTCCTTGGAAAACATGTGGTATTGACTGAGATTTAGAATATGTCCTGGGAGCAGAGATCTGGATTGCAGGCTCCAGAGCTGGCTCTGCTATCCTTTCCCTGCATGCATTACTATTATCCATTTATTTATTATATTTTTTTAAAATTTTTTTTTGCCTGGAAAGGTCACAATGTGCAAGTTTGAGGGGAAATTAGTGAAGAGCTTGAATCAAGGGCAGCCTTGCACAAAATTATCATCCTCTTTTCCCACTCCTTCACCTCCCTGTGCTGTGCAGGGGGATGGTCTTTAAGGTCCCTTCCAACCCAAATTGATTCTAAACCAGAATCCTTGTATCACAGGCAAATCCATGTTTATCATGGAAACTTTGCTGATTAAGTTTGATTTTAAGTCCTGCTATCCCAAGCTGCCCTCCAGAAGCTGCACACGAAGCCACACATAGTTCCCATTTTCAGGAAAGCACTGCTTGAATTCTCTGGGAAATGTGGATTTTAACATCCTCTTGTTTTGAGGAATTGTCTTAGGATGTCCTGAAGCTCAACTGGGGCTCCTCATTTGCTGCCAGAGCTGGAAATCTTGGATAGCTCAGAGGCAGGAAGAGCCTGGTGCTGGATCTGGGGCCTGGGCTTGTGTCACTGTCACGGTGCCACGAGCACGGGGACGGTGCCAGCTTGGAAAGGATGCTCTGCTTGGCACAGCAAGGTCTGGAGCTGCTTCCTCACTGAGCACAGCTCCAGCAGGGAGGCTGCAGGACCCACCAGCTCCTGGAGAGCTGCTGGGGCTCTTCCCACCATGGGGACACCAGGCCACAGTGCTGAGGGACCAGGTGTCCTCAGAACCTGTGAGATAGGGCTGGTGGTGCCTCTCCTGCTCTCTGAGTGTGGGCATGTGCTTCCAAAATCATGGGGACATGGTTTAATGATGGCCTGGGCAGTGCTGAGCTGATGGTTGGGCTCAGTGATATTGGAGGTCTTTTCCCACCTTTATAATTCTCTCATTCTCTGGTGGCAGTGTGGGACATCCAGCAGAACAAGGACCAGCTGGGGCACCTTAAACTGGTGGCCTCATCCCTTTGGCCATTGTGGAGCCACTGAGGAGGCCAGTGGAGTGATCCAGCTTTCTTTGGGGCTTTTTCTGGATTTGGTTTGGGCTCCTTGGGGTTGTCCCATGCCAGGCCAGGAGCTGGACTTTGCTGATCCTTATGGGTCGCTTCCAACTCGGGATATTCTGTGATAAACCTGTCAAAACCCAGCAACACCAGTCTGAGTTGGGTTAAAAATGAAGAACTTTGTGTGACTGAAGGTTTCTGGGCCAGCTGTGGTGACAGAGCCAGGCTCTGCAGGGCTGGGTGGCCCGTGAGCTCCATGCCTTGGGACCCCGCCTGGGCTCCTCTGAGCCCCACAATTAGCCCCATAATTAGCTCCATAATTAGCTGATCGCTCACAGCCCTGGAGCCCCGAGGGGCTCCTCTTTCCTCTGCCCGTGGCAGGCGTGGCTGGAGCGCCTCGGTGCGATGCTTTTTTCCTTTCTGCATCTGGTGAAGCGCAAAGCTGGGCCCCACGGGCGTGGGGAGGAGGCGACAACCAAAAGTTTCATTCCCTGCCCGTCTCAGCCACGATCCAGGCTCGGTTCTTCCCTCTGCGGAGGCTTCCCCTCTCCCTCGCTGCTGTCCAAGTGTCGCTTGCGTTGCATTTGTTATTTATTTTCTTCCTAGCCCGGGGGCTGCTGCGAGAGGTGTCTCTTTGCTCCGCCGGCTGTTCCTGATGCTTCCTTTTCCTTGCTAATACCGATTGTCTCTGCCAAAAGCGCTCGGTGGTGTTATGTAAACCTCGAATCACACGCTAGCGCTGCGAGCCGGGGGCTCCCGAAGGCGCTGCAGCGGCTTCGCCCCCGCGCCGGCTCCGCTGCCACAGCCCCGTGCTGTGCCCGGTGCCCCGGGCTGCCGAGCCACGCCTGGGCTGGCACTGCCCACGGCAGCCCCGGCCATCCGAGCTGTCCCCGGCGGCTGTCGGGGCAGGCAGGAAAGCTCCGTGCGAGGCGCTCGGGGCTGCGCTCGGAGCTGTTTGCAGGGGCGGTACCTGCGGAGCGGAGCCGCGTTTTTGGCTCATGGGTTTGTGTTGGGGGATGCTACGGGAGGGTTCTCCTGCCACTCGGTGCGTCTCCACCCTAACCCTGCCCTCGGGCCAGGGCAGAGCCCGCCTGAGCAGCCCCTGTGCTTGCTGATGGAATTGGAGCTCCTGGAGCATCTTCATGGAGATACCGTGTTCCTTCCAGGCCCCTCTCCTCAGCCAGAGCCTGTTCTATCCAAACCAGTTTTTTACCTGGAAAGTGATACTAGCAGAATCCTAATGAATCTTCAAGTGCTGCTTCATGTGATTTGGCAGCCAGGATTCTCTCTAAAAGGAAAGAAAATAAAAGAGAGAGAGAGAGATACACCGTTGTTGTGTGCCCAGCCTCTTCCCCATCCACTCCACTGCTTTTGAGAGATTAAAAAGAGATTAAATCCTGCTGAGCTGGCAGGTGATGTTGATGAATGTTTGGAGGGGATTAGGGTAAATCCATTCCTCCTTCTGATTTAGCTCAAGATTTGAACTCATTGATAAAATTTGTCCAGGTTTTACCTCTGAAACCTCCTTTGAGCCAGTGAAGGTGTAAATGAAGGCAGAGCTTGTTTCTGGAGCAGAAAGGATAATGAATTAGCCTTTGTAAGGCTGATGAAGGCTTAAGATTGCTGTGCATCTACAACTATTTCCATGTCCAGTTAATCCTCAGTGCCACAGAATTAGAGGATGCCCAGGCCGGTTCCTTGCCTGGAGGAGTCTGTCCTGATGCTCCTGCTGCAGTGCAGCACAGCTGTGAGATGCTCTGCACCAACCAAGCTGCCTGTGCAGGACACTGTTCCCACGTGGCACTCGAGTTCCCTCCAAAAAATGTCATTTCTCAAACCAGGGATGACCTGCAATGGCCTCAGCTGTGGATTGGGGCTCAGGGGCTGCACCCAGCCAAAGCTGGCTTGGTGTTCTGGCACTGTCTGGGCTCTGTGGTGGCACTGCAGTGGGACTAGAGGTTAAAAAAGAGGATTTCTGGCAGCCTCCAGCAGCTGTTGGACCTTCTGGTGCATCCTGTGGCAGGGGAACAGGGAATGGTGGGACTCCAGAGGGTGCTCCTATCCCAGCACCCAGAAGATTGTCCTGAGAGGAGCACTGAAAGCTGCAGTGTTGCCATCTGGGCCAAGGACCAGTGCTGGGACTGGCACCAGCAGCATGTGCTGGGTGCTGTGCTGGGGCTGCAGGAGAGGATTCCAGTTCCAAGGATGGAACTGGAACCAGGTTCAGCATCAGCACTGAGTGACTGACCTGGTGCTGGGAGGAGCAATCTTCACTTCTCTGTGTTGCCCGTGGTCAAATGAAGTCCATGAGGCCCAGAAAGATCTGCTGGGAGGGCAGGGGTGCAGTGGTGGAGCCTCCAGCCTGGAAGAGCTTTATAAACCAGAGCAGGGCATTGCTGCCAGAGCCCTGTGCTGCCCATGGCATCCATGGCAAGGCAGAGGGGGAAAAGCTCTGTGCTGAGACAGTTGAGTGGTTTTGGTGAAGAGCTCCCACCTGTTTCCCTCTTTGGAGTCTTCCCCTGGGACTGCTCATTCCAGGGGGCATGGCTTGGTCATTTCAGCATTTCATCCACCTGAGCCCACCTCAGCTCTGAGTTTCCCTGCATGGAAGGAGTGGTAACTTTGGGATAGCAGCTTTGGGACAGCAGCTTTGCAGGTATCTCTGTGCTGCTTAGCAAACCTGACATTTAGGAATCACCTGGATACAGGGGAAGGTGCCAGGTGACTGATGCTGACCTGGAGTTGCAGGCTCTGTAAAACAGGGCTGCAGTCAGAGATGGTCTGAACAAGCAGAGCTGTGGCATGGAGGACACCAGGATCAGGCTTGTTCCCCACAGGGCAAATCTGCTTCCTCTGAGCTGCTTTGGATTTATGCAGTGATAGCAGCAAACACAGCCCCCTCCCAATCCTTAAGGATGCTGGTGGGGTGGGTAGGAAGCCTGATAATGTCACAGCCAACTGGGAATATTTTCAAGAAGATAACTGGGAACAATTTAGAAATAATTTAGAAAGAAAGATTTTTTTTTTTTTCAGTGTGTCACTGGAATATATGCTTTTCTGGAAAGTAGGAGGAAAGAGAGCTTGAAATTAAATGTATTATTAAACAGACCTTTCTTAACTCTCATTAAGGAAGAGGATTTGGAGGGAAGTGTTTTGCAGTTTCTTTTTCGTGTTGCTGCACAAGCTGGTGCTTGCCAAGCTGCTGTTCTTGACTCCTTCAAGAAGAGCAAAAATGAAAGTTAAATTCCTTGTATATTGGAAAATAATACTTGGTATCCATTTTTTGTGATGATGGTGGTTTGTTTAAAATAAAGTTACCTCTGTATTTGCTTAGTTTGACTCTTAACAGGAAAATAATGGCTTTTGTAATGTCTCTATTAGAGGGGTATTGTTTGAAAGCACTTTGGGCTTGCATTAGTTGAGTGCAAAATGAATTCCTGCTCCAGAGCAAATAAACCCCAGCGGGGCTGGATGCTGGGAGCTGCCAGTGTGATGTGGGGATGTGCATCACACAGGTCTCTGGGGGCCAGTTCTTGATGTAATTCTTCATGCTCCTCATCTTCCCTCCTCCCTTCATTCGCCTCAGTGATGCAGCACCTCACCCCAACAGACTGGTTTCACATTTACATCTGAAACTGGGGGGCAGTGGGCAGCGTGAGGAGGGGGCCAAGAAACCTTTCAATGCTTTGAGTAAAGCCTCTCCATGTGTCAGCACATGAGTAATCAGGCTTTGGTGAAATATCTTTTGTTTTCTCATCTGAACACCAACAGACACCTGCACTTTGAGGGATTTCTTGGTTTTCGTTTTTCCTAAGTGTGTCAGGAAAATGGGAAGCAGTAGGGAAGTGCTCAGTGTGGTGCTGGGTGTGCCAGGAATGACATGAGCAGCTCTGGGGTGTGTGAGGTGCCTTGCATGAGCACCAGAGGCTCCTGTGCATCCTTGTCCAGAGGCAGCTCCCAGAGCTGCAGATGCACACACGAGCTGTGAGCTGGGGCTGCTGGAAACTCAGCACAGCTTGGCTTTCCAGCAGTATCCAGTGATGTGGCTGCCCCTGGATCCCTGGAAGTGTTCCAGGCCAGGTTGGATGGGGCTTGGAGCAGCCTGGGACAGTGGAAGGTGTCCCTGCACCAGGCTGCTGCCTGTCAGCAGCACTGACCTCCTTGGAAGAGGCTCTGAAACAAATGGGACTGGTCACACATCCCTGGTGGGCTGCAAAAAAAAGTGACTTCAGACATCAAAGAGTCAATTCCACCTCTGAATTCCTGGGCACTGTGGTCGATTAATTTGTGGAGTGGGTTCCTGAAGCATGAGGCACGTGGCTTTGGTTTTACCAAAATCATTAAAGCTGAAAAATGCATCAATCCTATTCCTTCCTCCCAGTGACCACACACTTGGCAAAATTCCCACATTTTTCCTTCCTCTTTCTCTGAGTGTGAAGTGTCCCAGCTTCTCACACAAAGGGCTGCAGGGAGCAGGATGCTGCCTGTGCTGTGGGAGCTCTGAGCCACGATGGAATGGAGCTGCAGCTCTCCAGGCTGCCAGGATTCTCCCTGTTTGGCACCTTGTCTGTTTTTTTCCTTTTGGAAAACTGTGGGAAAAAATAGTAAAGGAGGAACTTCCTCATTTTCGGGCTGGTGCCTGCCTGGTGAGAGGGTTAATGGGAGAGGTGGCCACTGGACTGGTCACCACTGTCCCCATGGGTTTTGATGAATTCCTAAGCAATGAACTTCAGAGCTGGAGTGAGATCCGTGGTTTTGATGAATATCCTGGATTGCACAGCTGCCCTGTGTCCATAAAACCGTGCCTTTTCAGGGAAGGGTGGTGCTGATGGAGTTTCCCCAGTGAGTGCCTGATGCCTGCTGGGTGGTGGCATCAGAGGAGGGTCCCTGGAGCCCCCTCAGGGGCCAGCCCGGGGGTGTTGGCTTGGATTGGTGTCCCTGCATCTGCCTGGGGCTGAGGGAGCCCTGGAGGGGAGGAAGGGGTTCAGATCAGTGCAGGGTGTCCAACAGGAGAGTGAGCACCTGGCTGTGCAGGGAGACCTTTCTGTTGCCCTGTGCTCTTTCCGTGCAAAGGATTGCAAAGATCAGCCCTGGACCAGAGCAGAGGCCCCACTCCTGTGCCCCTGGGACAGAGGAGGTGCCCAGATCCATCCCCAGGGCTGTGCCTTGTCCTTAAAGCCTTCTCTGATACTTCTGTTCCCACTTCCATTGATCCTGAGCACCAACAATGTGTGAATGGGAAGGAAAGCAGTTCCAGTTTACCACATTTGTTAAATTTCATATGAGCAGACTTTAATAATAAAAAAAAAAAAGAAAGAAAATCTTCTATCACGAAGCCCAAGAGCTGGGTGGATTTAAGTGCTATTAAGAGATTACTGTTAATGCCCAGCTGTGGGTGTTGGTTCAGCTGTGAGGCAGCAGCAGCAGCACAGTCTCACTCCTCCTGCAGGTACAGCTCATTCCTGAGCTGTGGAGCCCCAGCTCTCCTTGGCAAAGCTTCTCTGGTGTCCCCACCTCTCTCTTTTCCTCTCTGCTCATCCCACCAGCCCTGCCAGCAGCATCCACGGGGATGGGAGGGAAGGTTTCCCTGGGATGTCCATTCTTTGGCCAAGATGCCACTTGCTGTTGGATATGGACCTGCAGCCCCAAAGCTCCTGGTTTTGAGGGTGAAACAGCTCCTGGCACTGCTCCTACCTGTGCCAGGAGATTGTGGCCTGATGCCAGGGTGAGGGACCTCAGCTGGAAGGTTTGTGTCCTCTGGCTTTAGTTCAATCCCTTCACATCTCCTACCACAGCCCCTTGATGGTGATGATGATGGTGATGATGATGATGATGATGATGATGAGTGCTTCTTTCCACCAAGTCGCTTTTGGTGGTGAATTGAATCATTGCATTCCCCCACCCCTTTCCAGCATTCAGTGCTCGGAGCTAAATTAGAATAGGAACCTTTTCAAACCGTTCCCTTAATAAAAGTATTTAGTTAATAGACGATGCACAGCTCACAAAGCTTGCAAGAATCTGACATGAGGTATCATAATATTATGATATTTAACAGCAAAACCTACTGCATTATCAACTTACCTCTATAGCATGGAGGAGGCAACAGCTGAGGCATAAAAACTAATGCTTCAGTGTGACAGAGCTAAAATTGAACTTGGCAATTACGGCGTGCCTGATTCGCAGCATTGTGAAGTGCAGCTACTATATAAATCAGCTCCAGTAATCACAGGGTTTAAAATTAGTCAGTTACTATTAACTCTGCCAGTGTTAGCATATGCTGAAGAATTATAAAAGTGAAAGGTATGGAATATCTAAAGTACAGGTTTAAAGTAAACCACTTGAACGAGCTCCCAGTGGGAGGATTTGAAGTTCATGCAGAAGTAAGGTTTTGGATACTCTGACAAAGGGTTGTGGAACACATTTAATTGCACATTGCTGTCTAATCTTTTGAATGCTTAACATCCTTTCGAAAGCACCTTTTCATGTTCCCAAGACTTTCACAGTTCACAGAGGGTAGAGTGATGATTGAATTTAATTTTTCCTCCCCTACAGGATTTTCTTTTTTTTTTCAGAGTGGCGCAATTCAAATAGTTTGCAGAGCTCTTCAATGCCAGGCATAGAAAAAAGGAAACAGCAGGATAATGTTTTAAAATCATTATGGGGAAGTGAAAGGCTGCTCTGAGCACGGCACAGAAATTAGCAACTGCTATGATTGCTAAATTTTTATTCCATGCAAAATTCATGGGATTTGCTGCTATGAAAAATAAGGGAGTCAAGTTATTTAATAGGATTCTAAATTATGTAGGATGCACAAATATTTCATCTGGGGCAGGGAGTTGTGTGTGTTTCTGTAGGAGAGCTGGGAGCAGCTCTGCTGGGTCAGGTGGCTGCTGCCCTGTCCAGTCCTGTTCCCTCATTCCTGTGCTTCACAGCAACGTTTGCAGCTCCATTTTGGAATTAACGCTGCTTTGGTCTCAGTGACACCCAGCTCTGCTGAGTGTGCTTGGGTTTGTGCCCCCTGAAGGCTTCCTAGGGAGGGTGAGGACAGGCAGCAGGGTCTGTGCCCCTTGCTCTGGGCCTGCTGTGTCAGGGGACGTGTCACACGTGGCACTGATCACAGGGACCTCGTGCTGGTGGCTTTTGTTGCCGGGGCTGTGTTGGCCCGGGGTGATTGTGAATGAGTGCATCCAGTGTCCCAGTGCTGCAGGGGATGGCACAGCCCTCCCTGGGCTGCTCCTGCAGGATGCTCTGGCACTTGGGCTCCTTTCAAACGCCTCAGTCCCTGTTTGTCCCTCTTTGGGGAAGGTGGGCTGCAGTCTGATGGGGTTTCCCAGCTGGATGTTTTTCCTGGCAGTGGATCTAACCCTTGTTCCCTTCCCTTCCCCACAGCTCAGGCTGAGCCCTCCCACCCCACAGCATCCCCAGCACTCCTGCAAGGCAGCTCCACCCCTGGCTTTGCTCTTTCCCTGTCTGACCTTCAGCTCCTCACATCAGTCACAAGGATTTTTGTGGGTTTTCTTGCCCTGCTTGCCTCCTGTCCATCCTGTTTTGTTCAGTCACAGCCACATCTGCTTTTCCAGAATAGGCACCTTGTGTCTTGTCTCTGACTCCAGTGAAGTGGAAACGTTGCAGCGAATCTCTGCTTTAGTCTTTCTTTACTTTTAGTCCCCCCATGTGTCCTAATTATTTAGTGCAACTTGTTCAGCCAGTGGTTTTGAAGATGCTCTTGTTCTGGCAGGGATAAAGATCAGATGAGACTGTTTTTTCTCTCTTTCTTCTTTTCCCCTCTTTCTCTCTTCCTTTTTAAAATAGAGAAACCAGAGGAAGGGCAGCAGCTGGACCAAGCCATGCTCCTGGCAAACAGCACACAGGAGATGCTTTGTTAATCAAATTGCAGCCTGATCAGATGGAATTACAGAATCACAGAATGATTTGGGTTGAAAAGGACCTTAAGGATCATCTTGTTCCACCCCTGCCATGGGCAGGGACACCTTCCACTAGCCCAGGTTATGGAAGGTGTCCCTGCCTGTCCAGCCTGGCCTTGGGCACTGCCAGGGATCCAGGGGCAGCCACAGCTGCTCTGGGCACCCTGTGCCAGGGCCTGCCCACCCTCACAGGGAACAATTCCTGCCCAATCTCCCATCCATCCCTGCCCTCTGGCAGTGGAAGCCATTCCCTGTGTCCTGTCCCTCACTCCCTTGTCCCAAGTCCCTCTCCAGCTCTCCTGGAGGTCCCCTTTAGGGGCTCTGAGCTCTCCCTGGAGCCTTCTCCTCTCCAGGTGAACACCCCCAGCTCTCCCAGCCTGGCTCAGAGCAGAGGGGCTCTAGCCCTTCGAGCATCTCCATGGTCTCCTCTGGACTCATCCCAGCACCTCTGGACTCATCCCAGCACCTCTGGACTCATCCCAGCACCTCGAAGTCCTTCTTACACTGGGGCCTCACTGGTGGGTGCAGCACTCGAGGTGGAGTCTCGTGAGAGAGCAGTGAAGGGGCAGAATCCCATCCCTGTCCCTGCTGCCCACGCTGTGGGATGGAGGGTGGAGAAGTGAACACCCAGGGCTGTTTGGGTGCTGCCTGCACGTGATCACAGAGTTTGTCCCTGTGTGATAGAGACTGAGGGCTGTGAAGGTCACTGTGCACTGATGAGCCTGTTTGCCATCACACTGGGGACTTTGCATTTTGGAAATGGGCTCTGTTATTGGCCTCGTCCTCAGGAAGGCGTTACTTTATCAGTCAGAGTTAAACCTTGCTGCCTTCCATTAGAGGCTTTTGAAATATATAATTTTCAATTGACTGGTGCAGGGTAAATTGCCCCCATTCTCTCTGCCAATAACTTGAAGATTCATGAAGAATTTATCAGTACATTTAACACTTCCACTGAAACTCTATTTCGGAGGTTATGGAAATGAGCTACAAATGAAAGTCACAATTCAGAAAGCAGGAAACATGCCTGAGAGTGAGGAAAAAGCTGTCACTGGCATTGTGAAGAAAGAGAGGTATAAATAGGGCACTGGGTTAGAAAGCAGGAAATCTGCGTGCTGTGGGTTTTACTTGGAATTTCTTCTGGTGACCCCAGATAAGATTGTTAACCCTTGTCTCTGCAGGCAGTTGTACGTGCTCGCCCCGGGCTCTGCTTCTGGCTTTTGGGATTGTCTGTTTGAGAGGGGAGCCACTCCATCAATCATGGCCGTGTGGTTTCCATGCTTAGCAAGGATCACTTCACCAAAGGGACTGGATTTCTCAATATTTCCTGTGCAGCAATATTTAGTCTTGCCCCCACACTGCAGAGCCTGGGGAGAGCAAGCTCACAGAGAAGGGTCTGTCCTTGCAAGCAGCCAGGGCAGGGTGGGTGTCACAGACCTGGGGACAATTCCTGCTGCAGGTGAACTTGGTGCACTCAATGACCACAACTTCATGTTCAATTTTATTTTGATAGAGAAGGTGAAATAAACTCTGTAAACCACGAGGGACTTTCCTTATCTCCACAATGAGCCCAAGCAGAGCCTCCCACGAGAGCCATGGGTGGCCCTGGGTGTCAGTCCTTGCCTGCAGCCTCCTCAGGACCAAGCACAAATGGCTCCAGTTGCAAGGCTGTGTCCTGGGACATGTACAATTCCAGTTTCCAGGTTTCTGCCCAAATCATGCCGTGGTGTTTCAGCCTCCTCCCAGCACTGCTGAGTGTGCAGTGTATCCACAGAACATGCTCTTTGTTTGTCACGTCCTTCAGTACAACTTTGTTAAAGGGTTTGGGTTTTTTCCCAGCAAACACCAGATATGCTGATAGTCTGGGGGGAGCCACCAAGGTGGATAGCTGGAATGGGGAAGGCACAGAGACAGGAGGGATTATTGCCAAGAAATGAGGCACTGGGCAGGATCCCAGCCCAGTGAGGTGCAGGGATGTTGTGCTTTGCATCGTAGAATCACAGAATGGTTTGGCTTGGAAGGGGCCTTTAAAGGTCACCCAGTCCCACTCCCTACCATAGGCACCTTCCATGTGACCAAGCTGCTTGGAGCTCCATCCAATCTGGCCTTGAACACCTGGAGTTCGGGGCTTGGGGCATCTTTGTTCTCTCCAGGCAACCAATGTTTTACCACCCCCATTGTAAAAAACTTTTCTAACATGTCTAAATTGACCCTCTGCCAGTGGGAAGTTATTCCCTGTGTCCTGTCCCTCCATCCCTTGTCCCAAGTCCCTCTCCAGCTCTCCTGGAGCCCTTTGAGGCCCTGGAAGGGGCTCTGAGCTCTCCCTGGAGCCTTCTCCAGGTGAACACCCCCAGCTCTCCCAGCCTGGCTGCAGGGCAGAGGGGCTCCAGGCCTCACAGCATTTTTGTGTCCTCCTCAGGGGAGATGTGGCTGTGAGAACAGCCATCCCACCGTGTCCTTTAGTGCCTTAAAATCCATGCTGAGACAAAACTAATCCTGTGAGAAGGGGCCTGGCCTCCCTGACAGCTCTGCTTTCAGTTCCTGGGCTGGCAGCTCCAGAGCCTGTGTAGGTCAAGGGGCCGTGCAAGCCTGAAATAAAATGACAAGTGACTATGATAGTTCTGCCTGTTACCAGTTGTAAATTTGGCCTAGGGAGTTATTTCAGGCTTGTGCAGCCTAAAATTTTCTCACAGCCTGAAATCACCTCTCCTGTAGAAATAATAACCTCCAATTGCTGCCATCCTTGCGTGCTCTGTAATAAACAAAAGGAGCTTCCCTGGAGGTGCCACCCCAGGAGCAGTGGCATGGAGGAGTGCTTGTCTCATGGATGAAATTCAGGAGTCAGGATGTTTCCCATGCAGCTCCTGACCCTGCAGAAGTCAGCAGCTGGAAGGTGTAGTCTGGTCTTGGCTCTGTTCTCCAAAGGTTAAAACAAAAAGAAAAGGTGATGTGTGCTTTGTACCTGGGCAGGGGGTCCAGAGCAGCTCTCTCAGGCTGAATCTGAGTCCTTCACAGGAAAACACGAAGGATTTCCCATGTGTCTTGTTCTTTGATGTCTCTTGTCCCCAGCACCATCTCTCACTGTCAATCCCTCGCTTTCACAGCCAGCTGCCTGGTGCCAAACCTGTGAACTGGTGACTCCACTTTCCTGCCTTTGACTCCAGTGAAACCCCCAAAGCTGAGCACATTTAAAAGAGGTTTTGCACTGTCTGTGTGGCCCTTTATAGAAACTGTAGCTGAAGGTGGTGGGGACAGAGCAGTCACACCCCCGTGTAAGCGAAAGCAGAATTTGTCCTGTCCCTGGAGCACACAAACATTTGCTCTGTGGGCTCTGCTCTTCTCTGTGCACAGGTTGTTTTGTTTCCTGTGGTGTCTGTTCTGCTGTTGAGGCAGTTCCACGAACCTCCTGTTTCTCCCAGGGCTTGTTTTCGTGGCAGGTGTTTGCTGTGATAAAATATTGATGGGGAGGAGGAAGGAAGGCTCCGTGCTCTGGCTGGCCCTGCCTCTCGTTATTTTTCAGGTGGGAGGTACAAAAAAGGGTCACATGGTGATTCAAAAATCAGCCAAGGTCAAGATAGAGAGTCTGGGTTTGTAGAATTTGAATGTAACTGGGTTTTGGTGCAGCTCAGGGTAGCTCTGTTACCTGCCTGCCTTTGCCAGGAGTTGGAGCTGGCTGCTGGCAGGTCGGATTGGCCAGGGGCAGAGGGGCAGGGTGGCAGATGAGGTGTCCTGGGATGATTTGGGGTGCACAGCAGCATGTGCCAACCTCTGCCACTGCACTGCATGTCCCAGCAGCTGAGGTCACCACATTTGGGGTCTTCAAATGCCCCCAAATGCAGAGTGCTCCAGCTCTTGTTGTCTTTGCTATGTCGTCAAACTGCACGAAAAACTGAAAAAGCCTAAAAACCAATGGGTTTTTAGCTCCTGAGCCTGCCTGGATCCTTCCAGGAGGGGACTCCAGTGTGATGCCAGCCCATGGCACAGGGTGGGCACAGGCTGGGCCCCAGAGGGGCTGGCCCAGGTGGCTGTGCTGGAGCCCCACCTGTTTGGCAGCTGGGCTGAGGGAATGAGCTGCTCTGCACCCCTGTAGGACCCCACTCGTGGGGCTGGGATGAGAAACTGCATTAATTGCCTTTTAGACACATTGCACTGCTGCTTTTGTGCTCTTGCCCAACCCTCTCCTGCCTTTTCTTCCTGCCTGCTCTTCCTGCCAGCTCTGATTTTCTGCCCCAGCAGGCTGAGGCTTCCCCAGCTGTAACTAAAGGTGGAGCACAGTGAGTGTAAAGTGATTTTGTATTGGACAGAGATGGTGAGTATTGAAAAACCAACCTGGAACCTGCAATTTGCACGTGGCAGGTTGGGCACGTAGGACCTTGCTCCATCACATTTCTGTTTCTTTCTGTAAATAAATATGTTGAGTGATCCTTCTCCCTTCCCAAGAAAGAACAAACCCTGATGCCTCTGGTTTTGTGGAGTATTGAGAAACATCCATGTGAACCTGGTGAAATCAGGAATGAAGGGAAGAAAACCAGATGAGCCAAGTGTGAGGATGGAGAGTTTCTTCTGGCAGTGGAGATGGGACCTTGCTGCAACAAATGCAAGATTGCATGGGGTTTTGAGGAGCTGTGGAAAAGCTGCACACAGCAGGGTGGCCTCCAGTGAGACCAGTAAAGCTCACTGGGAGACTTCCCTGCCCACCCAGTGCAGGGCTCAGCAGCTTGGCCTTTGGTGTTTTATTTTTAATACAGATCTGAAAATAAACCCTGCTTTTGTCTTAATTGAAACAAAAACAGGAGGTGAGTGCCCCAGAACTTCACTGTGCACAAGCTTTAAGTGGCTGTGGTTTTTGTTTCTAGCTACTTATAACTATCTGATGAACCGTTTCTGTTGGGTTTCT
>VZTZ01104342.1:533472-564378 GCA_013400955.1 Drymodes brunneopygia
GCCTGCTCTTCCTGCCAGCTCTGATTTTCTGCCCCAGCAGGCTGAGGCTTCCCCAGCTGTAACTAAAGGTGGAGCACAGTGAGTGTAAAGTGATTTTGTATTGGACAGAGATGGTGAGTATTGAAAAACCAACCTGGAACCTGCAAGCAGGAGAGTTTCTCCCCTACATTGCATGTGGCAGGTTGGGCAGGTAGGACCTTGCTCCATCACATTTCTGTTTCTTTCTGTAAATAAATATGTTGAGTGATCCTTCTCCCTTCCCAAGAAAGAACAAACCCTGATGCCTCTGGTTTTGTGGAGTATTGAGAAACATCCATGTGAACCTGGTGAAATCAGGAATGAAGGGAAGNAAATGCTGCTCCCAGTTTTTGCCATGAGCAGCTGTGTTCATGCTGGGTGTCAGGAGCATGCCCCCAATCCACGTGCACATGCCAGGTGTGGATGTGAGCTGCAGGCAGGATATGCAATGACTCCAAAAGCCTTTCTGCAGCAGTGCAGGGGTACCACACTGTGGGTTTGCTGTTAGCACTGGCTGATGGCAGCAGCACGAGCTGCAGGGTGAGGGCTGCAGTGCCAGTCAGCTCTGCTGGAATTGCCAGGTGCCAGTGGGAGTCAGGGAGCTCCACGTGGGCACAAGATACTGCCCACCCCTCCATGTCCTGGTTTTGGCTGGGATAGAGTTCATGTTCTCCTTAGCAGCACAGAGCTGTGCAGNCATCCATGTGAACCTGGTGAAATCAGGAATGAAGGGAAGAAAACCAGATGAGCCAAGTGTGAGGATGGAGAGTTTCTTCTGGCAGTGGAGATGGGACCTTGCTGCAACAAATGCAAGATTGCATGGGGTTTTGAGGAGCTGTGGAAAAGCTGCACACAGCAGGGTGGCCTCCAGTGAGACCAGTAAAGCTCACTGGGAGACTTCCCTGCCCACCCAGTGCAGGGCTCAGCAGCTTGGCCTTTGGTGTTTTATTTTTAATACAGATCTGAAAATAAACCCTGCTTTTGTCTTAATTGAAACAAAAACAGGAGGTGAGTGCCCCAGAACTTCACTGTGCACAAGCTTTAAGTGGCTGTGGTTTTTGTTTCTAGCTACTTATAACTATCTGATGAACCGTTTCTGTTGGGTTTCTCNGTTCTCCTTAGCAGCACAGAGCTGTGCAGTGTTTTGGGTTTGGTGTGCCTGTCATGTTGATAACACAGTGATGTTTTAGCTGTGCTAAGCAGTGCTTACCTAAACCAAGGAGTTTGCAGTTTCCCAGTCTCTGCCAGTGAGCAGGAGGGAGCAGGGCCAGGACAAGTGACCCAAAGTGGCCAGGGGGATATTCCACACCACAGACCATCATGCCCAGTACAGAAACTGGGAGGAAATCGGCCAGGAGGGACCAGTTGCTACTGGGCACTGGTCAGCAGGTGACAAATGACAACAGTATTGGGCATCACTTGTTTTTCTTGAGTTTNCTGTGCTAAGCAGTGCTTACCTAAACCAAGGAGTTTGCAGTTTCCCAGTCTCTGCCAGTGAGCAGGAGGGAGCAGGGCCAGGACAAGTGACCCAAAGTGGCCAGGGGGATATTCCACACCACAGACCATCATGCCCAGTACAGAAACTGGGAGGAAATTGGCCAGGAGGGACCAGTTGCTACTGGGCACTGGTCAGCAGGTGACAAATGACAACAGTATTGGGCATCACTTGTTTTTCTTGAGTTTCACTCCTTTCTCTCCCTCTCCTGTTCATTACTATTAATATTATTATTATTGTTGTTATTATTATTACTATTAAATTTTGCTTTATTTCAATTATTTAACTGTTCTTATCTCAACCCAAGTGTTTTCCTTCTCTCTGATCGTCCTCCCTATCCCACTGGGAAGGGGCAGTGAGGTGGCAGCTTCCTGGTGCTGAGTTGTTCTCTGGGGTTAAATCACCACGTACCTGCCACGAGTTAAACATCTGCTGAGAGTTAAATAAATGTTCACTCGCTCTTAGTACTGAGGAGAGACAGAAATGTGCCCAACTCAAAGGGACAACCAGTAACTGATCCACGAGTTTGGGGTTTGGTTTTGGTCATTGTAGTGAACACTTCTGCTTCACACTTTTTTTCCTCATTTCAATGTTCCTTTGGACTTGCTGTTCCTGTCCCTTGTCACTTGTGGGCTGTGCTGCCCAGGGACTGCTGAAACCCAGCAAGGGCTTGTCAGAGCTGATCCCCAGAGCTGTTTCAGCCCTCTGCACTTCTAGGCAATATGTGAGTTTAATTTGTCATTATCCAGACATCATCTGATATGGGGAGTTTGGATTTTTTTAGGCTTTCCCAAAACAAGGATTCTTTCCAAAGAAAAGGTATTGAACTGATTGGCCTGAGCAGCTGCAGCAGATCCTACAGTGCAGGATTCCTTGAAACTAGTCTGGTGTGAGTGCTTGGCTAAGCTGGCACGTGGGTATTGAGAGAAAACGCTGGAGCAGGGAGGAAGATGAAATTCAAGATCTGCTCTGGTTGGAAAATGGGAGGAACTTGCTCTCTTCAATATTCTGCTTTTAAATGATGATAACAGGATGATGCCCTTTACTGGAAGCAAAGGAAAGGCAACAAATATTTACCTGGTTGCAAATCCTGGGCAGGTTGAGAAAGGGGATAAGCAGCTTTTGGGGAGTGATATTCCAGTTGGGGTTGTCCTGGTTTTTAGTTGTCTCTTCCTTGCACAGTCCCAAAATCACAATACCCAACTATGGTTGGGTAACTGAACCATGAATTAAAAATGCCTAAGTCCTGTCTAAACCTTTCAGTCTGGTAATGAGAGAATGACAGAATGGCTTGGGCTGGAAGAAACCTTGAAGAGCATCTGGTTCCACCCCCCTGCCATGGGCAGAGACACCTTCCACTGTCCCAGGCTGCTCCAAGCCCCAATGTCCAATCTGGCCTTGGGCACTGCCAGGGATCCAGGGGCAGCCACAGCTGCTCTGGGCACCCTGTGCCAGGGCCTCCCCAGTCTCTAAGTACAGATTTTCTTCCTTATATATAATCTAAATCTCTCCTCTGAGATTTTAAAGCCATATTGCCAGCAACTGATGGAGCACAGACTCACAGGTTAATATTTCCAGCCCTTGGTTGTGGTTTCTGCATTGTTCTGCTGGGGATGTGCTCAGTGTTGATCATAATTCGTGGCTGGCATTGGAACAGGCTCAGGGAAGAGCTGCTGGTTGGCTTGGTGGGGGTGAGCAGAGCCAGGGAGGTCACCTCTGCAGGTGGGCATGTCCCCAGAGCATGGGGAGCTCTGTCCCCTGCCCTGTGCCCGGGGCCAGCTCCCAGTGGGGCAGTGTGCTGTGCTGCCTCTGCTCTCACCCAAGGAGATGCAGCCCCTGCCACCCTCCTTACAAAGAAACACCTTATCAGATAAGCACAGAACATTTCTGATAAAGATACGAAGACAAAGTCCTTTAGATAAGATTTGTGTGAATTATGAGGCCTCTGAAAATAGCTTGTTCTTAGAGGTTTGCAGCCACTGGCGTGATGCAAGGCTGAGAGTCCTCGTGCGTCAGCCCAGTGGCAGATGTCAGCTGAAGGACGTGCTGAGGGACTCTGGGTCCCTGTGCCAGCAGAACTGGCCAAGCCTGGCACCCTGGTGAGGTCCCTGTGCCACTGATTGTCCTGGCTCTTCACAAACTGGGTGTCAATGCCGTTGTGTTCCGCTGAATGCGACGCCCTCGAGGTTTTGTTGAAGGAGCTGTGTGTGTGGGACTCGCAGCCTGCTGGATGTTTGCAGGCACTTTGCTGTGGTTATTTGGACTCGCAGCCTGCTGGATGTTTGCAGGCACTTTGCTGTGGTTATTTGGACTCGCAGCCTGCTGGATGTTTGCAGGCACTTTGCTGTGGTTATTTGGACTCGAAGCCTGCTGGATGTTTGCAGGCAGTTTGCTGTGGTTATTTATTGGTTTTCATGGGGCTTGTGCACAGCTGAACAAACCCATGCTCATTCCTTCGAGGCTTTGCACCAAGCACCTCAGAGCCAGCCTGAGCGAGCAGCCTCAGCCTTGCTCTGCATCCTGTCAGCTGCACCAGGAGAGGGGAGAGCAGAGCCCCTTCCTGCAAAGGAGAGTGGAGAAAATAGCTGTCTCATTACTAACTCAATTGGCAATTTTATGTCATTTTTAAGCTTTATTTGGAGGCTCCTGACACAGGTTAGCACTCTGTGGCCCTGCTTTGGTCAGAGGTGTTGCTGCCACGTGCCCCGAGCTGGGTCACAGCTCTTCCACCTGGCCAGCTCGGGATGTGGGGTCAGCCCTGACAGCAGCTCCCACCTGGGGCATCCTCCCACTCCTGGGAGCAGTGGCTGCGTGTGCTGGCTCCGTGAATTTCTGTTAATGGAAATACTGTTTATTACAGAAAACAAAAAGTGAAAGATATTTAGCAGTAATACAGTATAAAGCAGTAAAAAGGCCATCCCATCATGTCACACTCACCAAATGTTTGAGCATCCCGCCTGTGGTGAGTCCCACCTTCCTCACAGGCACAGAGATCTGTGCCTGGCTGACCCAGCTCTGATCCCCTCACTCACAAACAGTTCATCCTCCTCGTTCAGAGCTCCCTGTGGCAGCCCTTCCCCTGTTCCTGGGGCACAATGTGGCTCCCTGTGCCCTGCTGGGGTGTCCAGGTGGGAGCCCTGGCACAGCTGTGTGCCCCTGCAGCCCGTGGTGCAGAGCCACGTTGTCAGTGTGTGGTTTCATTCTGATGTTCTCTCTCTCTCTCAGTGGGAAGGATGCACCCTGCGAGAGGGGCAGGGTGCAGCACCTTCATTGTTCTGGCCACCACACACCCCAACCACTTGAAGTCATCGCTTGCAGATCGTTATCCTGCACCTCTGTCACATCCTGTAACCACCTTCCTCTTCTGATCAGTGTGAGATCTGCCGGGGAAGGGCAGTGACTTCCCAAAGACAGAGGGTTTGAGGGTTTAAAGACAATTAGCTTTGATTCTGCTGTTTGGCACGTGGCTCTGGTCCAGCATGGGGCTCAGAGGGAAGCAGCCCCCAGCTGGGCAGTATTTCGGTGTTGATTTAAGCCTTTCCATCAGGCATGAGGTGTTTGCCATGATCCTGCTAATTTAACAAACCTTTGGAGTGTCTCAGTGCTGCCCTGAGAGCCGTGTTAGGATAACAGCATCCCCTCGGGCTGGCAGATCAGCATCCACCCCAGGAGCGGCAGTGGAAGGAGGTGTGAGCAGAGATGAATGAAATGATGCTAAAGCCATGTGAGGGGGAGCCCGGTGCTGGATCCTCCCTGGGCTGGGCCTCAGGTGAGCTCCTGGCACAGTGAGACACCACGAGCAGGGCTCTGTCTCTGTTAGCAAAGCCTGCAAAGAGCACGAGCATCCCTTATTTATGCAGCCCGGCTCCTGCTGTGACGGCGTGCAGCACAAAAGCTAAAATGACGGTAATTAGAATGGATCTGCACTCAGTGACCCAGGGAAAAGGGAAAACCCGGGAAGATGATCGTGAGGGAAAGAGGCAGCACACAGCACGAAACGGTGATGGTTACAATGTGAATGAGGAAACGAGCTCCTAAAGCAAACTGGCTCCTGGAAATCCCATTAATGCTGACAAATACCCAGCTCCAGGATTCGGGAAGTATCACAGCGAACATCTGTTCAGGTAAATAATGAGGACGCATCCAGTTGCTGTTTGGAAACGTCTGCTGCCTGCTGCCCTGCTTGAGGAGAGCCTGTTAATGTTCTCTGCCTGCTGCAAGGCCCGTGCTCGTTACAGTGCTAACAATAATAACATTCCCTGTGCTCGGGGATTAGGGAACACCTGGCTCCCACATTAACGGCAGTGCTGAGGATAACCCCCACCCCTCGCATTAGGGATGATGGATTGCCAGACCAGAGCTGGGGAGTGGCTTTAAACTAAAAGAGGAGAGATTTAGATTAGATGTTAGCCCTGGCACAGGTTGCCCAGAGCAGCTGGGGCTGCCCCATCCCTGGAATTGTTCAAAGCCAGCTTGAACAGGGCTTAGAGCAACCTGGTCTAGTGGAAGATGTCCCTGCCCATGGCAGGGGGGTGGAACCAGATGAGCTTTGAGGTCTCTTCCAACCCAAACCATTCTGTGATTCTGTGAAAATGGGTGAGATTCCAGTAAGTTCAAGTCTGGATTCTGTTTTGCTCACTGTTTCAGCTGACTGTTTCAGGTCAGGTTTTAAATCTGAACAAATTTTGTCCTCTGATGTCTCTTGAATCTGTCTTGGATTTGTTTATTTTCACAAGAAGGCTCAGCTCATGAGCTGAAGACATCCTGAAAGGTCCTCTCTGAAGACAACTTTGCACTCAGTTGGCTGGAGAAGTGACTTATTCAGCACCACCATTTTGCAGGAATCCAACATGAATAATTTATAGCCATAAAAACAACCCTGGGAAAGAGCCCTTCCCATCCAGGAGTGCTGGAAGCATCACACTGGCTTTGGCCATGGCAGTCCTGGGGACTCTCAGAGGTTTTCTGGTTGGCTTTGAGTTTGGTGAAGATAACTGGGGATGGATCAGGCTTGTGGCTCCAGCAGGACGTGTGGGATGGTGTGTGCCTTTGGGGAACAGCCTCTCCTGCTGCATCCCTGCTGACACAGCGAGTGGCACTGTCTCGGCTCCCTTGGTACAGGAAAATAAGGACAGTTTGGTCCAAGCTGCCTCTTGGCCAGAGAACAAAGCTGTGCCTGGATGGGGAGAATGTTCCAGGCTGCTCCACATGCACGGGGAGTGGCTGTTGGTCAGGGCTGGCTCAGATGCTGTTCCAGGGCTTCACTCCGTGTGAGGCCCAGTCACTGTAAAGGAGGCTGGCAGCTCTGGGTGTGAGCTGGGTCCTGCCCTCCACCCCCTGAGAAATGTGGACACTTTTGGGACAAGACCTGCTGCTTTTCAGGGTGCCAGTGAGAGCAAGGCCCCCCGAGCTGTTACCCAGAATTGACTCCTGTTTAATTTTCTCTGTCATTCATGAGTCCTGATGCTGAGGGGCTCCTGGTCCATCCCTGTCCATCCCTGGTGTGGTGGTTTTCATCCAGGCAAGGCCAGTGGGGCTTGGGGCAACCTGGTCCAGTGGAAGGTGTCCCTGCCCATGGCAGGGGGGAATGAGGTGATCTTTAAGGTCTCTTCCAACCCAAACCTTTCCACAATTATGTGATAAACTGTGAGTGAAGAAGGGACACAGCTGAATAGGGAAGGCTTTTTCCTGGGTTGGGGTGTTTTGGCTGGAGCCTGGTGTGCAGAAACCAGCCCAGAGTGAGCAAGCTGGGATCACTTTGATCCCCAGAGCATGCAGAGATGCATTTCCAGGTCCTGATGCCACCCCTGCCATCCTCCATGGGGTTCTTTGCCTGCAACAGGACACCAGAATTTCTCTCTTGCCTCTATTTGCTCACCAAAAGGCAGAGCTGCAGCAGGGCAAACTGCAGGAAGGAAGAGTTGGAAGAGATCCTACTTCTTTTCTGTTGTTTCATCCTCGTAGTAGGAATTATTTTTTTTCTTTTCATGTAAAGTGTGTTAAATGTTTCAGAAGTGACAGGGCTGGGCTGGGACCCAGCACATGCAGGAGAACAAAGCGTGTCAGAGAGTCCCTTGTCCCTGAGCTGGCTGACAACCCTCTGTTCTGGCTAATTTTTGGTGTCATCAATCACCAGCAGCCAGACAGCAACCTCAGTGTGCCCTGTGTGCACCGTGGAGCTCATTGAGTGACCTATTAGTGCTTCCAGTTAATTCTGGTGACATATTTATAGCAGGGAGATGTACAGCGCCGATTTCCTACAGGACACGTCAGCCTTTGACATCAGATTAAGTTACAGAGTCCCTTTTCCTGCCCTGGATCAATAGGCAGAGTCAAACAGAGCCTCGTCTATATGCAGATGAGGAGGATTAGATTTAAATCGGCAAATGTCAGTAATGGCTGTTTTTCCCACCAAGGGAAGAATAGGCAAGGAAAAATTTCCATCATTAATAATTGAAGTTTATGGGGGGGGGGAGAAAAAAAGAAATGAATGTATCATCTACCACTCCTGCAGATAACAGGGCCCTGCTTTTGCTGATAATTCTGTCTGGCAGACAAGTGCTAAAAAATTATTGTGATTATCACTGGGTTTCTGAATCTGTTATGAGTCTTCTGCAGCCATGGAATATTTTAACAAATGCCCTTTTGAAGCAGAGCTGAAAATACTATCAGTAGCACAAAAGTGTCCGTAGAAAATTATAGACAAAATAGTTGGCAGAGAGAGTTGGTTTAATCCCCCAAAATGAGGAGAATAATGAATTCTGGTGGAAAGCAGCGTGGCTGGAGTGGGTGACTGCCTCCCTCACCAGCTCCCAGTGTGGTGGGCACTGGCCAGCAATCCTTCCCTGATCCCATGGGAGAGCACTGGGGCTTGCTGGGTGTCACTGTGCTGCTCTGAGAGGCTGCCCAGGGCTGACAGAAACCTCCAGAGACAGTTAGAAAACAGCCTTTTGCATCTATTTGCTGCACAATGTGTGAAAATGCAGAATTCTACAGGCCTGAGGAAGACTTCTCTGCTCTTTTTTGTGCTTCCAGGGAAGGCTCCCAGTGGTAGAGCAGGAGTGCAAGCCTTGCCTGCTGATTGTGCTGGCAGGGACCCACATTCCCAGCAAATGTCCACACAACATTTTGGTCCCTCTTCATTGCTGCTGCCAGTAATTTCTCCAGGCTGCACAGCACTAGAGGTCGTGGTGCTCTGCAGCAGAGATCTGTGTTCTCTTGCCTTCCAAGGGCCCTAATCCCAGCAAGCACTCCCACAACAACAGCCCATGCAAATCAGGCAGGAAATAATACATGGGAAGGAGTCAGCATGAATTTCTAATTAACTGAATTTGCAACTGGTGCACACAAGTTAAAGGGCACGTGATTTATCACCTGTCAGTAAAAGTATTGGTTGTAGCTTGTGCTTCCAGTGCTGTGGTGTGTGCAGAGCTGAGCTGGGGAGTTAAAGGGCATCTGATTTATCACCTGACACCAGCCATGCAGGTTAGAGCCATCACAGCTGGGGTGGCACAGTCACCACCTGCCCATTGTCACCAAATGGCCGTGGCTTGGGTATGGCTCCAGCAGAGGGATGGGGAAAGGATGTGTTTCAATGAACAGGTAAGGAAAAGAAGGGGTAATGCTGCTTTACCCAGCTGAAAGGGAGCACTGCAGAGCAGTCAGTGCAAGGGGAGGCACCATGGGCCTGGTGGTTCCTCAAAGATGTTGGTTCCATCCTTGGAAGTGTCCAGGGCCAGGCTGGGCAGGGCTCAGAGCAGCCTGGTCTAGTGAAAGGTGTCTCTGTCCATGGTGTGGTTGGAATGAGAGGATGTTTAAGATCCTTTCCAGCCCAAACCATTCAATGATAATTCTGTAAATTAACTCCCCTTCTTTGTCTGTGGAGGTTTAAGTGAGTTTGTTGAGACCAGACTTTAGGAAACCCTATAATCCCAAGCTCCTTCCTAGATATTAGGAGCTCTCCTTGTGCTTTCTGGCCTGAGCAGAGCTTAAACTTCTAATACTTTCAAAACCCAGATCCTTCCTGTTCCCAGCAAAAAGAAGGAGCCCAAGCTGTGTGGGGCATTGTGTGGCCTGTTCCTTGTTGGATTCCAGTGCCATGGAATGGTTCAGATGCAGGAACTGCTGTGCAGTTTTAGCATGACCAAATCAGCCCAGTTACCTCCCTGTGGCAGATTCCAGATTCCAGGGGTTTGTGAAGAAATCCGTGGGAGCCAAGTGTTCACTGTGCATGGAGGGTTGGCCAGACTGGATTCCAGCCTTTGGCATCAACTTGCAAGGGTCACTCTGAAGTTTTGTGTCTGTGGTCTCCTCTTTTGTCCCCTGCTAGGGAAAGGTTTGAGTTGTGCCTGCTTTTCTCAAGGATTAGGTGCTCTCTGAGAGGAAGCAGCTGTAGCTGGAAGTGGAATAGCTGAGTTCCTGTTCTCCTTGTGAGTCCAGGCTGAAGTGATGGTCCTGTCAGGCACAGGAGCTGTGCTGCTGGAGAGCAATCCTGGGAAATGCTCCTTGTGGCCTTCAACAGGCACTTTGGGCAGCCCATCAGCTCCTGGGGTTTGGTGGGGTCTGACACATCTCAGTCAGATTTAGGGATCAGTGGTGTGAGAAGTGAGGCCAACACCATTCACACAGCTGGGGCCCACCAGAACACCAACCTGCTGTGCCTGGATCATTCTAACCTTGGGTGTGAGGATTGGTTGGGGTGAGATTTGTGTGTGATCTGACAGTTTGGGGAGTATCTAATGGAAAACCCTGAGAACTTTTCTCTCAGTGTTTGTGTGTGTAGTCATTGCTGCAAACTCAGAGGCTGGGTGAGAAAGCTCTATGGACCACAAAAACCTCATTACCTAATGTCTGGAAATACAAGACATGCATGAGTTCAAGTAGGAGCTACAGTAAATCATGAGGCTCTTGAGGATGGAGGAAACTCTTTTAAGTGGCTTTTAATTACCAAGCTCGAAAAATCTCCCACCCCAATGCTGAGTAGAACTCGGTGCTGACTGGAAGGCTTGGGTGCTGAACCTGATGTTTTCAACTGAATCAGTTCCTGCATGAGCCTTCCAAAAAGCTCTCAGATGATGAGCAGCACTCAGGGTGGTGGGAAAATGTGTTCCTCACCTGGCTGCTCCCCATCCTGCAGGTGAGTTAGAGCAGGTCCTGTGAGGGGCAGGGAGTGAAGCTCTCTCTCCAGCTCACCACCCAGCTCTTCTCCTGGGCTCTGTGCTGTAGTCTTGCCCTACTTCCACTTTTTTTTTATGCCCATCTCATTTTTAAGTTTGCCCCTTACAGTCCCTGTGACCCACATGCCAAGATTTGGTTGCTGTGGGGTTTGGTTTTTGAAAGTTTTTAATCTTCCTCTTGCTTTGTGTTCCGAGTGTTTTGCAAACCTGGGCAATTATTTATCAGGGCAGCCAAAGTGCCCTGCTAATAAGGGAAATATTCTGTCAGCTTTGTGGGATTTTTCTACATAAAATAAAAGTCTGGTGGGGTCTTCCACATTCCAGGGTCTCTGAAGGAGTGCAGGAGTGAAAAATGGGCAAAGCAACAGGGTTCTGCTGCTCCCTCAGCTGAAGGATGGAAGGAATCAAGGTAACACGTTTATCTGACAGGGAATACTTTGTGTACTTGTGTAACCCGTTGATCTGAAAATTAAATCACTTTCTTCTTCATCTGCCATGCCATTGATCTGGGAGTCATTAGTGGAGGTACAAGGCATCACTGTGACACGTCCCCTGCCTGGCACAGCCCTCACAGAGCAGCAGGTGCTTCATTTGTGTGACTCAGGCTGGGCTGGGCTCGTCCCAAACCACTGCGAGGAAAAGAAAAATCAGAGGAGGTCTAAGACTCCTAAAAATTGAGTCTCTTTTCCTGAATTGTTCCCCTTCCCCTGGTTTTGGAGCTGACTCCCACGCAGTGTGCCCTGCTCTGCTGCCTTCCAGCTGGGGTTTGTGGTTTTCCAGTTGGGTGTCTGTGGCTGCAGGGAGTGGGGGGCTGTTGTGGGGTGCAGGAGGCTGCAGAGCAGCACCCAGCTGGTCCCACAGCTCCTGCTTTCCCAGCCCTGTGCCAGCCAGGCTGGAATGAATTCAGCCTCCAGTCTCAATGTTCATGTGCATACACGTACATGGTTATATATGTGGGGCTTTGGTGTTATCTCTGTGTGTGAATGTAAATATATATAATAGTAATTGTGTGTGTGAATTTGCATGTGTGTACAGTATATGTATAATTTCCACAGTATTTTAGCTCAACCTCACTTACAGCGTTCTCTAGTTGTAGAAATACGATCCATTTGTGCTTTAGAGATGCAGACAAAAATGAAAATTTGAGGAAGTCCACGGGAAGACTTAAACAATTGCTTTATTTAAATACTTGCTCTGTAAACAGGAGTCAAGGTGACCTTATGTTTAGATTATATTATATTGAGATATTTAGATTTAAAAGAGGGGAGATTTAGATTAGATATAAGGAAGTTCTTTATGCAGAGTGTGGTGAGGCCCTGGCACAGGGTGCCCAGAGCATCTGTGGCTGCCCCTGGATCCCTGGCAGTGCCCAAGGCCAGGCTGGACAGGGCTTGGAGCAACCTGGGACAGTGGAAGGTGTCCCTGCCTTGAGAAGGACAAAGGATGGGTTTTGGACAAAGCCCCCCAGCCTCACCATCCATCAGGGCAGGAGTGGCTGTGGGCACCTTGCCACCACCCTCTCCTGGGACTGGCACCTTCTCCCAGCATGTCCCCACTCAGCTTTCCAGAGAGGAGTTGCTGTGCTGCTAAAGCTGTTATTTAAAACCCTCTTCTACTGGTTTATTCCAGCTGTGAGTGATCCCTTACAAACCACAGGCTGCTTGCCCAGGAGTGCTTTTGGGATGGAGGCAGCATGAGAGCCGGGCAGGGCCGGGCAGGGATGTGCCACAGCCAGGAATAGATTAAAGGAAGGTGGGTTTTGAAAACATTGGGCAAAATAACACAGCACGTGGCATTAAGGATTGAATCCTCCAGCTTCTCCCAGTTGTTTTATTGCATTTAATCACTGTCCCACAGGGGTGGGCAGGACCAGAGGGAATGGGCTCGCTCCCCACCCTGCTGCTTCCCCTGCACCTTTCCCTGCTCCCTCCCCCTGAGCTCCCAGCTGGATTTCCTCTGTCGAGCAGGGTGCCAGGTAACAGGGACAGGTGCCAAGAAATCAGCCCCATGTTCCTGCCAGTGCAGAGCATTATCCTGGAAAGCAGAGCACAGGGTTCAGTGTCTCCCACCACCAGGAGGGATAAAGAGAAGGGAAGATGAAAGAAACAATAATATTTTTACACTTACTGTAACTCGGGTTCAGTTTCATATTTCATTAATTATTGTTTTGTCATGTTAGGAGCCTGGGGAGGAAAATATTAATCACAGGTTTTGCTGAGTGCTGTTTCAGTAAGTAAATTAATTTCAGACAGGAAACTTGTTTGTGGATATTTGGCTCCTTCCCGCTGTCAGCAGGCGAGCTCGCCGTGCTTCCCGGCACCCTGCCGAGCCCCAGCCAGCCCCTGCCCAGCTTTTTGGCACATTTTTCTTTCAGGGCTCACTGTCACCACAGCAAGAAGAGCTTGCAGGTCCCCTTGGGTTTTCTTCTGCTTGTTTTCTTTTGGTTTTTGTTCTTTCATAACTTCTGGCAGAAGCCGAGGCGAAGAGATGCCGCGTGTGGCTGGGGCAGGAGGTGGGAGCAGCCATGGGATGCTGCAAAAATCCAAACTGATCTTTGCAAGACTCCTCTGGCCCAAGGCAGCTGTGTGAGAGGAATCCAATAGGCAGGACAGAGCACGGCCCATTGCTCCTGTCCCCTCCCCATCCCAAATCACAGCTCGCCCTGGCTGTACCCCACATCCCTCTCCAGGCATGGGGCTGTTCCATCACCTTTATTTGCCCACTCATGGCACGGGGGAAAATTCCAAAAGCACATTTCCATCGTTTGTTTTATAAATCAAAGCCAGCATTTCTTTGTCAAGGAAGAGAGCCCTGAGGCAGATCTGATTAATGGCACTCAGCATGTTCCCCCCTCGAGTCCTAGAAGCCAGCCAGGATTGTGGCTGAGTGTGGATCAGAGCAGTTACACCTCAGCTCCTCAAGGCAAACCTCCCAGGTGCTTCTTTTGGGAGAGGGCCTTGCATCCTTTCTCACTTCTGGAGTTTGTGACCCCAGACAAAAATAAACACCATGTAACTGCTCCTGCTCTGGGTTATTTCTGGCAGTAACTGAATTTCAGAGGGCTGTGAGTGTGTGTGTGTGTGTGTGTACAAACCAGTAGATCTCAGTAAGATAATCAATTATATGCAAGAGGAAACCAGAACTTTTTCCATTGGTTTTATCAGATATTGTGGTCAGTGGGGGCAATTCAGAGCAACTCGGAACCCGATTACATTCATTCTTCCTATAATCACTCCATCTCTGTTTACCATATTCAGTTAAAGTGGCTTGTTTGCTACATCCGCTCTGCTGCCAAAATAACCTCATTTACTCCTGCAAACGGCTGCTGCTGCTGTAGTGTTCCTGCACTGCAAATACACTCTTGGCCACAGCCCTGAGGTTTGGATATGCTGTTCTTTGAATCCTGATGGGGAGATGATTGGTTGGCAGCTCATTCACTTTCAAACACCATTTGAATGACAGGAGGCTGCTTTGGGTTTTTTTGGAAACACGGGCTATGCTTTCACCTGCTGTGGAGCTGAGCAGTCTCTGAGCTCCAGGCTGCTTCCTTGGACTGTTTTTTGGGTTTTTTTTGGTTTTGTTTTTTTCTCTTTTTTTGTGGTTGCTGCTGTTTTTGTTGGGTTTTGCAAATTTAAGCTTCAAACAGAAGAGTCTGTTAAAAATACTCAGGTTGCTGCTTGATGGAAAGTTGGACATAGAGCTGGCAGGAGCCTGCTGCAAGTGCAGGGTGCAGGGAAGGGTTTGCCTGCACAGCCTGCAAGCAGCAGGAACCAGCAGGAACCAGCAGGAACCAGCAGCCTGGGCTCTGTGGGACTGGGTTGTTCTGCTCCTTTCCTCCTGCCCCTTGTTTTTGCCAGAATCCCGTGCAGGAAGCAGCTGGGATGGGTTGGTTTGGTGCTGGAAGAGCTGTCCTGTTTTGCAAAATCCTGGCATGGTTTGGGTTCAAAGGAACCTTAAAGATCTCATTCCAATCCCCTGCCATGGACAGGGACACCTTCCACTGTCCCAGGCTGCTCCAAGCCCTGTCCAGCCTGGCCTTGGGCACTGCCAGGGATCCAGGGGCAGCCACAGCTGCTCTGGGCACCCTGTGCCAGGGCCTGCCCACCCTCACAGGGAACAATTCCTCCCCAGTATCCCATCCATCCCTGCCCTCTGGCAGTGGGAGCCATTCCCTGTGTCCTGTCCCTCCATCCCTTGTCCAAAGTCCCACCCCAGCTCTCTTGGAACCCCTTTAGGCCCTGGCAGGGGCTCTGGAGTCTCCCCAGAACCTTCTCTTCTCCAGGCTGAAATATCCCAACTCTGAGGCTCTCTTCATGGGAAGGAGGGCAAGGAAACCTGGCCAAACCATTGAAACCCTGGATTTTTGCCTTGCACTGTCTCTCTTGGCCATTGCCCAGCCCTTGCTCCTCACCCTGGCACGTTGAGTGAAGCCGCACGAACATTGTTGGTGCAACCACAATCACCGTGACCATGCTGCTCCCTGGTCTCCTAGAACCATTGGCCAGCTTGGACAGGGCTTGGGGCACCCTGTGACAGTGGAAGGTGTCCCTGCCCATGGCAGGGGGTGGAATGAGATGAACTTAAAGGTCCCTTCCAACCCAAACCATTTTGGGATTCTGTGATATCACCCTGTGCTGCTCCACTTTCTGTCACCCCACCTGGGATGGGGGAAGCAGACAGTGCTGAGCACCTGGAGCCTGGATCTCGTGGTGGGATTTCATGTCTCCCTGCTGGGCACCTTGTCCTCTCCCTCCTGGTGAGGCTCTGCTCCCCTGTGTGAGGTGCACCATCACTTGGTGGGAAGAAAGGGCTTTGTCTCCTTGAAGCTCGGGAAACCACCGAGGAAACAAAGACCCCAAAACAACCCCAAGCAGGGATGGTTTTATGGTGCTTATGAGTTTCTCACGCCTCTTGGCTCAGAATGTGATTTTAGTGCTCTGACATGAAACTCTTGAAAACATTGTGGGGGTTTTTTGGTTGTTCAGATGGGCGGAGCAAAACTGCTCATAGAAATCTAAAGCCAGAGGTGAATTTGTCCCTTTTTGTTTTCCTATAAGTATTACCTTCTGCTTCAAGATATGTAAGGATTTTTTTAGCCTGAAATTCTGCTTTCAGTGTACAGAGCCCTGATTTGTTTCACTATGAATCGTGGCTCTGACCCAGCCCCGGGTGGGAGCTTCATCTGCCATCACAAAACTGGAGATGGGAGGCTGAAGTGGTGGGACAGGGGGATTCTCCTTCCAGTGAACTCATGGGCTTTGCTCCTCGCAGGAGCATGGTGAAGTGATTCATTGTGTGCTGGAGATAAACACAATTATCTGGATTTGACATGTGGGGACATTGATAGTTTCTAAATGAGCCCATCTGGGGCAAGATTAGAGCAGTTTTTCCCAGGGCTCTGGGAGTCCCACCAGCTCCTCGTGCAACCCTTTCCCAGGAATAGCCCCTGTTGCTGGGGATTTGCATTGAATCTTTTGCCAAAATTAATGATTTTGTATGTTGTCACAGGTCTCTGCCACCTCCTTTTCTGAGAAAACAAGGCCTTTTCCTTTTTTCTCCCATGAAACACCTGCATGTTTTAAATGTCCTCTCTCGCCCCAGGGCTTTGGTTTCCCATCTTTCTTCCCTTGTTTTCTCATCTCTTTCTGCTGAGAAGGGGGGGAGTGGAACAGAATTCAGCACCTGGAGCAAGTGTGTGCTGACAGTTTGGATAACAACGTTGCAGGGTTTTCTGTGCTCTCTCCTGACCCGTTATTTTTGCTCTCTATCATTTTGATATTGCAGTGTTTTCAGTGCAGGTTTGCATGGGGCAGCTGACATGATGGTTGGTCTTACCACTGACTGCTCAGTGAATTTATCCCCTGCTGAAGTCTAGAAGGATTTCAGACCCCTCCTTCCTGCATGGGCTGTTCTGGATTTGTCAGCAGCACAGGGTTTCTCCTGCTCTGATGTTCCCTTCTGCTTGGTTAGGTGGCTCAGAAATTCCCAAGACTTCGTCATTTGTAATTAACCTAAATAATGTTCTTTTCATCTGCAAACTTTGTTTCAGTCTGCAGCCTAGTTTTCAGGTCATTAATAAAGATATTGAGCAACAGGAGACCTGGTTAAATACTTCTGCTGGTGTGCTGTTAATTATTTCCTTCTCAAAAAACGAGTCCCAGGGTTAGTTTTGTCAGGGCCCTCAGTGGCGTCAGGTCTGTGTTCAGTGGCACCCACATCTAAAGCCCAGTTTGGTTAAACCAAAGCTCAGCTTGGTATGGGAACTTTTCACACAGTTGAGATCAGCCTGGTAATAATTTAGGCTTAAGTCAGCTCCTCACAGAGCAGCTGTATTGAATGAAATTTCAGTTGAGAGCATCCACGGCAGTGGAAAACACACCTTTCTTGAAATGGGCTGAAACTGGAATGGAGGTGGGTTCAAAGCTTTACGTTTTCTTTGTAGAGAGCTCTGAGAAGAAACCTTGGAAAGCGTCACCACACTGGTTCTCTCAAAACCCCCATCACTGAGGGTGAGCCCCAGGATGCTCTCCAGGACCATCATGATCTCTTACAGCTCCTCTGGCTCTCCTTTGTTGTCACCAGTCTTCCTCACCCTACCACAGTTGTCCCTATTTTCAGGTTTGCTTTCCAAGTCTCTCTTAGGGCCGGATGTGGCATTTGCCAACCCTGAGCTCTTTTTCAGAGCAGCTCTTTTTGCTGGTGGTTTTGTGCCTGTCACATTTTATAGGCTGCTGTGGGACTGTTGTGCTTGGAGAGGCAAAGCTAAAAAAGCCCTTGCAGTGACATAATCTGGAGTTTAAGCTGGTGATAAAATGCTTGTCCTAATGGGATGTTTGGTTAGGTGGTCTGAATCCTTCTCCCACAACATCTTCCCAAACCCTGGCTGGGAAGCCTCAGAGAAGGGCAGAGGGATGTGATTGCTGCCATCATCTTCACTGGCTGATGGGACCGTGGCTTAGCAGTTGTGGGAGAGCAGAAACTCCCCAGGAGGGGCACAAGGAGCCTAATTTCTGAATTATTTCTGAATTCAGAGGAGAATAATTAAATGCCCTCAGGTGTTATGCTGGGTGGGGGGCTGTCAGCAGCCATGGTGCAGGCTCTGAGAGCCAGGATATGGATGGATGGATGGAGGGATAGATGGAGGGAGGGAGGGATGGAGGGAAGGATGGATGGATGATGATGGATGGGTGGATGGATGGATGGATGGATGGAGGGATGGATGGATGGAGGGATGGAGATGGATTGATGGATGGAGGGATGGATGGATGATGATGGATGGAGGGATGGAGGGAAGGATGGATGGATGATGATGGATGGGTGGATGGATGGATGGATGGATGCAGGGATGGATGGATGGAGGGATGGATGGATGATGATGGATGGATGCAGGGATGGATGGATGGATGGAGGGAAGGATGGATGGAGGGATGGATGGATGGATGGGTGGAAGGATGGAGGGATGGATGGATGGATGGATGGATGATGATGGATGAATGGATGGATGGATGGATGGAACTCATGAACCAAAATGATGGTCTCTGGGCTGCCTGCAGTAAATATCCCCACGCAGGCTGAGACTCCAGCCCTGGCAGGCAGCAAAGGGAAATGTGATTTGCACAAGAAGCGTTTGCTGGGGGTTCATCTGTGTCAGCACTTGCAGCTCCTTCAGAGCCAGCCACGTTGCCTCTCGTTTCCGCTCTGACTTGCAAAGATTTATAGATATATTTTTAGGCTTAATATATTAATACACTCTTTTCCAAGAAATATAAACTATGAGCTTCCTGCTCTCTGGGAGATTCATTATGTTTTGCTTAAAGGAACCAAAGTTGTTTTCCTTTCCAGTGAGCACACAAGTGTCTGGTCCCACTTACCGACTGGAGAAGGTGATTAATTCCTCTGCTTTTGGAGGCAGCAGCAGAACAGGGTCTGGAGATGCAGAACCACCCTGCAGCCTCACTGGGGCTGAATTATCTGGCACAATGGAGCCTGTAATTAGCAGGTGGAGAAAATGCTGCACGTGGAGCATTAGAGGATCACAGAGGGACAGGTTACAGGGCAACTGAGGGAAACAAAAGATTAGGCCCAGGCAGGAACAAATTAAGTGTTTTCATCTCTCCAGGATGCTTAAATCTCTATAATAGAAACTCGAATAAAGAAAACCTTCATTGATGTAAAAGAGTTCAAGAGAAACAGAGTCTGGGGCTGTTGTGCCACATATGCAGCACTGCTATAATTCCTGCTGCTCTCTGCCAGAACAAGGAGGACTCCTCTTAACAGTCATAAAAATTTTGGAAGTGGGGAAAAAAGGTATCTTTATAGAGGTGCAGCTGAAATATAAAATGGAGCATATTCACTGGAGGACCTGAAATCTTGGTATGACTTCCTGAATCAGGATGCAGAGTATTGGTGGAAATCACTTTCCCTCACTAAATGCTTTTGGAGAAAGTGTGGGATACTAATCATTAGTAAATGGGGTTTTTTTAGGTGTCTGACTTAGGCATGATGGAAACCTGAGCAGAGAGTCCTTTTCTCTGGAAATATGGGCATCAAAATGATCTCATGAGATGTCAAAGCTGACTCGAGTATCATCTCTTTAAACCCTGAGTTTAGGGGTGTTGTGTCTTGATGTGTTCTTAGAGCATATCCTTCCGTGCTGCAGAAGGGCCATGAAACCCCTTGGAATGTCTGGAGCAGTCCAGCTGTGGGTGTGGTACCCATCCCATGAGGTGGTGCCCATCCCATGAGGTGGTGCCCATCCCATGAGGTGGTATCCAACCCATGAGGTGGTTCACATCCCATGAGGTGGTGCCCGTCCCATGAGGTGGTACCCATCCCATGAGCTGGTGCCCATCCCATGAGGTGGTACCCGTCCCATGAGGTGGTACCTGTCCCATGAGGTGGTGCCTGTCCCAGGAGGTGGTGCCTGTCCCATGAGGTGGTACCCAACCCATGAGGTGGGACCCGTCCCATGAGGTGGTGCCCATCCCATGAGGTGGTACCCGTCCCATGAGGTGGTACCTGTCCCATGAGGTGGTGCCTGTCCCAGGAGGTGGTGCCTGTCCCATGAGGTGGTACCCAACCCATGAGGTGGGACCCGTCCCATGAGGTGGTGCCCATCCCATGAGGTGGTACCCGTCCCATGAGGTGGTACCTGTCCCATGAGGTGGTGCCTGTCCCAGGAGGTGGTGCCTGTCCCATGAGGTGGTACCCAACCCATGAGGTGGGACCCGTCCCATGAGGTGGTGCCCATCCCATGAGGTGGTACCCGTCCCATGAGGTGGTACCTGTCCCATGAGGTGGTGCCTGTCCCAGGAGGTGGTGCCTGTCCCATGAGGTGGTACCCAACCCATGAGGTGGTACCCATCCCATGAGGTGGTGCCTGTCCCATGAGGTGGTGCCCATTCCATCAGGTGGTACCCAACCCGTGAGGTGTTGCCCGTCCCCTGTGTGCCCTTGGTGGCATTACAGCAGTTTGGGAAGCAGCAGGACTGGGTGCAGTTGTGCTGGTTGTCCCTGTTGGCACAGTCCTGCCTCTGTGCCCACACGCTTGTGGGGTGACATGTAAGGAGGTCCCCTGCCCCACCTCTGCTGTGATAAGGAAAGAAAAATTGCTTCTCCTGCCTGTGCCTTGACCTTGTGGGCAGCTTCTTGCCCAAGGCCGTGCTTCATGGTGGCACAGTGCAGAAAACTGCTCCTCTGTGAGCTCTCTGATCAGTAAATCCATCCTTCCTGAGCTGGATGTGCCTTTGGAGATGCACTCCTGATCCTGAGGTTCAGGAATGCAAACAGGGAAGAGGGAAAAGCTGCTGGTGGTGCCCTGTGCCAGCCTGCCTGGCTTTGACCAGCAGAATGAGAGCATGAGCTCTGTGCAGGAGGGTTTGTCCCTTTGTGCAGTGTCTGGTAAAGTCTTTTTGGTGCCTGGCTGGAGTGGAGCAGTGCCATGGACACACTGGGTATGGGACAGTGGGGCAGTGCCATGGACACACTGGATATGGGACAGTGGGACAGTGCCATGGACACAGCAGTTATGGGACAGTGAGGGCAGTGCCATGGACACACTGGGTATGGGACAGTGGGGCAGTGCCATGGACACACTGGGTATGGGACAGTGGGACAGTGGGGCAGTGCCATGGACACACTGGGTATGGGACAGTGGGACAGTGCCATGGACACAGCAGTTATGGGACAGTGGGACAGTCCATGGACACACTGGATATGGGAAGGTGGGACAGTGCCATGGACACACTGATTATGGGACAGTCCCTGCTGCTTACCCCGCTGGCACAGATGGGGTGGCCATGCTGGGAGGTGGCAGTGGGGCTGGCACCCACCTCCCCAGGCTTTGTGTGGCACCTGGCCTTGCACCCTGCTGGAGCTGTTGGCTGCACGTGTGCTCGGGGTCAGGATCCATGCCAAGGCTTGTGTGGATAAAGGCCAGGCCCAGCAGGTCCATGCAGAGCGTCCCTCTCGTGTGCTGCTGGAAGTGCCCCATGGTGGCTGGGCTGCTTGCAGGGACCCGGCCCTGGATCTCTTTGGCTCGCCAGGTGATGTTTTCCCCTCTGGAGAGGGGATGAAGCCCATGCAGGTGGCTGCTCTGGCAGCCCAGCCCACACAGTCATGGACAGCAATATTCCATAATACCCCTCACAATTGTGCCTTTAACAGGCGTTGCTTGGATTATGTGTAAGAATTAATAAATATTAGAGTGGATTTAAGAAAGTGGATTTAAGAAAACCCTTTTGGTGTTGGGAATTGTGACTGGCAGCCAGCACAGCCGAGCACAGCTCCTCTGTGTGTCCTGGCAGGCTGAACGTGAGCTTCTTTTCTTGTAAAGCCCACGCTGGGCTCCTCAGGGCTGTTCTGGTGGCAGCTCAGGTGTCACCTTGGTGGTTTCTCAGGCAGGGTTCAGAGAGCTGGAGCACAAGGAATTCAGCAGGGATCAATGCTTCTTCATCAGTGTGGCTGTGCTGATTAGTGCCTGCACCCACACAAGTGCCAGCAGCCAGGCCCTGGTGCTCCCTCCCCATGGCAAAGCCACAGCAGGCGAGCCTAGGGAGTGTCACCAGCCCTGGAAGGGTGGCACAGCCATCAATCCTGCGTGACCCCAGGGTGAGGACTGTGGATGGGAGCTCAGCTTGCCAGGGCAGCTTTTACATTTTCCCTTTGTCAGCGTGAGTTAATGTTGAACAGGGCGAATCCTTCCCCCCAGAAGTGCCTGGCAAGACCTTCCCTGTGCATACATGAATAGCACCTGGGTAAACAGTGCATCTGAATTTATGAATGATTTGACACCGACAGGCTGGAACGAACTCTGTAATTTTATTGTGCTAGATTTAGTGGGTCAGACATATACATGCCAAGTCAAAATGACCTAGAAAATCTTTCTAGGTCAAAATATTGCTTGAAAACTTCCCTTTTCAAAGGCAAGGCCATAAGTTTTCGTGCTTACTCTGACACATTTTCCTTCTAACAGTGTAACATGAGTGTTCAGGACAGCATTTGTCATGTCCTGCACTGAGAAGAGAGAAAGAAACCTGAAGAAGGGGAATACTAATTTCTTTATGAAACAAGGCCTTTTCTGGCCACCTCTGTTGTCCTGAGATAGAATGTTGGATACCTGGCTGGCAGGAATTTAGGGCAGAAGTCCCAACATTGTCTGTATTCACACTGTGCTGTTTCCAGGGGTGTTAAAGCCTTTCAGACTCCTGGGTCCAGCAGCAACCAGCTCCTCCAGCCTGCCTTTGGAGCCCTAACCCTTACTTAATAAGATGGGGAATTATTTATTAGGAGCTTTTTCTCCCCTGAAGAGGTTCAGGGGAGGGCTGGTGAGGTTTGCATGGGATGGCTCCTCACTGGAGCTTTGGGATGGGGCAGAGCCACACTCTGCTGTCCTGGACAGGGTTGGGTGAGGCTGGAAGGACCCAGGACCTCCAAGTTGTCATCCTGAAGCTCCTTCCTGCTCTGGTAACTCCTGAGTGTGAGCAAAAGCAGCTTTCATGCTGTTAGGAGGAAGCCTGAGCTGCTAATGAAAGCTCAGCTCCTCATGTGGGTTACTTATTCCAGAGTGCAAACTGAACAGAACAGAACCAGGGCTCCAACAAGAAGTGCAGAGGGCTCCCCACCACCCTCACTGGGTTTGGGGGGCTGAAATGTTTCTGTCCATGCTGTGAGATGTGGCTGGCTGAGCACCTGGGCTTGGGCTGTGCCCAGCTGTTGGCAGATGCTGGGCTGAGCTGGCAGCACCCTCAGAGGTGCCCAAATCATGGAATCATTGAGGTTGGAAAACACCTCCAAGATCATCAAATCCAACCTCCCCAGTGAGTGGCACCGTGCCCACCAGGCCATGCTGGGATGTGCCACATCTCTCCTGTTTTTAACACTTCAAGGCTGGTGATCCAGCACTGCCCTGGGCTGGCAGTTCTCAGCAGGAAATCCCAGCAGAAGCCAAAGGCACATCACCCCCTCTGGAATTACTCCTGGAAACAGAGGGCATCCATCCCATTCCCAGGGCTCCTCCCTGCTCCCCTCCACCTGCCCAAAGAGGGGCTGTTGGAAATAAATGATCTTTGAAGGCCTCCAAGCCAAACCATGCCACGAATCTTTGGTTAACCCCAGAGAGGGCTGGGTGCAGGGGGTGCCATCACCGTGGGCTCCCTGCCAACGTCCCCACTGGAGCAGCACAACCCAGACTCCTCAGGTTCCAAACAGATTTTTCAGCTCAGCCCTGACCTACTTGAAGTAGCTTTTGCCATCCCAGGGAAGTGGGTAATGGGAGGCTGCAGTGCCTTCGGAACAATTACAGCTCACAGCAGTCCAAATGAAAATGTTTGTTGAAAACAACATGTGCATAATTAAGGCTTAATGAGCCCTTGTCTGTTTGGAATCTGCAATTAGATTTATAATAGAAAATACCAGCAAATGCCAAATAGCTTTAAAAGAAGACAAGATAAAAGATAATTTTGCTGCAAATCTATAGTAATACTGTAATTTAATGAGCTGGAAGTGGTGCAGAGAAGGACTGTAAAAGCTTTGGACAAGTTTGTATTGTGTGTGTTTATCTTATCTGCCCATTTCCCTATCTATAAAGCTGTCAGTCTTGTTTTTAACTGCTTGGAAAAAGGCAGGACTTTGCTAAAATCAGGAAGACTCCCTTTGTTTTTTTTTATTTAAGTCATTAATTAGTTGGGCAAAACCCCTGTTTTCTCTTTCTCATCAACATGCTTTAAACTTCTTGGTAGGGTTAATAACAGTAATAACAATAATAATAGTAGTCATAATAGTCATAATAATATCTTTATTCAATTATTTACAGTGAGGCAGGGGCATAATAATAATAATCAGAGGTGCTTTTTTCTGATTAGTTTCATTAATTTTAATGAGTTTTTAACTGTCCTTTTAAGATGTTGACAATTTTCAGCACTAAGGGAGATATTGAACAAGTAAACCTGAGGCCAGCTTGGCTGCAGTAAGCACAGAACACCTTTAGCCCTAATAAGAAAGTTAAAGGTGGAAAGAATAATAAGTGAATAGGGAGGTAGTAAAAAAAAGGAAGGAAACCTGAAATTAGGAGTGCTTGAGGGAGATGGTTGGGGTTTTTTCCGTATTTAATAGTTGAGGTTGGGAATGAAGCTTTGGGTGTGACCAAGGGAAGCAAGGGCAGGGCAGTGGGGTGGTGGGGCTGTGATGTGCACACAAGCCCTGGAAACACAGCTCAGCAGCTCTGTGTGACCAGCCTAACTCAGCACTTCATCAGCCAGGGCCACGAGGATGTGGTGGAGCTGCCTGGGGAGGCACCTTCCCCATGTGCCCGTGGGAAACACTGCTGAGCTTCAGCCTCTGTCAGACCCTGCCTGGCATGGCTTGGGTCTGCTTCAGCCTCTGTCAGACCCTGCCTGGCATGGCTTGGGTCTGCTTCAGCCTCTGTCCCACCCTGCCTGGCATGGCTTGGGTCTGCTTCAGCCTCTGTCAGACCCTGCCTGGCATGGTTTGGGTCTGCTTCAGCCTCTGTCAGACCCTGCCTGGCATGGCTTGGGTCTGCTTCAGCCTCTGTCAGACCCTGCCTGGCATGGCTTGGGTCTGCTTCAGCCTCTGTCAGACCCTGCCTGGCATGGCTTGGGTCCCTGGCCTGTGGAGTTCCAGCCCTGGGGCTGTGTTTGCAGCTCCAGCCTCAGCCTTGCCAGCAGTGATGGGATCCCATCCATCCCATAGGTCTGCACCTTCCCAGCCCTGCTCCCAACCCACTCCACAGAATCACAGAATGAACCAGGTTGGAAAAGACCTTTGAGATCATCAAGTCCAACCCATGCCCCAACAACTCCTCATCAATTAAACCATGAGTGCCACATCCAGGGACAGTGACTGCACCACCCCCCTGGGCAGACAATTCCAGTGCCCAATCATTCTTTCAGTGAAGAATTTTTTCCCAGTGTCCAACCTAAACTTCCCCGGCGCAGCTGAAGGCTGTGTCCTCTCATCCTGTCAGTTGTTGTCTGGGAGAAGAGTCTGACCCCCACCTGGCTGTACCCTCCTGCCAGGGAGTTGTAGAGAGTGATGAGGTCTCCCTTGAGCCTCCTGTTCTCCAGGATAAACAAGCCCAGCTCCCTCAGCCACTCCTCACAGGAGTTGTGTTCCAGACCCTTCTCCAGCCTTGCTGCCCTTCTCTGGATGAGTTTGAGCATCTCAAGGTCCTTCCTAAACCGAGGGGCCCAGAACTGGACACAGCACTCAGGGTGTGGCCTCACCAGTGCCAGTGACAGGGGAACAGTGACTCCCCTGGTCCTGCTGGCCACACCATCCCATCCACTGCTTCCCAGGGCTTTTCTCAGGGACATGGAGCCACATGGTTCCTCTGGGTCAGGTTACCCTGTCCAACCTGACCTTGCAATTTCAGAAATTACCTTCCTATCATCCTTGTTTTGGGGTTGGGTTTTATTTTGTCTTTTAAGACCTCACTTTTCATTAGTTTTGTTCTTTTTGAGTCAGGAACATGTCCAAACATTGTACTTTGTCAGCCCTTTTTTTCTATTTTTTTTTGCAAGTCATTCAAGTCCCACTGCAAGAGTACATTTGCATACAAAGTGGAGTGCAGAACCACAGAAAGCAGGTTTTTGCTGGTGCCAAATATCTGTGTGTTGGAAACTATTTTCTAAATGACTGGCGTGGAAGATCTCTGATTTATTTTTTTTTCCCTCCCAATGAGCTGGTTTTGCATAATGTTCCCCATGGTCTTGAAAAATCAATTATTATTTTCCCTTATGCTTTGCAAGAGAAGAAAACAGACAAGATCTTGAATTCAGGGGGGCAGAAGTGTACTCTTGCTGGGAAAGAGATTTGGGTTGGAAGGGACCTTAAAGCTCATCTCGTTCCTGCCATGGGCAGGGACACCTTCCACTGTCCCAGGCTGCTCCAGCCTGGCCTTGGGCACTGCCAGGGATCCAGGGGCAGCCACAGCTGCTCTGGGCACCCTGTGCCAGGGCCTGCCCATCCTCTGAGTAAAGAATTTCCTTGTAATATTTAATCTGTGCTGAAAGAGCAGGGGCTGTGAAGTGAATTAAAGCTGCTGTTTTTCTTTGTGAATACCAGTTGAGTAGCACATGTGATTTTAGGAATTACTGGAGTGAGTTGGGAGGTACTTGGGATCCAGGTTGTTTACCTGTGCAGCTGCCAGCAAGGCTTTGGGATTGGAAGCAAAATATGTGGTCTTAAAAAAGTGCCCAGCTTTGAGGCATCCCCTCCTCACTCTCCTGACAGCTCTGTTCCTTTGTTTCTTACTCGCTGTGCAGTCAAGAAAAGATAAATAGAGATTTCCAAACCCATTCCTGCTCTGTGAACGTCAAACCCAGCGTCATCCAGGCACTGCTGGTGCTGGCAGCTGCTGCCTTGGCTCCCCAAGGAATTGCTTTGATTCCAGCCAGGAATTCACCTCAGGTGTGCAGCTGAGCATCCCTGCCCGTGCTGCACAGTCCCTGGGCAGAGGGCACCAAATCACAGCGTGGGAAAGCTTCCCTGCTCAAGGTTCCTTAAATTCCCAGCTGCTCCCTTGCCTCCGTGGCTGTTCAGTGCCATGGGGAGCCCCTCTGCAGTGGCACCTCTGGCTGCAGCCAGGGCTGTTGTTCTGCTGAGGAGATCAGCATCTCCACAAAGACTCCCAGAGCAGAGCCAGGCTGGCAGCTGCTTCCCAGGCAGGCAGGTATCAGCTCTATTTTTATCTCAGCCCCGAGGTTTTCTCTTGCAGCAAACAATGTTTTTGGGTGCCTTTGACGCTGGTAGTGTTCTAGCACAAAGTCTCCGCAGCTTCTTTTAGATCTTTGCGTGTTTTCTGCCTCTCTCAGTTTCCTGTGATTGCAAGTGTTGCTGGAGGAGCAGGCAGTGCAGTTACTGCTCATTAGCACTTATGTATTTGTTTAACACACACCAGGCCAGTGCCAGGGTGGTGCTGCATCCCTGTGCCCTCCTCCCTCCCCTCCCTGGGTTCCCTCAGCTCTCTCAGTGCTCACTCAGCGCTGATGGGTGAAGGACCAGCTCAGCAAGGGCCTGGTATTTATATTTCTTTGCAGATGAACTCCTCGAGCACCTGTGACAAACAGCTCCGGATGTGCCTGTTTGGTTTCGAGAAGGAAGTGATGTAAAAGGCTGAGCCTTGCAGCAGCAGTGCTGCAAAATAAACAGCACTGAGCTGGTCAGCAATGGGCTGGGGAGGTCCTGGCTGAGAGCAGTGGGTGCTGCTCACCTCCCAGCAGCCTGATTTCCTCATCCATGCCCAGACCTGGAGAGAAATCTGAAAGGTTTGGGTTCTGGCTGCAGCTCTGGTGAGGTCTCAGTGCCATGGAAAAGGATGGAGATCTGCTGAGCACTCAGTGCACCTCCAGCAGCAGCTCCAGCAGCAGCTCTCATCACAGCGTTATTACACCAGGCTAAAAGCTAAACACAATCATCTGAACACAGTCAAAATGGATTAGATCAACACCTGCCCTCAGGGGCAGAACCTGCTCAGCTGAAACCCCAACCCCTCCTCCATGCAGAGGTGCAACCATGAGCGACTTTGGCCTTTAAATTTATCACCCTTTCCATGAGCATCGTTCTCCCCAGTGCAGCTGGGAGAAGAGGAGGAGGATGGATGGATGGATGGATGGATGGAGGATTAGCTGTTCTGTGCTGCTTTCCCTTCTTTTTGGAGTCACACGAGAAAGGGTTAAGCAGAATTTTGATCTCTGCAATATTTTCATGCTTATACAGTCTGTTTCTCATTTCCATGACAAAGATGGTAGGAAGAGCAGAATAAGGTACAGAATTTGCAGAGCAATTTTAAGACTGTAATGAGAACAGAAAATAGTAGGGGGAGAAGAATTGTAATTAGAATATGAAATGGGAAAAAAAAATTAATCTATTTCCATGTCAGTCTAAAGACTAAATTCTGCTGCTCCCTGTAGCTTTCAGTGGACGGGGTTTTTTGTGTGTGTATGTGAAGAGCTTGAACTCCTTTGCAGGCTCTGAAAGATCCAGGTAAATGAGTTTAAGGCCTCATTCCCCCCCAAATAATGTAATAACAATAACTTTGTGTGCAGCGTTGACAGAAACCAGCCAGTCTCTTAGATAAATGGATGCTGTCACTCAAAACTGTGGTGGCATTTCAGACATCTCCAGCCTCAAGCTCAGGAGAATAAAAGGGGATGCTGGAGATGCTTTTGGAGTGGAGGTCTGTGTGAGTATCACATGATCGTTGTCACAGAAGCCCCCAAACACCAAACAGTGCCAGTCCTGAAGGACATCTCTGTGTCCTGAGCCCCCCAAGCAAAGCTGGGCCACCCACGTGGGGTTGTGCAGTGCCTGGTCCAGCTGAACTCGGAGTGTCTCCAGGGATGGAGGTCCCACGATGATATTTGGCCACCCACATGCTCAAAAATGAGATTATTTCTGCCCACAGAGCTCCCAGGAGCCCACAGGTCAGGGTTTATTACTCCTCTCTCATTTGCCCAGTTGCTATTTTGGATCCTTCCAAGCCACAGTGTCCTGCAGCAAGAGGCTTTGTTGTTGGGCCCAGTATGAAGAACTTCTCTGGAAGGGTTTAATTTCACTTGCTAATAATCTCAGTGTCTGTCTCCTTGATTTTAAGCTTTTGGAACCCTGCTCTCATTTCATTTTTCATGTACATCTTTGATGAGTCCATCTAACACCCTTCTATCCCTGCATCACCCCTTTTCCCTCATCCACGTGTGCCATTCCACACCTTGGAGCCTCCTTGCAGTTGCCCTCTCTCTTTCTTCTGACAGTTCAGATGGCAAAATAATACTTGATCTTTCATTCTTTGCTCTTTTTCTGATTGCTTCTGAAACCTGAATGGTGTTTTTGGCAGCTGCTGAGGACTGAGCAAGAGTTGGAAGTGAACTCTGCAGAACAGTTTCTCTTCTGGACAGCAACAGCTATTTTAAGGCCCATTGTCATGTGTGTCATTGGGATTGCTTTTCTTCAGTGCATTACTTTGCATTTATTGACATTAAATTTAATCTTCCATTTCCTCAGTGCCACTTAGTGCAGTGAGAGCCCTAATGCAAAGCTATTCAAAGCAGCTTTGAGTTTCGGCTGGCCTGAATAATTCCTGTCTCATTAATAAACTGAGCCCTTCCAGATCAGTGATATGATGAGCTGGGTAGATTTTAGTGCAGATGGATCATGAACTTTCTGCTTGCTAAAACCTGCTGAGTGTCTTGCTGTGAGCAAGAGAACCTTCCCATGGGTGCTGTGACGTGCTGGGTTTTGGGGTTTAGAGCTGGGTTTTGAGGAACCTTGTGAGAATTTCAACTAGAGAGATCAGATCACCTTTCCCAGGGGCTTGTTGGCCCTTCCCAAGCTCTGAGTGGGCTGTGAGGCACCAGGTCCCTTGTCTTGCCTCTCCCTGGCCCTCCGTGGGGTGCTTTGGAGTGTGATGGGCTCACACTGGGGGAGTTGCTGGTGTGGAACCTTCCCCTTCCCAGGCCAGTTTGTTTGGGAGCAGAGACAGAAGGGCAGGCATTTAAAATCATTGAATCATTTAGGTTGGGAAAAACCTCTGGGGTTATTGGGCCCAACCATTGACCCAGCACTGCCAAGGCCACCTCTAACCCATGTCCCCAAGTGTCACATCCACATGTCTTTTAAACCCCTTGAGGGATGGTGGCTCCACCACTGCCCTGGGCAGCTGTGCCAGAGCTGGACAAGCCTTTCAGTGAAGAAACTTTGCCTAATCTCCAATCTAAACCTCCCCTGGCACAACTTGGGACCATTTCCTCTCCTCCTGTCCCTGTTCCCTGGGAGCAGAGCCCGACCCCCCCCGGCTGCCCCCTCCTGTCAGGGACTTGTGCAGAGCCACAAGGTCACCCCTGAGCCTCCTTTGCTCCAGGCTGAGCCCCTTTCCAGCTCCCTCAGCCTCTCCTGGAGCTCCAGCCCCTTCCCCAGCTCCATTCCCTTCCCTGGGCATGTTCCAGCCCCTCAATGTCATTGTTGTCATGAGGGGCCCAAAGTTCCCTCAGGTTGTTTTAGAGCAGGTGGGTGAATGTCACTTGGCCATGGGGGTTCCTTAGGATTTCCTTGGTTGGTTTCCTGTGTTTTCCTTTTGGCCATCCCAGTGTGAGAGCTCCTCAGGTGGCTCTTTCCAAGGGAGATGCTCCAGTATAGGAATTTCTGAATACTCACTCCATCAATGTCCAGGCTGGTGCAGGTCATTCCTTTCTTTCCCACCTGGTTGCAGTTTCTTGGCAGCCTCTACCATACCTTGGCCCCACCAGCTCTGCAGCCTTCCTGCTCCTGGTGTATTTGAGGAAAAACTCCTACCAGGCTTTTATCCTACTTGTAAACTGTTCTTAAAACAAACAAATCAACCAAATAAGCCACTTTTTACTGTAAGGCTTTAAGCCTTGAGACTTCAGCTGTATCAATCTGAATTTCCCCTGGGATAAAGTACAAGGATATTGACTGCTTGTAGGAAACCCAGCCCCTCAAAGCCCCAGGGGCTCCTGTGGAGGCTGGGTTTGTGTTCCTCCTCACACCTGCTATGGGGTCCTGCTCCCTGGTAATGCCACTTGTCCCCAGACAAATCTCAGAGCGTGGCTGGGATGGGGATGCAGAGGGAGGCTGGGATGGGAGGGAGGCTGGGATGGGGATGCAGAGGGAGGCTGGGATGGGGATGCTGGGGGAGGCTGGGATGGGGATGCGGAGGGAGGCTGGGATGGGGATGCTGAGGGG